>MKYO02002894.1:290765-388392 GCA_002013955.2 Citrus medica
TAACGACACACTAAGGAAAGATTGAGACTAACAGAGCTTATTGTTGTCTACGGTTGATAGTTTCAATATAAATTGATGATAGAATTGATATATTATGTGCATGTTTGGTGGTGGCGAATGATCCTTTAACCAAAGTTTTCATCATTATTATTTCTTTTTTCCTTTAACTAGAGTTTTTATTAAATTCTTGTTCGTAGTTTTAATTTCTTTATTTCTTACTATTTAGTTAAAAATTCATAAACCCCCTTTTTATTTATAATTGGCATTTTCTTTAGTTAGAGTAATTTCTATTATTACTACTATTATTTTATTTTAAATCTTGCTTTAGAGTTGGTAAATAAATATAACTAGCATAGTCTCTGTGGGATCGATCCTTACTCGCTCTGTACTAATTACTTATATTAGTGGTAAGGTTTTAAATTTGGTGCACCTTAACGACACTACCAGTACCAGAATGAAATGAATATCTTCTCTTGGAGCTTGTTTTAAATGATAATATGAAATGTAATTATTATTTTTAGACACTAGTTTGTGTTTGTTAAATGAATTTGTGTAATTTATACTTAAATTTGAGAATTTGTGTTGGATTGATGTGGAAATTTTAATTTTTTTGTTTATATTGTTTAAATATAAAATTGAGTATGTTATATAAAATTTGAGGTTATTATTATAAATTTATATATTAAACATTTGTGATTTTAAATACGGAAACTCGCAAAAAACCCGTCGGGTACCATTGCGGGTTTGGTAATTGTTAAAACCCGCTGCGGGTGGGTTTTTTCTTTTAAATTAAAACCCGCTGCGGGTTACGAGTGAGTTTGGTAATTTAAATTTTGCGCGGGTTTGGGTTTGGTAATGGCAAACCCGCTGCGGGCGGTGCCCATTGCCATCCCTAGGCTTGACTGGGTTTGTTCCCTAATTCGAGTCGCAAGGAAGTCGCCTTTGTTGGGAGAACCTGTGTCTCTCGGTTCGAGCAGTGACTTTTAATCTAGGTTGTGGCACGGGGTTAAAGGTATCTTCTACAATTGAGGTCTTTCCCATGATACCTCGTGTTCAAAACAAAAAAATAAATACAATTTGGTGTATGTGTGCATACACATATATTTTTCCAAAAGCAAAGAAAGAAAGAAAAGGTTAAATATTACCAATATATATATATATACACACAGAAATGTCAATTAATTGTGGCATCAATGACTATGAATGCTATCGTGAGGTAGTAAATCAATCACCCTTCCATTTATTAGAAGAAGGGGAAGAAAGCAGTGCTCGAGACGAGCTGGCTCTCATCTCACCGGCTAACGGTAATGGCAGCCAGCTACTATTGGCTCTTCCCCCCACTTCCAGAAATGAACCTCCTTTTCTTAGGAGATCTCAAAGGCAAACCCGTTCAAAGTACAAGAGTTAATCGCCAGCTACCCAACCCCAACAGCCCCGAACTTCCGCATACACAGCCAATCAACCGCCATCGTCATCCCTTCAACAGCCAACTCCAAGTTTTCATCACCAGACTTGGTGAATGGATTTTCATCATCCAAGCCAACCAACCACCAACCTCTAGCTTGCAGCCAACACAAGTCATACATGACCACTCGGGAGATGCACATCCAGTTGTCACAACCCCTATGCACCCTCAAAACCAGCCCGTGCCCCATGGCCATTTGTTTAAAAAACCAGTTCAAGATGTAACCACCAGTCAGCCACAATCACCACTGACACAAACAACACCGACAGCTGCAGCTGTTAACCACCGAATGTCAGCTGCATGCAACCACCACCGAACCCAATCAAAGTCAGCAAACATCCAACCAAGACCGGCCCAAAAGTCTACACGCTTGCGGCAATCCCCATGCTCATGAGCCACTTTCGGCAGCACATGAATTGTGTCCCCCATGTGTGTCCCCCACTAGCATTTCCCGTGTCCCGCTAGCCTTTCCCACTAGTCAAACTCAAGATTCAGCCCCCACCACCCACATTCTTTCACCTGTTTCGACCCCTACTAATCAAATCCCAATCTAAACAGTCAAGCCCAAATTCAACAATCGGAAGCCCATCCCTTAAATACAAAAACACAAATTCCTAACCTACAAGGCCAAGACCAACCACACCGTTTTCAACCCCAAAATGAAACTTTCAATTTTAGCTCACAAGCTTAAAATCAAGCCCAAACTAATGATTCCTCCAATCCATCAACCCATAACCAACCTCAAATTCAGCCCACTCCCATTCTGACATACACTTTAGTTTTGGCTTCCGCTTCTAATTGAAATCCAAATAAGTCGATAAAAAAAAAAATTGCTGAAATTATGAATGGTCCCATGCCCCTAACGGTTTTTGTCAAAACCGTCTCTTCGTTTGAGGGAGAACCAATCATGCAGTTTTTTATTGAGGAAGTCAAAGCGATGGTTATACCATTCAAGTTGACATTAGTTGGTAAGTTTTCCTACAACCTGTTAGCCTATATGACTATAGATATTGATTTTGATGATAACAAACCACATGTGTTGATTAAACAAAGATTTATAAATTGTGCTTTTACAATAAGAAAATAATGTTATGAAATTAAAGTATTTTGGACTAAAATGAAAGTATTTTAAAACCTTTGATATTGTTTTAAAATTTCATATTTGGACCTATTTGAAATTATTTAAATATTTTAGGTCATTCTATAATTTCACATAGTTTGGATGAAATCATAATTTCATAAAGTTTTGAGATTGATAAAGCATTACTTAAAAATTCAGAAATTGGACATATTTGAAAGCTTTCATAACGTTGGGTCATAATACAGTTTTATAAAGTTTTAGAGTAAAACTATAAATTTAGAAAAAATTTCACTGTAGCAGTTACTGTAGCAAGCGGCTAACCGGATCTTGACAAATGGTAGACTGAATTCAGGCAGAATGTCTCTAGAACTTTAACGGCTAGCCGGATTTCACAAGCGGCATACCAGATGTTCAGAAATTTAAAATTGTGGCTGTAACGGTAACATTAAGCGGCTAGCCGAATGTCCATAAACGGTAAGCCGGTTATGACCAAAATGTGCATAACGGCTAGTTTTTGAACTCAAATTATATAAACTCAAATCCAATTCATTTTCAAGCTCTCCAACAAGCAAAAACAAAAAGCACACAAGATATCTTGAGCTCTCAATTCGCAATTCGCAATTCGCAAATCATAAAAATATTGAATTATCTCTTGTTCTTCATTTTTGAATATCTACTATTTGAGTGAGTTGTATTGTAACTTTCATTTCTTCATTTTAATTGTAAGAGTTTAAGTGTGTGAGACACTTGAGTGAAGAGATTGGGAGATAATCTCTTTATTGTAAAGGTTCATTGACACCTTGAAGTCAATTGTAAACGGTTGAAGCCTTGGAAAGGGTTGGATAGTGAAATCCTCAAGCTTGGGTTGCTTGGAGGCGTGGACGTAGGCGGGGATTGTCGAACCACGTAAAAATTCGTGTGTTTGTTTCTCTTCTCCCTTACTCATTTGTTATTGTGCTTTTATTGAACTTATCGCTTTCAATTTTTATTAAAACATTAGATTGCTTGTTGTGTGGATTTGTTAGGATAATTTTTAAAATTTCAATTCACCCCCCTCTTGGATTGCACACTTATATTTCACAACCACCCTCGTATGGAATTAATTTAGAAAATTTTTACCTCCTTGGGGTTAAAAGGAAATTCTCAAATTTCTCTATTGGATAATCGTCATGTTTTAATTAAATTAGATGTCCAGGAAGACTACACCCGTCTGTGGGTTAAGCAGACATAGTATGTTAATGGGAGTGCCACGAGAATATTTAAATGAACCACATATTTCTAGTGTTCTGAGGAGTCGCCTATTGTTCCTGTATGAATATCATTTCCTAACCTGCTAATTAATTTTGTGCAATGCAATGAAGCATTATTTTCTATTGCATCAGCAGTTGCTAAGCCACTTCGAATTGACCAAGCCATTGCCGTATTAACTTGTCCATCTGTAGCGAGGATTTCGAATTGGTGTGGGTGATTCTGGTTTTTGGCAGAGTGTAGTGTACGTGAAAATCCCACCTTTCTATACTTCCTAAAAACATCTTAGTCATGTTGTTGAGACATGTTATGTAACCAATCTAGGGCTTCGCCCGCAACGACCAAATGGGGCCCGTCAAACCAGTACATAAAAGGGTAAGGAAACAAGAGCTTCGCCTTCAACCACTCCACGGTATACTCTAGACTAGAGCCTAGAGCATTCGAGCTTAGCTTTGCAGATCGTGGATACTAGGTCTCCGATCACCATGATTTCTCCTGAGGAAAACCAAGCTGATATTACTAAAACCACCGTCGTTCAAGAGTTGCAAGTTCAGGATGCCGGAGCATAGGTTAACCCACATGATCATTGCATATCTCCCCAACAAATTATCGGGAATTCATATTATCGAGCATCTACAGGCTTCCAATCTTTATCAGATGATTTTGGCACGACAATTGTGGGCTTCAATACCCACTCTAATGGTATTCCTGCTCAATCTAATAAGGATACAAAAACGGATAAGAACAAACAATTTGGGTACCTTTTAAATTACAAATTCCAGTCAGATGAAGATTGCAATTCTGACGAACACTTGATGGATGATGGTTCTTTTTTATCTCCACCTGAGGACACTGAGATACATGATCTAAACCCTGACTTTAGTGTTACTCAACAGCATTCTCTTGAGACATGTTATCTGCACCTGATGAAGATTGCTGTTGAGACGTGTTATGTAACCAATTTAGGGCTTCGCCCACAACGGGCAAATGGGGCTCGTTAGACCAGTACGCTAAAAGGTAAGGAAACAAGGTCTTCGCCTTCAACTACTTTACAGTATACTCTAGACCCGGGCCCAGAGTGTTCGAGCTTAGCTTTGCAGACCGTGGATACTGGGTTTTCGATCATCATGATTTCTCCTGTGGAAAACCAAGTTGATATTACTAAAGTCACCGTCGTTCAAGAGTCGCAAGTTCAAGATGTTGGAGCACGGGTTGACCCATATGATCATGGCATATCTCCCTAACAAATTATCGAGAATTCAAATTTTCGGGCATCTACAGGCTTCCGATCTTTATCAGATGATTTTGGCACGACAGTTGTGGGTTTCAATGCCCACTCTACCGGTATTCCTGCTTAATTTGATAAGGATACAAGAAAGGGATGAGAACAAACATTTAGGGTACCTTGTGAATTACAAATTTCAATCGGATGAAGGTTGCAGTTCTGATGAATACTTGGTGATGATGGTTCGTTTTTATCTGCACTTGAGGACACCAAGATACATGATCTAAATCCTAACTTTAGTGTTACTCAATAGCATTCTAGGAATAGTTTCAAATTACTTACATGTCGTAAGTATCACAAGTAATTTTTTGATAGACTTCATTAGTTATCAACCAATTATAGTAATTCAGATATTAAGCTTTACTTTAATTGATGCATTTTTCTTTTATATTATTAAGCTTTACTTTAATTGACGCATTTTTCTTTTATATTAACTTTTTAATTTGGAGGTTTAGGTTTATATAGCCTCCATTTGTATTTTGTCATTTACTAATCAACGTAACGGTAGGGTCCGCGCCTAACCCCTCCACCTCTTGGTGGCTTAATATAAAAAAAAAAATTTCTCTCAAAAAAAACAAATTTATACACACACATATGGGCAATATGGTAATTTAGAAAACCCTTTCTTATATATAAATCAGCATTTCGCACTATCTTCGTTTGGAGTCCCAGCCGCACTTGTCAAAAAACACCCCAAAACCCTAGACAGAGAGTCACAGCGAATCGACTCAAATGGGACGAGTCATTAGAGCACAGCGTAAGGGAGCGGGCTCCGTCTTCAAATCGCACACACACCACCGCAAGGGCCCGGCCAGGTTCCGCTCGCTTGATTTCGGGGAACGCAACGGCTACCTGAAGGGAGTCATAACGGAGATCATCCATGATCCTGGCCGCGGCGCCCCGCTGGCCCGGGTCACGTTTCGTCACCCGTTTAGGTACCAGCACCAGAAGGAGCTGTTCGTGGCGGCTGAAGGGATGTACACTGGGCAGTTCGTGTACTGCGGAAGGAAGGCGACTTTGGTTGTCGGAAATGTGTTGCCCTTGCGATCGATCCCTGAAGGAGCGGTGGTTTGTAATGTGGAGCATCACGTGGGTGATCGCGGTGTCTTTGCCAGATGTTCGGGTGATTATACTGTTGTCATTAGTCATAATCCTGATAACGACACTACTAGGTACTGCCTCTCTCTTGTTTTGTTACTAAAAGTTATTGCCTTTTTTTTGGTTTATTTGGTATTTGGTTTGATTGTATTTGTTTTTCTTTTTCTTCTTAAGAGTTTTTAATGGGTGGGTTTTGGTAGAATTTTGTGACCAACTATTTTAACTTTAATTTGGTGAATTATGAGCTTGTTCGACGAATGGATTGTAAGCAATTTTTTTAATTTATTTTCTGGTTCCTTGATATCTATGAACAATACAAATGGGGGGTTTTAATTTGAAGTGTTTGATGGTTTAATTTTTTTAATTTTTTTATGAGTAAATTGGATGGTTATATTCTCTCTGTTCCATCGGACTGGTGCTTGATTGTTTTGAGCTGGTTAGCTATTGAGGCTTTCATCTTTTGGGACCTGTAATTTTGGTTAATAAACTTTATGGTTCAAGTTATTCAGCAGTGGGTAATCTATCATTTTGTCTTCTCTAATGTTTATCTGTTTTGTTGTTCTGAGATGTCTGGTTTTGATGAGAGAGATTCTAATGTGTATATGTATGTATGTATTAAGGATTGGATTGTTCGTTCAAAGATTTTGGACTTTGAAATGATATTGGTCGCGAATCATTTAAGTATGTTCTTGCGGTGTAGCAACAATTAAATTGTATTCAGGAGTGGTGAGATTTGTAAGTGTGTATTTTCAACTTTCTGAGCTTTTGAAGTTGGAATTTTTGAATAAATTTCTTTCTATAGCAACATTGTGGCTTCAACAGTAAGGCATTGGCTAAGTTGGATAAAACCCTTGGCTTGAAGTTTGCAGATGAGATGGTTTTAATTTTACTTCTTTTGGTGTTACTGATTTTTCTATTTGAATTAGTTGTTAAATGGCTTTTAATTTGTTGATTTGGATGGTGTTGGTGTATATACGGATAGGATTAAGCTCCCATCTGGTGCCAAGAAGATTGTGCCGAGTGGGTGCCGTGCTATGATTGGTCAAGTTGCCGGTGGAGGCAGAACAGAGAAGCCATTGTTGAAGGCAGGAAATGCTTATCACAAGTTCAGGGTGAAGAGGAACTGCTGGCCCAAGGTCCGTGGTGTTGCCATGAACCCTGTTGAGCATCCCCATGGTGGTGGTAACCACCAGCACATTGGGCATGCAAGTACGGTTCGCCGTGATGCACCCCCTGGCCAAAAGGTTGGTCTTATTGCTGCTAGGAGGACTGGTCGTCTTAGAGGACAAGCAGCTGCCACTGCTGCAAAGGCTGACAAGGCTTAGAGTTTCGCTTGAGCTCATTTTAATTTTGTTTTGTGCTGTTGAACATCTTCATTTGGTTGTTATCTGTTAGCATTAGATTTTGGTTTGCAATTTTGGAAGGTTACTAACTTGTGATTAGTACATTGAAAGTGAGAGTATTTTGTTTTTGTTTTGTTCGTTACTTGTTTGTTATATGTACTTCATCAGGTTATGTATGTTGGATGCTGAATTTAATTTTCTCCATTTCTCCTGCTGATGACTTAGAAACTGGGACTTGGGTTGTCTTTTGAATCCGTTAAACGACAGAGGTGAAATAACTCTCTCGTTTACCTTTTAATAAGCATCTAGCTGCATCCTAGGGTTGGTGACTGCAATTTAATTTATAGTTTATTAGCAAAATGTTGAAATAAGAAGGGGGGGGGGGGGGGGTGTTTTTATATGTTTCATAGAAACAAAATTCTCGAGGAGGAGAACAACAAAATATTAATATAAATAAATCGTAATGAAAAATAAAAAGAAAACTAATGAAGAAAAAATAAGAGACCTATAAATAAATCGTAATGAAAAATAAAAAGAAAGAAAAGTTATTAGTCATGTATCTTTAAATGATACTAATATCAAACGTGTTATAATACGTTTCAAGTGTATCACTGGTATATCTTAAGTTGATAAAACACTTCTGCCGATATTTTTCAAGTGTATCATTCGTATATCTTAAGTTGATAAAACACTTCTGCCGTCCACCAATTCATTAAATGCCGTTTGCGAGAGTTGATATCATAAGGGTAATATAGTCTTTTTAAAAAATGACATGTCATCC
Source organism: Citrus medica (assembly GCA_002013955.2). NCBI lineage: Eukaryota > Viridiplantae > Streptophyta > Magnoliopsida > Sapindales > Rutaceae > Citrus > Citrus medica. Next base: position 299,067 of record MKYO02002894.1, read on the forward strand.
CATTTACCTAGTAAAAAATGACATGTTATATGATATATTTTGATAAAAATAACATATCATCCAATTTATCGGATAATTGTTAATAATTGCTAAAAAAAAGTTACTTTACAACTGAATCTACTCCTCCAAAATTTAACATAAATTATTGAAGATCTACTCCTCCAAGCTCAAACTTGACTTTTTTATGGTATAATATGTATAATTGTAAATAATATGTTGTTAATAATTTTTTTATGGTATAAGATGAATATTTTTTTATGGATAATTGTTAATAATATGTACCATTAATAATTCATTTTTTTAATAAAAAATGTATGGTTAATAAAAAAATAAAAAAATTGTGTATTAAAAATTTACATTAATTTTCAAGATAAATTTATTTTTTTTACCTCATTTTGAGTTTAAAGGTTAAAATAGTGATTTTGCTCAATTCTGTTAAGTTCTTAACGGTAGTAAACAGAAAGGTGGACGTCAGAACTCTTTTGTCAATTTAAGATATACGAGTGTTATAAACAAAAAGTGTTGTAGCACGTTTGATTATTGATGTCATTTAAGGATATATGGTTGATAATTTCTCAAAGAAAAATAATGAAGAAAAAATAAGAGACCGAAAGAGAGAAACCTACTCGGGTTTCTGTCATGAATCAATGCTCTATCGAAATCGAACAGAGTGTTACGGCAAGAGGAAGTGGCGAGCATGAGAAAGTTGTTAAACGGCAAGTGGAAGTGACGAGCATGAGAACGTTGATTTAACAAGAAATAAAAAAAAATGGCGAGCATAATAAATTATTTTAATAAAAAATAATTAAAAAGAAATAATTGGAATGGCAAGCATGATAAAGTTGATTTACTAAAAAATAATAAAAAAGAAAAATTGAAAGATTGAGAAATTTATCTAAGTTTTGACTATTGTTACCGCCGAGAGAGACAGTAGTTAAATAAGAATAATTTTATGATCTTTAAAAATTAATAAAAAAATAATAAGTTATAATTTAATACTTATTTTAATTAAAAAAAATGGACGTTGAGAGGAAACTATCGAATTTAAATAGTCCTATCCAAATAATAATAATAAATCCACAAATCAAGTGTCGGAGCCTAAAGGGACGGTGGCTGGTACATGGTTTAGAATTTTGGATGGCTGGTGAGATTTTGGGTGCTTGTGAGCTTAGCGGCTAATAATGATTCTTCTTGCTAGGTTGTGTGTGAGCTTACATCCTAGATGTAGCTTTTAACAAAATAGAATTTTACAAAAAAAAAAAAAAACTAAATTACCCTTCATTGATGAATGAGGGGGACTCCTCATATCTTACACAAATTATTTGATATAAAACTTTAAGATATAATTTGAGATGTTTAACACTATATTTTATTCATATAAATACATTTATATCTTATCAGTATTGTTTTAAATGTCATGTGGTACGTATTGGGAGTTGTTACTCTTTTGTTTTGCAGGAACTTGTTGCGAAGAAGTAAAAAGTAACTGAAATTCGTTGGGTTGATTGAGGAACCCATCACCCCTGTAACTTGAATTGCTGGAATGAAACTTCGCTACTTTTTATTTCCTAGTGGCTTGGAATAGATAGCCAAAAATTGCAACATTCAAACCCTTAAAAATAACTCAAGAGTTGCCACTAACCTTTTGCAACTACTTCCCACAATAGTTAAAAAAAAAAAAGAATTAGAGTAGGACTATAAGATATCTACGAAGGGTAGCCAATTATTTAGAATAAGAATTGAAAAATTAAAAAAAAAAATCAGAAAAACGATAAGACCAAATACATATTTTTAAATTCTATTGTTGTGGGCATTTTCATGAGAAACTTCTCGATGATAACAATTTTTAACTCTTTGGGATCAATATAATTCAATGCCCTCCCAATTGCCAAGCGACTTTGTTCACTGGGTGTTGGCCACACGAAGGAATCAATACCTTCGAGTATCAAACAAATACAGCAGAGGTGCGATGTTGTGGTAGATCTCTCATATCACATGAAGAAATCTAATTAATGACGATTCATATTTACGTTCCACTAATAGAGCCAATTAGTACCACCTGATACGTGTCGAGCTTAATTAGATTATATGAAATTGTTTTTACTTTTTTTTTTCTGTGTATTAAAATTAACCACTTGGACGCGGACTCTCAATGGGTAATCCTTAACTTATCCGAAGATTTCCCTGTCACCGTCAGATCCCAAGTCACCATAAGCTTAGCTTTCAACCCCTTTGGCCACATTTTTCTGATGGTCCTTTCCAGTCACCGCCACCGACGAAAAGTTCTTTGATTTAAGAGGCGCAATTATTTTTCATGGTACATAAAATTTGTGCAATAATTTGTGGTTCCATTTTCCTTTGTAGATTGTTTCTTTCTGTCTTCAATGTCTAATAACGTAGTACATCACCATGATATTGGAAGCTTCGAATCATGAAACGGTGGTGGATTATTCTTTTGCCCCTTTCTACAAAGAACCTCCACCATGCATGCAGATTTTTTATTGCTTAACATCTACCGAGATGCACAAAAAATTAAAAAAGAGAAAAAAAAAATCTCCAATTTCGCTGGGTAATAATCATAATATTGCAATAATTTCACTATCTATATATACCTGTGTAGACTCATGCACATGAAATACAAGAATCAAATTAAAGACTCTAGGCAAAAAGGATAGATAGTTGCTTTTGTGGCAATGGTGACCGATCTCTTATTCTTTTGCCCCTTTCTACAAAGAACCTCCACCATGCATGCAGATTTTTTATTGCTTAACATCTACCGAGATGCACAAAAAATTAAAAAAGAGAAAAAAAAAATCTCCAATTTCGCTGGGTAATAATCTTAATATTGCAATAATTTCACCATCTATATATACCTGTGTAGACTCATGCACATGAAATACAAGAATCAAATTAAAGACTCTAGGCAAAAAGGATAGATAGATGCTTTTGTGGCAATGGTGACCGATCTCTTGTACTTTAACCATCCAAGCTTCTTGGCTTACAAACCACGTAGGTTTTTGAAACAACGAAACCTCCATAGGCATGGCGCTGCCATGGCTTTTAAGGTCTGCTGTTCAGTGAACCCTCAAACTTCCCAGTTAACAGCTAATCGACGATCGGCCAATTACCAGCCACCCCTTTGGGATTACGAACTGTTACAGTCCTTAAAAACTCATCAAGTTGTAAGTATTCTGCACAAAGGGTTTTACTCTAATGCAGGCATCCAAATCTTTGTACATATAAAATTAAAGTAGAGGAAATTTCGGTATTAATTTTGCCTTTTTTTGGGTCGCATTCATATTTTTAAGAATTGCAGACCACTCTATTTAAAAATTTTTATGCATCCAATTATTTGTTAAGGAGCCTTTATGACATATTTTAAACTTGTCACATTATTTTAATATAAAATTTTAAGTTACGATCTGCATATTATAAGGTTTTCTAACTGTTGTGTGATTGTGCTTTAAATTTCATAGGATGACAAGTACCAGAGGAGGGCAAAGGAGCTAGAGGAGGAGGTGAAATTTATGATAAATAATGAAAACGGAGAGATGTTGCCGATTCTTGAATTGATTGATGACGTCCAACGGCTGGGCTTGGGATACCGTTTTGAAAATGAGATAAAGAGAGCCCTTCATAGAATTTTGTCGTGGCAAGGATATGATCATGTTAACTCCGAAAAGGACCTCCATGTTGCTGCTCTCAGATTTAGGCTGCTCAGGCAACACGGGTTTGATATTTCTCAAGGTTTGGAATTTTTCCTTATGAATTGATACCTTGAGCCAAAAAATTAATTTAACACAGTCTACTAAAGTGAGTTTTGATTTTGGAAAATGAGAAACGCACCACGCTTAGCACCACAGTTAGCATAAAACGGTTCGTTTTGTGCTAACTATAAAAGAAAATACTGTACTTCAAAACTAACATACTCTCCTCACACACTCGCCTCACAAAACGGATCGTGGGATTGCTCTCTCCTTCGGTTTTCTCTCTTTCTCTCTCGAGCGTGGGTCTCTCTTCGTCTCTCGAGCGTGGGTCTCTCTTCGTCTCTCGAGCGTGGGTCTCTCTTCGGCTGTGACTCTCTCTCTCTCCGTGGGTCTCTCTTCGGTTGTGGCTCTCTCTCTCGCCGTGGGTCTCTCTCATCCGGCCTCTTGCGCATCTCGCTGCTCTCTCCTTTGGCTTTCTCTCGTCGTGGGTCTCTCTCACGCATCTCTTTGGGTTTCTCTTTCGCTGTCTGCCCCGTTGATAGTTGTAGCCTGTCGTAATCAATTCGTGGAGGTAATTGGTTTAATTAGCAAAATGCTATTGTGTTGTGAGTTATGAGTTGCTAATTTTGAGATGAGTTGTTGTTGGAATTATCTGCTGTTAAAATTATCTGCTGTTAAAATTTGCTGCTGGAAATTGTTAAATTATGTTGATATATAGTTTGGATAGGTTGGTTTGAGATTGATGAGTTGCTGATTTTGGGATAAGTTGTTGTTGGAATTTTATTTGCTGTTAAAACTTGCTGCTGGAAATTGTTAAATTATGTTGATATATAGTTCGAATAGGTTGATATGGGATTGATGAGTTGCTTATTTTGGGATGAGTTGTTTTTGGAATTTTATCTGCTGTTAAAACTTGCTGCTGGAAATTGTTAAATTATGTTGATATATAGTTCGAATAGGTTGATTTGGGATTGATGAGTTGTTGATTTTAGGATAAGTTGTTGGAATTTTATCTGCAGTTAAAACTTGCTGCTGGAAATTGTTAAATGATGTTGATATATAGTTCGGATAGGTTGATTTGGGATTGCATTTTTGGTAGTCTTAGGCACTAATTGAGATGGTTTTGTGCTGGAAATTGGATGATAAAATAATTATTATAACTTTGTGCTGGGAATTGCCATTATGTGTTGTATATATTTGTGCTACAATGATTGTGCTATTTGTTTATATTGTAGTAAAATTGTTCAATCATTATGTCTTGTAGCAGCACAAGTGAAAATCGAACACAGGTGAAAGCTTGTGAAAAATACAGCAATAAGGTCTTACGAATTTCACGTACAAGAGAAAATCCGAATCGTAAGTTTTGGAAGTGCAAAGGATGTGGGGCTTTTGAATGGGATGATGATTGGAAAAGTAGTGAATGTAATGACTTTGGAGGGATGGAAGATCGAAGTATGAACGAGAACAAAATTGACATCTTATTAGGAGAAGTTCGCAGGCTGGAGCATCAAATGGAGTGCTTGTCTCTTAAATTTCAGTTGTTTGAGAAAGAACTTCGACAAAGACAACCACATGAAGATCTAAGTCTTATTGTAAAATATGTTCCACAAATAATTATAACAAATGTAATATGCATTATATTTAAATTGTATACTTAACTAATATATTCCATGAAATGAATGTTAATGTATCATGAATTGTATACTTAACTTATGATCTCAGTTTTTACTTGAGTGATAAAAATACGACTGTAAATGGCATATTATGCGAATATATGTAAGAAAAAAAATATCGATCAAACACCCAAGGCAACAAAAGCTTGGAAATTAAGTTAAAGAATTCTCCTAATTCGAAATCTAATTTTGGAAATTAAGGCATATGAGAACACCATAACATTTTACCTTTGGTGACTTAGAAAAGTAAAAGGCTTAGTGGTCTTGGTGTGGCTACAATTTCCAACTTAAAACACAACAAAAGTTTTCATCAATAACCAACGTCTATTATTGACAACAACATAGCAAAAGGCAATTGAAAAAATAACCAAATAAAACCCCTCTTGGAATCTCTTCCGCATAACCACGTTTGCATCATATGCAATTAAATTTCTCAAATCTCGAAACTGAAAATCAATAAAGGGTTCCCTTTTATAGGCACAAGGGAACCACTATTACACACTGTTTACATTATTGATCCTTATCACTAAGGAATCTACTTTACAACTCATTCTTACTTTATATCACATCACACTCTCATTCTTATCTCTAAGGAGAGTACTCAAAACAAATACAAATATAAATACACAAATACAAATACATATATTATTATCACCATTGCTTGCACTGTAGGGTCCACTAAGCTTCCTCTACAGTCCAGAGTTGCCACTAGTTGGCGTACTTCGTCCTGACCTGTGGTTCTATCGTTCTTCGGATGCTGCATCCATGTCTTTGCCATATCTGGCCAGATGGGATCTTCCATGTCGTCTAGCTGTGGGTTTGGTTCTAGTTGGGGCCAATCTTGGAGGTCTAGCCAATGGGCCATTTCTTCAAGTTCGTTCCTCCATCTGTCAATATCTGGGGTGTCCAGATATGTGACCTCCTTTGGCCTGCCATGTCGGGTAAGGTAGTCATTATACCTATGCTGCATGTCTGCTGCTTCATCTTCATCGCCATGGAGTTTGAGATTCTTGATCTCCTCTATGTAGTAGAGATCTGGAGTACTGCAGACTTGTAGGGACACTGGACTATGAATATTGTACATTGGAACAGTTTCATATACATCTGCCAGTGTTCTTCTTGCATTCCAGTAGCCTGTCCACATTGAATCAATTTCTTCATGGAAGTGGTCATGCTGGACCACTTGGACAAGAGGTTGCTTGTATCTTCCCCAGATATCCGTAAGTTTTACGATCACTATAGTAGAGTGAGTGATGTGGTATCCATTGATAAGCTTTAATGTTAGGATATCCTCAAAGATAGGAGTGAATATTCGATCGATCCATCTTCCTTTGCCATATTTTCTACTAGTGTGAATGAGATTTGGTTCGAACAATATCGCTACTGGGTAAATGTTGAGCCAGTACCACGTTATGTAATAGGCTTGTGGGGTTATATCACATATGACATAATGACCCCAGTTGGAGTTCTTATCTATCACATAGTGGAAGGTGCAACTGACCTTAAAGACCGTTTCATGCATCTGGTCTGGATTTGGATGAGGATCGAACGCTCTCTGACATTTCTTATTATGGGCAGGCCTGTGTTCTTGCATGGCCATAAGCTGTCATCCCACCATGTTAGAGTTTGGTCTTCTGGATCTCTTTCGTCAGTGATGACCTTCTCAAAGATGTCTTCCTGGACCTCTGAAGAAAGCCATGCAATAAAGGTATTGAGATCCTTGAGAAAGTGTGCTCTAGTTTCGTGAGCACTGGAAGTCCTCTCTTCCCATCTTCTTGGGAGGCTCATTCTTTTCATCATGGTGATTGGTCTGGAAAGGAAATCCGCTACAGTGTTGGATTCTCCTTTCATTTGTCGTACATCGAACTTGAATCTCGAGAGAGACTCAAACCACCTTGCAAGTCAAGGCTCTGGGATTTCTCCTTTCTTTCTTCTGAATAATCCCTGGAGGTATTTATAGTCTGTTTCAATCACAAAGGGAGTTAGTAAGAGAAAGAACTGAAATTTCTTGATCCCTTTGACGATTACTAAGACTTCTTTCTTGGAGGAGGGGTAGTGGCTCTGAGCGTGATTAAACTGGCCAGATTTATAGCCACACACCTTCCTGTTTCCCTCGGATTCCTCTATTAACAATGCTCCCCAATAATGGTCACTAGCATCTGTCTGTAGGATGAGTTGTCCTTTGTCAGGTATCTTTAATGGCGGAAGTGACTAGCATTTTTGCTTTAGGTCTGTCATGGCTTTTGTCGCGTCTTCCGACCATTGTAGGGCACCTTTTTTTAATTGCTTTGATATCTGACTCGTCATCTTTGGCAGGTTCTGAACATGGTCTGCTGCATAGTTGATTATCCCGAGGAATTGCTGGATCTGCTTTCTGGTTGACAGCTGGTCTGGGAATTGGGATATTTTTTCAGCAATATGTGGCTGAGGAATGATGAATCCCTATTTGATATATAGTCCTAAAAAGTCTTACCTCATCAAGGCCTATCTTCATCTTTGATTCTGATAGGGCTAACCCATGTTTGTAGGTTAGTGCCTTGAATTGAGAAGTGTTCAGCATGTTCTTCTTCACTGTTGCTGAAGATAAGTGTATCGTCGATGTAGATAAGGCAGAATCTTGAGATGGACTTGTACACCTCATCCATTATATTTTGGAATTCTGACGGTGCATTCTTTAAGCCGAAAGGCATCACGTTCCACTCATAATGCCCATGGGGGACCACAAACGCTGTCTTGTGTCTGTCTTCTTCCTTGATTCCAATTTGTCAAAAGCCTGACTTCATGTCAAACTTTGAGAACACCTTTGCTCCAGCTATGCGTTTTAAAAGGTGTGTCCTCCGTGGAATAGGATATCTTATGTCTTGCAAGCAATCATTCAGTTTCCTGTAGTCTATTACCAACCTCTTCTTTTCACGTATCTGTTCTGAATGCTTGTTGACATAGAATGCTGGGCTGGCCCAATGAGACTTAGAGGGCCTGATAAGCTTTAGGTCCATAAGTGCTTGGATCTCTGTTTTGCACAGTTCCTCGTTATGAGGCATGCCTGGATGGGAAGCTGTCTGGTGAGGCATGGTCCATCCATCTTTGTAGGGTAGAGACACGAAATGTTGTTCTCTAGCCCAGAACTGGTTTGGCACTTCTGCACAGCATTCCAAAAGCTCCTTGATATGGGGCTCATATTTATGGATATGGTAATGTTCTAGTTTTCGACCCTCTCTAAAAATGGAGTATTTTTCAACCCAAGGAACTTGGAAAGTATGACTCGTACCATTCAGAGGATTGCAAATGGTATAAGAAAATCCTTCAGGGAAAAAGGCAAAAGGGGCTACCAGACTTAAAAAGTCAGTTTCCAACAAGATATCTTCGTCGGAATAATCAAAAGTAAAGAAGCCATGCCTGATCATGAATGGTTGGATCTCTATTGGTCGAGTAATCTTTTTGCTGTAGAAGTAGTCTCTGCCACTGGCGGATCCGAAAGAAACTTTGGTAGGGACATAAAAGTTCTTTGGAACATAAGCTTCTCGGATAAACGAGCACATTGCTCCAGTATCAATAAGAGCAGTAAGTGCTACTTGAGTATTCTCGGATGGATTGAGGATAATTTTGATGTGTGGCCGGAAAAGAGATGATGATTGCATATCGGGTTTTATCTGCAAAGGATCATGGACAGCCATGATAAAATCTGCTTCTTCGGAGTCGCTGTCAGTGCTAGTAGAAGAATCAGTTTCCTCGCTAGTTAATCCAGGATACTTGTCTAACGTGAAGATGGCTCCAAGTGGATTATCAGACCAGGTATAGATTTCATCGTCGAAATCATCTTGTTGGATTAAGTGGAGGTGTTTGCCTGGAAGTTTCTTCTTGGATTTGTACTGTTTAGCATAGTGACCTTTCTTCCCGCAGATGAAACACCTGCCAGAGCTTTTCTTCTGGTGGCACTTTTTGATAAAACGGTGTTTATTTCCTTTGTAGAGTTTCCAGGGCCGCTTATATTTTCTTTGTTTGCCAGGATTGCAGGAACACATTTTGTCAGTATGTTGGCAACCAAACTTGTTTGGTTCTTCATTACAGAATTTTTGTAGAGACGATTTCTCAATCTGCATCATGTGCTTTCGTAAGTCCTGGGATCGACAATGGTTCTGGATGAGTTCCATTGACATTTGATAGAGCTGGGCTAGGCTAAGTTGTGCCAAATCAACGATTGCATCAGCTTTGAATTTTGCCTCCATCATTTCTGCAACTTGTCCTAGCATATTCAGCACAAATGTTCTGTGAATGATGTCAGATGTTTTGTCAAATGTATAGTACAATCTCTCATACTCCAGATAGTACTCTTCCATTTTTCGAACATCACATAATTTGTTTTGGAGAAATTGCTTTTCTGCAACTTCCTCTTCTCTTGTGAATTGGCCTAGAAAATCTAAAGATGGATTTCTAGAAGGCTTCCACAAGGGTCTTCCTGGCTGAGAATGTGCTGTCTTTGATCTCTTGTTAGCTTTCTTCCCCACCATCGTCGTAATGATCCGACGAATCCTGCAATTAGTCTTAGCGCTGCTGATCTTTTGCTCAACCAGGGGTCTCTTTGGCATTCGCCTTCATACCAAGCCACCATTTTTTCTAAATAGGCCAATCTTTCTTTTAGCTTCATACCGTCAACGTTTCAGAACATCTTGCCAGTTGTAGAGTGTCTTAGTTGTACCATGGTTTCTCATTCTTCTCCCTGGGATACTTCATCTATATGTGGGGCCCGTTCAGTAATTTGGTCAGCTGGATTGAAGGATACTTCTGCTTCTGCAGTAAATTCTGGGGCAGTGAATTGGGTTGTTCCAGACGGATTCTGGGTTTTTCTTGTAGGATCGGATGTTTGACCCTGTGTTGGTGTTGATGCTGCGAATCTAGCCCGGGTATCCATATAAAATGGATTTGTAGGATTTGCCCTTTGCATAAGAATATGAATTTGAAGGATTTCTGTAGTATCCCCAGATGAGATACTTGATTCTTCTTCAGTATCAGATTCCTCATCCCATCCTGTAGCTTTTTGTGGCCATGGATATTGAGGAAGAGGAGCATAGCTTCTCTAGAATACTTTCTGACAGTTACCAGATGCATTTTCTTCCCAGATATGCCATTGTTTTGTAGGTTTGCTCTTCCAGTGTCTGGACACTTTCTTCTTGTGATAGCTTTCCCTTGTTATTTCCATTTCATCTTCATCTGCAGCTCCAGTCATAACAATCATGTTGATAGACCTGGAGGCATTATCATGCAGTTGAGAAAATTGTTGAGTGGTCATCTTATGCTGTTTCCTTATTTTCTTTAGCTGTTTTCTGATAACAGCTAAGTCAGCAAGAATTTACTGTTGGGTAACCATGATGTCTCCTAGTGCCTGGTTTTGTTCTACAGCATTGATGTTTGACCAGTTGACTGCCTTTTCAATTGGGCCAAATTCTGTTGGGTTGGTTTTATGTATTACCCATTTGGCAATATACATACCTCTAGGAATATCCCTAACGAATTCATTATCAAGGTTTGGAGTGGTGATCATGTTAACTGGACCCATGATTCTACAAGAGGTTGTCCTTCTTGGCATGTGTGTGCACAAGGAGGGGTGCTTTCCTTCTAGCTAGCATTTTTCACATGGGTAGAGGGCTTTGGTCTCTGTAGGAAAAGAGACTGATACCCTACCTTCTTGCAACCTGCTTATCTTAGGAACCTCATGGATCTGTTGGGGTCTGTTATTTTTTTCATACTCATTGATCCATTATGGTGGAAAAATGAGTTGGTTTTGCCTATAAGTCATGGGTTAAAAGACTCTGCCATCACCAGCAAGAAATCTGGTAATAGGTCTGCCAGAGCTGCTCATAGAGAACAAATGGGTTTGGACTTTATAGGTCATTGTGTGGTGAATTGCCAAGGCAGATTCATCAGGTTTCATTGTTAAACTATTGACCTGAATTAATACCTTAATGGCATCTGTGAGGGATGGCTTGTGTATGTCAAGGGTGAAATTTGGTTCAACTTGGAGTATAACATGACCTTGGTTGAGTCCTGCTTCGACAACAGTAATCAAGGCTTTTTCGAAAGTTTGCCACCTGGTGTCAAGGATGGCAAAGAAGCATGTGATATCTTTTCCAGCTAAGAATAGAGGTTGTATTCCTATCTGGATTGCTCCAAGGTGTAATCCCTTGTATCCCTGCAACTTATACCTTGTGACCTCATTAGTAGAGATTATGGAAAGGTATGTTTCTTTTGAGCTAGAGAAGATGGACTGGACAGTAATTTCAAAGGACTTATAGATAGTTTTAAGCTTAGGTTGTCTGATGGGGATTATGGCTCTTAGGTGGTTAAGAGTAAGGCTAATATGATAGTACCTATAGGGATCTAACGGATCAAGTATGAAGGACTGAACCGCTCTCTCACTGTTTTCATCCTCTTGTGTTTCATAATGAAAGTTTATGGAAGGTGAGCTATCAGTTGGGACTCTGATGGCCGAGGTGGATACTTGGTCAGAAATTGGTTAGTTTGTTGATCTGTTACTGTTTTGGTTTTCCATGGCTAAAAGAAATCAAAGGGTTTTCTTTGGGGTGATAAGCCCAAAACACGGCTCTCCTGGCCTTTCAAGGGGGCACCACACCTTACAGAATTCACTCTGTAGTGTTTTAGTATGGAAAATTTAGACAGATAAATCAGTATCCAACAACTTTCTAATGTGTAGCATCCGAAGTATTTCGGCAACCACAGAGCATAATATTGTTGCACATCCAGAGGTTTCCTTTTGGGAAATATAGCTTTGATACCAAAATTGGGTTTTGTGAAAACAGAGGAAGGTTACTTTATTAAAGAGAATGAGAGATTTAAAATACAATATTAAACTCCAAGACTCGATGCCTAGACTCAAACCAAGGGTTCCCTTTTATAGGCACAAGGGAACCACTATTACACATTGTTTACATTATTGATCCTTATCACTAAGGAATCTACTTTACAACTCATTCCTACTTTATGTCACATCACACTCTTATCCTTATCTCTAAGGAGAGTACTAAAAACAAATACAAATACAAATACAAAAACACAAATACAAATACATATATTATTATCACCATTGCTTCCATTGTAGGGTCCACTAAGCTTCCGCTACAGTATAGAGTTGCCACTAGTTGGCGTACTTTGTCCTGACCTGTGGTTCCATCGTTCTTCGGATGCTGCATCCATGTCTTTTACCATATCTGGCCAGATGGGATCTTCTATGCCATTTGACTGTGGGTTTAGTTCTGGTTGGGGCCAATCTTGGAGGTCTAGCCAATGGGTCATTTCTTCAAGTTCGTTCCTCCATCTGTCAATATCTGGGGTGTCCAGATATGTGACCTCCTTTGGCCTGCCATGTCGGGTAAGGTAGTCATTATACCTCTGCTGCATGTCTGCTGCTTCGTCTTCATCGCCATGGAGTTTGAGATTCTTGATCTCCTCTCTGTAGTAGAGATCTGGAGTACTGCAAACTTGTGGGGACACTGGACTATGAGTATTGTACATTGGAACAGTTTCATATACATCTGCCAGTGCTCTTCTTGCATTCCAGCAGCCTGTCCACATTGAATCAATTTCTTCATGGGAGTGGTCATGTTGGACCACCTGGACAAGAGGCTGCTTGTATCTTCCCTAGATATCCGTAAGTTTTACGATCACTATAGTAGAGTGAGTGATGTGGTATCTAGTGATAAGCTTTAATGTTAGGATATCCTCGAAGATAAGAGCGAACATTCGATCGAACCATCTTTCTTTGCCATATCTTCTACTAGTGTGAATGAGATTTGGTTCGAACAATATCGCTACTGGGTAAATGTTGAGCCAGTACCACGTTATGTAATAGGTTTGTGGGGTTATATCACATATGACATAATGAACCCAGTTGGAGTTCTCATCTATCACATAGTGGAAGGTGCAATCGACCTTAAAGACCGTTTCGTGCATCTGGTCTGGATTTGGATGAGGATCGAACGCTTTCTAACATTTCTTATTATGGGCCGGCCTGTGTTCTTGCATGGCCATAAGCTCCCATGCCATGTTAGAGCTTGGTCTTCTGGATCTCTTTTGTGGGTAATGACCTTCTCAAAGATGTCTTCCTGGACCTCTGAAGGAAGCCATGCAATAAAGGTATTGAGATCCTTGAGAAAGTGTGCTCTAGTTTTGTGAGCACGGGAGCTACCCTCTTCCCATCTTCTTGGGAGGCTCCTTCTTTTGATCATGGTGATTGTTCTGGAAATGAAATCCGCTACAGTGTTTGATTCTCCTTTGATGTGTCGTACCTCGAACTTGAATCTCGAGAGAGACTCAGACCACCTGGCAAGTTGAGGACCTGAGATTTCTCATTCCTTTCTTCTGAGTAATCTCTGGAGGTATTTATAGTCTGTTTCAATCACAAAGGGACTTAGTGAGAGAAAGAACTGAAATTTCTTGATCCCTTTGACGACTGCTAAGACTTCTTTCTTGGAGGAGGGGTAGTGGCTCTGAGCGTCATTGAACTGGCCAGATTTATAGCCACACACCTTCCTGTTTCCCTCGGATTCCTCTATCAACAGTGCTCCTTAATAATGGTCACTAGCATCTGTCTGTAGGACGAACTGTACTTTGTCAGCTATTTTTAATGGCGGAAGTGACTGGCACTTTTGCTTTAGGTCTGTCACGGCTTTTGTCGCGTCTTCCGACCATTGTGGGGCACCCTTTTTTAAGTCCTTTGATATCTGACTCGTCATCTTTGACAGGTTCTGCACATGGTTTGCTGCATAGTTGATTATCCCGAGGAATTACTGAATCTGCTTTCTAGTTGACAGCTGGTATGGGAATTGGGATATTTTTTCAGCAATATGTGGCTGAGGAATGATGAATCCCTGTTTGATATGTAGTCCTAAAAAGTCTACCTCATCAAGGCCTATCTTCATCTTTGATTCTGATAGGGCTAACCCATGTTTATAGGTTAGTGCCTTGAATTGAGATAAGTGTTTAGCATGTTCTTCTTCATTGTTGCTGAAGATAAGTGCATCGTCGATGTAGATAAGGCAGAATCTTGAGATGGACTTGTACACCTCATCCATTCTATTTTGGAATTCTGACGGTGCATTCTTTAGGCCGAAAGGCATCACGTTCCACTCATAATGCTCATGGGGGACCACAAACGCTGTCTTGTGTCTGTCTTCTTCCTTGATTCCAATTTGCCAAAAGCCTGACTTCATGTCAAACTTTGAGAACAAATTTGCTCCATCTATGCGTTTTAAAAGGTGTGTCCTCCGTGGAATAGGATATCTTATGTCTTGCAAGCAATCATTCAGTTTTCTGTAGTCTATTACCAACCTCTTCTTTCCACGTATCTGTTCTGAATGCTTGTTGATATAGAATGCTGGGCTGGCCCAATGAGACTTAGAGGGCCTGATGAGCTTTAGGGCTATAAGTGCTTAGATCTCTGTTTTGCACAGTTCCTCATCATAAGGCATGCCTGGATGGGAAGCTGTCTGGAGAGGCATGGTCCATCCATCTTTGTAGGGTAGAGACACGAAATGTTGTTCTCTAGCCCAGAACTGGTTTGACACTTCTGCACAACATTCCAAGAGCTCATTGATCTAGAGTTCATATTTATGGATAGGGTAATGTTCTAGTTTTCCAACCTCTCAAAAAATAGAGTGTTTTTCAACCCAAGGAACTTGGAAAGTATGACTCGTACCATCTAGAGGATTGCGAATGGTATAAGAAAATCCTTCAGGGAAAAAGGCAAAAGGGGCTACCGGACTTAAAAAGTCAGTTCCCAACAAGATATCTTCGCCGGAATAATCAAAAGCATAGAAGCCATGCCTGATCATGAATGGTTGGATCTCTATTGGTCGAGTAATCTTTTTGCTGTAGAAGTCTCTGCCACTGGCGGATCTGAAAGAAACTTTGGTAGGAACATAAAAGTTCTTTGGAACACAAGCTTCTCGGATAAACGAGCACATTGCTCCAGTATCAATAAGAGCAGTAAGTGCTACTTGAGTATCCTCGGATGGATTGAGGATAATTTTGATGTGTGGCCGGAAAAGAGATGATGGTTGCATAGCGGGTCTTATCTGCAAAGGATCATGGACAGCCATGATAAAATCTGCTTCTTCGGAGTCTCTGTCAGTGCTAGTAGAAGAATCAGTTTCCTCGCTAGTTGATCCAGGATACTCGTCTAACGTAAAGATGGCTCTAAGTGGGTTATTAGACCAGGTATAGATTTCATCGTCGAAATCATCTTGTTGGATTAAGTGGAGGAGTTTGTATTTAGTTTCTACAGAAATTAAGAGTTACAAGATAAACTACAAAGCCAAACTCAAGAACATACTCAACTCTTAGTAATCAGCTATTAATTGTATCAATAACTAATGGGAGGAAGATCAGAGGTTTTTAGAGGGGGTGTGATTTATTAAAAACCCTGCTGCCAAAAATAAAGAATTCAAAAGTATGACCAGCAATAGCCACAAAAAACACACCTCCATTAAAGGACATAATAGCAAGTATCACCAATAAAGCAAGTCCAACCCTGATTGCAGGTGAAAGAGTCTGAATCAAACCATTAGCCACATTACTAGCGGATAAATAGTCTATGTATCAAACTGAATATGCTCAATGATTGTACCGAAAATGCTATTCTTCAAAATCACTTCCAAACTCCCTATTAACTCCGTATTCATTATTTTGTTGAAAAAGCAGCCGCTGAAAATGTCCATGCACTTGGGGCTGGAGTTGTGGGTGCTATTATAAAAAAATAAACATCTTGTTATAATAAAGATGTTAAAGTATATAAAATGAACAAATACTAAATTACATAAGATGAGCAAATACAAATTCTATCACTACTTACCGTGCTAGAATTTTGTGTAGCTGTTGGATAAACATTATCTCCAGTTATATGATGCAAGTTCATAAGGCCCTAAAACAAACATATATTAATGAAACTTAAACCAAATGATAATACTTATAAATATTGCACATAAAGTGTGAAAAACTTACATTAGAATAGTCCATAACTCCATGTGGGTACATATTCCTATCAACGGAACTTTGTTGAAGATTTTGAAATGTTGGAATTATAGTTGCCACTTGATCGCTTATATGTCCATCCTGCAAAGTCAACAAAACCAACATTTGAGCACCATTAATAAATTATTTTATTGTAATTATTTTACTTTAAAACTAACCTTTGCATTAGAATGCGCTAATTTAGATTTTGAAAATTTAGTCGACTTTTTCCTTGACAAGGTGGACGACCTTTACGACGCTTAACGACTGGATCACGTACTGTCTCAACATCATGCGTTTCAATTCCCACGCTATTACTACAACTTCCTTGGCCTGTAACAACAGTTACATCGTTTCCGGTAGATCTATCCGTACCTTCTCAATCCAATTCAAAACAAGATTATAACTTTCCACATCTTTTGCAGCCACATTTGCAACCTCTGCAAAACTAGCACACATCTTCTCGCATCATTTTTTTTCATCTGTGCAGCTATGCAGCTCATGACTGGTTTTCACCCTACTGTGGCATCTCCACACATCTTTTCTCCATCTCCGTAGGATAAACTTTTCTGGAAGTACTTCCATGTCATTGCGTACCGTGATCGTAATAGCATGCCTACAGAGAATTCCTCTGAATTGGAACCTTGAACAACTACAATGGATTTCACCATTTTCTTTATCACAATATACTTCAAAAAAGGTGCTTTTTTCTTTCCATGTATCAACTTTGACATCCTCTCTAACTATATATTCACAACTCATGGAATTGACAAATTCGCAATACATTTTTCCGACCAACTCTTGTTGAAATTCTTGAAATTTCGAAATTGTGTACACATCTCGCATTTGCTTCTTCATCGCATAAGATGTTACACATGGCATCAAAAAATGTATTCATACTCTCACTGAGCTGAGTGGTTGACATTCCTACCCAAAAACTATTTTTTAGATAACAAGGCACCTAACGATGCCGCTCATTGTATAAACCCTGTAACCATTCATTTCCCCCCAATTCAAATTCTACAATCATGTGGTGCCAAGTTTCCTTAAATTTTACAGAACTCTGAGAGTCATAAACAACACAATGCAACACATTACTAATGTCGCGATCTTCTTTATAGCCCCCCAGCTTCTCTGGAATCTTCTTAAGTATATGCCATAAACACCACCGATGTCGAGTATTGGGGAAAACGTTCTCAATTACAGCTTTCATTGCCTTGTCTTGGTCTGTAATAATTCCAATAGGAGCTGAATTAGACATGCAGGATAACCATGTTCGAAATAACCATGTGAATGTCTCAATGTCGTCGTTTGAAATCAATCTACACCCAAACAAAATAGAATGACCATGATGATTAACTCCTACAAACGGAGCGAATGGCACGTCATACTTATTTGTAAGATATGTGGTGTCAAATGTAACAACGTCTCCAAACTCTTTGTAGGCTTTCCTATTTTTTGGCTCAGCCCAAAAAATAGTTTTTAGTCGTCCCTCATCATCCACTTGCATACTAAAGAAAAATCTATTATCTTCTGCTTGCACTTTCATAAAATAATTCTGAAGAGCAGCAGCATCCCCATCTCCAAGCCATAATCTTCTTTCTTTCTGAATATGATTTCTACAATCTCTCTCTATGAATGTCACGTTTTCATGTCCACCGATCTCAATAACAAGTGATTGATAAGTTTTGGACAATTTGATTCTCGCTCGATCATTTATATCAAGTTTCTTTTTTGCATGTGCACTGAGGCTACGATTGCATCGAAAAAGCCTTGACTTCGTTGGAGTCAACAATGGATGGTTGTGTTCAAGATTTAAGCTTCGAATCATCCACTTTCCATCATCCCCTAAACCAGCTCCCAATCTAGCACTGCAGCCTGTCTTTATATTAGGTTGCGGCTTTAAGATATTAGTAGATTTGCTTCTTGTCTCCCCGCTTCGGCCACAAGCAAAAGACACATTTCTAAGTATCCCATCACTATCCTTTCTACTACTTCTCCGCATAACTTGAAATCTTTTTTTTACCATACTCTTTAAAGTACATAAACATTTCAGTATCGGTATCAAAGGACATCCCAATCATTGGCTCGTCCTTCTCCTCAATTTTCTTCAACTCCCCAATGTCTTCGATGGCCTTTTCCATATTCTTTATTTATACGAAATGAAAATAATTCATATCATCAAAATGGAAATTATATTATCAAAAACAAAATAATTCATGACAACAATATGAAAATAATTCACATTAACAAAACCATTTAGCATAGGTGTTACTTAATTATACATTAATAACGGAATAATGAAGTTAGCAAATTGTCGATTACACATGGAAATTATTGATGCTCGTTATTGGTTAGATATCATTTGTTGATCTAAGATTTGTGCACTTTGTAAAATCATTAGCCATTTATAGATAATCTACTTTGGCTAAAGCAATGCTGGAGCAGGAGTGTGGCAACATATTTCATAGGTAAAGAATTGTATACTCTTTTTGTGTTGGTAATGCGAACACTCCAACAGTTAGTTGCTTTTTCTTTCATCCATTTTCAATGTCATAGCAATTCATTTTTCTGTTAGAGGCATATCGGATTTTAAGGGCCTTGAAATGATTTATTTGCAAGTAATTCCATTTAATGCATCTCTGGATACATATTCTTTTTAGCTTGATACAAAATTGAGAGAGGCATATGTTATTTAGTAATGATCAGTTCTCATGTTTCAATAAGGCTATTAAAAGATTTATGATTTTGAAGGTACTGATGCACAAAGAGTGCAATGCTGACATCTGCTTTTCCTTGACTTAGATATAACATGGCTGCCTGAAATTTCAATCAAGTAATGAAGATCCATCGCATACAGTCTCATCGTATAATTCATGACAACAATATGAAAATAATTCACATTAACAAAACTAATTTCAAGAACAAAATAATTCACAAAACTAAGCTAACTCACTGTAATAATTCATGATCAGCAAAAATTTCTTATATAATAAAAAATAATTCATGGCCGTCTTTACTCATATGCCTATATTTTCTTGTATAATCATTAGTAAAATTAACATAAATTCATACCGAGAGAGTGAAGCTGCAGCTAGGTCTCAAATTCCAGAAGTGCCGTGAGAATGCAATCCACGGGGTTGGGAGAGAAACAACTGATAGCCAAGCCAAATGTGGAGAGACCCACGGTGAGAGAGAGTGTTGTGGTACAGTGAGATGAGTGTGTGTGTGGTTTGCGTTTGCTTTTGCGTTTCAGAAACTCGAGCGCGTGTGTGGTCTGCGTTTGAGCAAGATGAGTCTGCATTTTCAAGCTACAGTTAAATCTTTTATAGTTAGCACAAAACGAACCGTTTTGTGCTAACTGTGGTGCTCATTGGTGTGAGAATATCAGTGCTGTTTAATTCTATCACTTGATCGTGTGCTTGAATCCTCTTTTAAACACGTTTTATTAACTGCTTTTAAGATTGAGTTATGAAGGCCAAAGCACCTATATATTGTGCTAATTGTTGTACTTACATCTTTATTTTTACTTGATACCTGAAAGTTTGATCTTACCGCGGCGCACATGCACTCAATCTCAGTCATATCCTCCAATTGAAGGTGATAGTTTTAACTAGTTTTTCATCTTATTGGTTTAAGGAAATAACTTACAATACTATTTTGAGCTACATATATCTTTAAGACATTCATGAACACTGAAGGCAACTTCACGGAAACCGTTCACAAGGATGTCAAAGGAGTGCTAAGTTTGAATGAGGCATCATATCTTGCCTTTGAAGGAGAAGACATCCTGAACGAGGCCCTAACATTCTCAAGAACACATCTTAATAAGCTTAAAACAAAATTAAACCCATATATGTCAGAACTAGTTAGTCACTCATTGGAGTTTCCACGACATTATAGAATGAGAAGGCTGGAAGTGCGGTGGTATACCGAAGCATACCGTAAAAAAGAAGCAAATTGCATGCTACTTGAATTTGCAAAGCTGGATTTCAATAGGATTGAATCAATCTACCAAGAAGAGATTAAAAATTTGACAAGGTCCATTCTAACTAAATATGTACTATTAAACAAGATTGTTGGTGTTTCTCTTACTATATTACTTACCCCTTACTATTTTCATAACTGGTAATAACTCATTGGGGGCATGATACATTTATTTTTATTTATTATAAATTTATGAAATAAATAAAAATAAAAATTAAATAAAAATTTAAATACTAAAAATAAGAAATATGTTTCGGTGTAAATAAAAAATAAATAGTAAGATATTTTATATATATATATATTTTTATTTTTTAAACACTTTTCCTATAATAAGTATTTCATATTCTCATGATAAATTATTAAGCAGATAACTCATTTATCCCTCTTTTCATTTAAAGTTTTTGGTACTAGAGGAATTCTTGGATATTATCAAAACAGTAAGAGAATAAGTTATATATATTGATTTTAGTGAAAGGACAATTGACAATATGCCCTTAAATCATTTATATATAGGAAAAAGCTATTTACCCTGAATTTGCTCCCTGAATCTGCGCCCTGAAATCAAAACGTACCGTTTACTTTTTTTCTCTCCACACGCGTTGCTTCATTTTGCCTTCACTTTCCCTTCCTTGCTTTCACTTTCCACTTCTTTGCTTTCACTTTCCACTTCTCTAGTTAGGCCCGTAAAGCAAGGTAAACATTTTGCTTTCACTTTCCATTTCTCTTTCCAATTAGCAGCACTCTTTTTCTTCAGGCATATTCGTCACTTTCCATTTTTCTTTCTAGTTAGCAGCACTCTTTTTCTTCAGGCAGATTCATTTGTGAAGTCAGGAGGATTTCATTCCATTTTTGGTTTCAAATCCACTCAACCACGCCACTTGTGTCTTAATTCAATCTCTTTTTTTCCCTCTTCCTTCAACTCTTGATCGATGGTTCGTTCTCTTGCTCTCGTTCAATTTTCGTTATTGTGTTTGATGCATGTATCATCATCTGATGGGTGGTTTTTATGCTGGCTTCTTGTGGTAGCGGTAGCTTTATTTATTTAATTATTTTTGGTTAATTGAATTAGTTATCGAGTCAGATACTGTGGGTGTGATTGCTATAAGATTTTGTAAATTACAAAAATTAAATTGGACAGATTTTACATATTTCGCTTGCTATCTTCGGAAAAGAATTTTATTGTTAGTTGCAAGGCTTTTGTCCTTGATTCCTTTGGTTTGGATTTGGATGTTTGGAATGATGAATATCGGTTGTGCTTTGCTGCTACTGTGCTTAGATCCTTAATTATCTGTGTTATGCCTGTTTTGGTCATTTCTTCTAGGGAGGTGGTGTTCTGTTTCTTCAGGGGTGAAACAGAGGGTTGCTTGGTGTTTGGTTATGAACATAGTGATTTTTTGTTTGACTTACTCTTGCTTCTTCTATTTTTTAATAATGTTTTACCAGTTAAAAATGTTTAGACTGGTATGTTTTTTATGTATGCTTGAATTGATTAGCTTTTTTGAGTTTGATTAAAATGCTAAATAAATGGTGGAAGCAAGGAATTGAAAATTTTTATGATAGTTTATTATTATTGTAGGAACTTGATGTAGTTATATTTGAATGGACGAATATTGCTTCAGTACATGAATCATTATGGGCAATAGATACCATGCTTGTTTAGCAACATGAGCAACCAATCTCGAGAGAGCTTTTCTCATGTTTCTATTTTATTTTGCTCCAACCCTGGGAATTGGACACTTTAACACCCTGGGAATTTAATTTCTGTTTTATTTGTGTGTAACTGGTGTTGTAATTGTTGTATGTTCTAATTTATTTTCAATTTTTTTTTCTGTTTCGTAGTTTCAGAAATTAATTAACCACAATGTCAACTAGCACAAGTGAAATTCGAAACTCACAGCAGCTATGTAACGGATGCGGTAATTACATGGAGTTATTAGCGTCGCGAACAACAAAGAATCCAAATCGTAAATTTTGGCTTTGTAAAAGATGTAATAATTTTCAATGGGCTGAAGATCGTAAACCAAGCGAAGAGAAAATTGATTTGTTAGTGGAGGAGGTTAGAAAGTTAGCATTAGAGATTGAGTGTTTGTCCGTTAAATTCCAATTATTGTATGATAACGAACTTCGAAGGAGACAGACACCAAAATATGATTACATTAAAATACTTGTAATTGTTGTGATATGTTAGCTATTCAAATGTTATTTTTAAGTTGTATTATTTTGTATTATGTATTAATTTGCAATTGATTAATTGATTAGTTGGTGTCAATTGTTTCTTTATCCTATGGCGATTTCTAGTTTTGTGAATTTCCAAGAAATTTCCTTCGTGTTTTCACTTGTTTATTTTGGAACTAGCTAAGAAATTTATTGACATTTATTGACATAATGTACATGCGGAATTTGAACACAACGTTCTTGCATGGCAAAATCTTCATACTTGAAATCGTGATATTCAAGAAAGCAAAAAAAAAAAAAATCACATTTTGGCTTCATTTATTCATGCTTTCATGGTCTTTTCAACTGATTCTGAAATAGAGCAAAAGAAGAAAAATGGTCAATTTAAAATGTTGTAGAATAAATGAGTCTTTGTCCAGCACAACTAAATGGGATCAAAATCATACAGCCGTCCTTAGTTTTGGCACCAATTAAAATTTCAGCCTTCTGTGGGGCAAAATAATACATCAAAACACAAGCTAGTTTTAATCATGTGTTGGGATCATTTGCTGAAAATTTCGTCCGATTAGCATCCTCGAAATCTTGTTGTAGAAATTGTTGGAAGTTTACATGAGAAACTCCTCCATAATTTATCCAAGGCTGATAGTAAAGGGGGAAAGAAAACATGTTGTGGGAGTGGCTATTAAAACAAATGTCCATTAAATTAATAAACAAATGACAATAAAACAACACTAACATGTATATTAAAAACAAAATTTACCATAGCCATATTGCCTGATTGTGTTCGGATTGCAATAGCCGCCTGAGAAGATGAATCGTGTGCCTCCAAGTGCTACAAAAGTAAGCAAGAAACATTTAAATTTTATTCAATTTATATGAAATTAATTTGTATTGAATTAATTAAAAATGAATGCAATAGAATTACCTCTGCAGTTGTACTCAATGAAGTATTGTTTGACTTATGTTTTGGCTTTTTAAATTGCTTTTGCTTTCTTTGAGAAGGTGGCCGACCTTTACGACGAGATACTACTGGATCCTGTATGATTTCCGTACAACTTCCCGACCCACCAGTAGCAGTTACATCTTCGTTTTGACAGCGAACATTCAACGATACATCCTTCATTTCCTTTTCTATCCAAGGCAAAACACTTTTATGACTTTCTTCATGTTTTGAAGCAACATCAGCAACATCATAAAAAGCAGCACACTCTTCTTTATATCACTGATGTTCAATACTCGAGCTTCTCACATCATAACTGACTTTCACTCGACTGTAGCATTTCCGCACATCTTTCCTCCATATAATATACTTCTCAGGAAGAAATGTTACACGGGTACGTATCATCATTGCAACGCCAAGTCTGCAAACAATCCCTTTACATTCAAACATTGCACACGCACAAAAAATTTACCGTTGTCCCTTTCAAAAATAACTTGAAAAGTCTTCTCTTTACTATTTCCATCATTTTCGATGACTTCATATTCTGATCCCCCACAACTGAAAACCTCACAGTACATCTTATCCATCAGCTGCTGATGAAATTCTTAAAACTTGGAAATAGTGTATACTTCCTCAACTTGTTTTTCCATTGCGAAATTGGTACGGCATGGCATCCGTTGGCTGAAGCACCTGGCATCTGCTTGCCACTCTTTTTCAATTTTACTTTCCATTACTTTCTCGTATTTCTCCACAAATTGCCTCAAAGTTGTTTTTGAGTTCCATTACTTTCTCGTATTTCTCCACAAATTGCTTCAAAGTTGTTTTTGAGTTAACATACCCATAAAAAAAAAACATTCATACTCTCACTACGTTGAGTGGTTGACATGCGAGCGCAAAAAGTTGTTTTCACAAAACATGGA
Organism: Citrus medica; assembly: GCA_002013955.2. Lineage (NCBI taxonomy): Eukaryota > Viridiplantae > Streptophyta > Magnoliopsida > Sapindales > Rutaceae > Citrus > Citrus medica. The sequence goes on from MKYO02002894.1 coordinate 323,491, forward strand.
ACCCAACGATATCTTTCCTCATATAATCCATTTAACCACTGATTATCAGCAATATCATATTTATTTAACATGTCATACCAAGCTTCCTCAAATTCAATAAGAGTCTGTGAATCATAAACAACAGCATGCAATGAAAATCTAATGGCATGATATTCTGCATACCTTCCCAACTTCTCAAGCACCTTTTTCAAAATATGCCATAAACACGATCGATGCCTAGTATTTGGAAAAACAATCTCAATTGCATTTTGCATCGCTCTGTCTTGGTCTGTGATGATTCCAAGGGGAGGAGAGCTGGACATACATGATAGCCATGTGTGAAATAACCTTTTAAACGTCTCTGTATCCTCATCGAAATCAACCCACATCCTAACAAAATAGACTAACTGTGATGATTAACTCCAACAAAAGGAGCAAATGGCATGTCATATTTATTCGTAAGGTACATAGTGTCAAATGTAACAACATCTCCAAAGTCTTTGTAGGCTACCCTACTTCTTGGATCTGCCCAAAATACATTGTTTAACCGACCCTCCTCATCCAAGTCAAGACTAAAGAAAAATCCATCATTTTTTGCTTGCATTTTTGAAAATATTTTTGAATTGCAGCCGCATCCCCTTCTCCAAGCCTTAATCGCCTTGCTTTATCAACATAATTTCTAGCATCTTTTTCTAAGAATGCGACATTTTCATAGCCACCAGCCTCAACGACAATAGACTTGAAACTTTGAGCCATTCTAATTCCTGCTTCTTCATTTATTTCTAGTTGTTTTTTTACATAAGGACTAATGGTACGGTTGCATCGATAATACCTACTCTTGCTCGGACTTATAGCATGGTTGTGTTCAAGGACAAAATTTCCAATTATCCATTTTCCACTAACAAAACGTCCTCCAATTTTAGCATTACATCCAATTTTCTGATTAGGTTGAAGCCGAAAAACCTGATTGGATTTGCCTTTGGACTTGCCGTTTCGCCCGCAACTAAATGTCACATATCTCATATTCCCGTCGTCCCATTTTTTACAAGATTTCCTCATCATTGGAAATCCCTCTTGTTGGCCATAAGCTTTGTAATATTCAAACGTTTCATCTGGACTGTTAAAAAAATCCCAACCGTGGGCTCTTCCACCAGTTTTCATTATTTCCTTCAAAATTAGCCTCCTGTAAATCTTGAAATTCCTCTACTTCATCAACCTTCACTTCATTAACCTCCAATTCATCAATCTCGTCCATTATTGCTGCTAATTTAATAAATTATACCAAATTTATTAAGTTTAGAAATAAATAAAAATAAAAATTAATTATTATTAATTACTTATCCCTAATTCATTAAGTTTACAAACAAATAAAAATATAAATAGATATTATTAATTAACGATTCAGCAAATTAATTATTATTAATTACTTATCCCTAATTCAATAAGTTTACAAACAAATAAAAATATAAATAGATATTTTTAATTAACGATTTAGCAAATTAATTATTATTAATTACTTATCACAACTCAACAAACCGAAACAAATAAAATACAATAATTTACATACAAATGCTCACGGTTAAGTAAATTTAAATATAAATACTCATGGTTGAACTCACAAATTAAAATAAAATATCTCAAGATTCATAAATTAAAATAAAATAACATAACATTCATAAATTAAAATGAAACAACTTAATAAATTAATGTAGAAACAATAAATACTTGTGAGTTTTGTAATGTAGAGTTTTTCACTTTGTAAAGCAATGAACTCCTCTTTCTCTTTCAGATCTTCCCGAAAGCAAAGTAAATAGCAAAGAAGGAAATAACAAAGAAGAAGGGAATAAGAAAGAAGGAAGGAAATAGCAAAGCAAAGTAAACTAAGCGAACCACAGCTGGACACAACAAATTTTCTAGTTAGGCCCACACGTTGACTGAAGAAACACGTGAAGAAACAGCTTTGCTTTTGCTTTTTCTTTCCCCAACTTTTTCCTTTCCTTTATATAAAGCAAGATAATGGACACGTGATTAACTCAGAGCAAATTGTGCGTTTTGATTTCGGGATACAAATTCGGGGTAAATAGCAGCACTCTTATATATATGCGATGAAGTTACAGTAACTATAAATTGGCTCGCCACCTTCAATGTCATAAACTAATTTGGTTTCTTTCTCTTGTGAATTAGGTGGTGGAAGGACATTGATCTGGCGAAAAATTTGAAGTTTGCAAGGGACAAGCTAATGAAATGTTTGATTTGGAGTGTTGGAATGGTACCTAAACCACAATATAGTAATTGCCGAAGAGCGCTAACGAAGGTGGCAGCGTTTGTAACTACAATTGATGACATATATGCTGTATATGGCACTTTAGACGAACTTGAGCTTTTTACATATGCCGTTGAGAGGTTTGTACAAAATTTTAAGTTTAATAACACAACTTATTTATATTATTCTAGTAAGGTAAACTTTAATTTATCCTGATAGAATGACAATCTTCAATTTACCCTTAGAAAGTATGAAAATTTTAATTCACTCTCATTTATTGTTATGAAGATTAAAAAAAAAGGTCATCAATATGCCCTCCATTTACCATCATCTTTTGAACCAAAGGAGGGTAAGTTGAAATATTCATACTTATGAAAATAAATTGAATACTGTCAATACTATTAAGAGATGAATTAAAGTTTACCCTTATATAAATTTACCGCGTATATTTGAATGCTAACTAGCTTAGTGGTGATGTTGCCAGATGGGATATCAATGCTGTTAATGATCTTCCAAACTATATGAAATTAAACTTTCTGGCTCTCCACAACACTGTCAATGAGATGGCTTATGATATTCTCAAACAACAGGGAGAAATCATCATTCCATATCTGACAAAAGCTGTAATTACTTAATTAGAATTAATTGTTTTCATTGCCTATAATATTCAATTTTTAATTCATCACATATATTTATTCTAACTTTAATTTTGATTTCATCATTCAGTGGGCTGATTTGTGCAAATCATTTTTACAAGAAGCGAAATGGAGTTACAATAAATACACAACAACGTTTGAGGAATATCTTGAGAATGCGTGGCGATCATCATCGGGAGAACTTTCTTTAGTTCATTCCTACTTCTTAGTAAGTCGAAGTATTAACAAGAAGGCACTTGAGTGCTTAGGAAAATACCACAATCTCATTCGCTGGCCCTCCACAATTTTTCGACTTTCCAATGATTTAGCCACCTCAAAGGTATTGCTCGAATCCATCATTTTCAATGATTTAGCCACCTCAAAGGTATTGTTCGAATCCATCATTTTCAAAGACATTAATAAATTCTATCAATTAACTGGCAGCTCTAATTCGTTAACAATATTAATGCGACGAACAGGCTGAATCGGAGATAGGCAAAACTGCCAGTTCGATACTATGTTACATGCATGAGACTGGTTTATCCGAAGAGATTGCTCGACAACATTTAAGGAATATGATTGACAGTTGCTGGAAGAAAATGAATAAGGAATGGGTTAATGATCAGCATCCATTTGCTGAACCTTTTGTAGAAACAGCTTTTAATCTTGCTCGGATAGCTCAATGTACATACCAATATGGAGATGGGCACGGAGCTCCAGATGGGAGAGCAAAGAAAAGAGTTCTGTCATTAGTTGTTAAGCCCATTGATTTCGCTCATGGAAATTATGCAAATGTCAATGTCCTAAATAATTAGTTAATGACAGAACAGATGAGAAACACTCTAAGTAGGACAATGTCAATAACACCCTTCTTTTGAGTTGATTTGTCGAAACTAGCTTAATATAATGCATGATTATCATTCTTGCTAATAATGTTTATTTTTTATGACTTGATGTCAAAATTGAGATTCTACCATTCTGAGATGTTTCTTTTATGCTCTTCAAAAGAATTTTTTTTTTTTTACCAAGCTCTTCAAATAATTCTTAATAGAACTTTTTCAACCTATTCATAAATATATGGATAAATTAAAGGAATTTAAGCTGTAGTATTAAATTTATAAATCAATCTTTGCATTATACACTCAAAAATGCTATGTAGTAAGGTGAAAAATTCTTTTATCTTTAATACGGATGGGGGTTACAGGTGCGAGTGTCGGCATGACATAACTGATGATGTCAGTGAACTCAGGTACACATCCAACTGTATACGACCCATTCTGTTTCTAGCAGCCCATTTTCCATGCAATTTTCAAACTCAGCCCAACAGCAAAATATAAGTTATTTTTAAACCAAGAATGGAGCTATTGGCTCCCCGTTAAACTCCTTGTAAACACCCTCCTTTAAATTAGGGGTGGGCACGGTTCGGTTCGGTTCGATTTGGTTCGAAATTAAGTAGAACCGATTTAAATCGGTTATTTTATAAAAAGAACCGAATAAGAACCGAACTCAATAAGAACCGAACTCAAACGGTTCTTTTCGGATCGGTTTGGTTCGGTTCGGTTTTTTCGGTTCTGGGCCTATTGGGCCTATTTTGAATTTTTAAATTTTTAGCCCATTGGGCCTCATGAATGTAATAATTTTTTTTCAACAATTAATTTATCCTAATTTTATTACAAATATTAACAATAAATACAAAGTATTCAAAACATATTTTATCACTAATATCTTACTAACTATTAATAAGATACTCCCAAAATATGAAATATTAAAATTTCAAAATACATAACATCGCTCATGGAAATTATGCAAATGTCAATGTCCTAAATAATTAGTTAATGACAGAACAGATGAGAAACACTCTAAGTAGGACAATGTCAATAACACCCTTCTTTTGAGTTGATTTGTCGAAACTAGCTTAATATAATGCATGATTATCATTCTTGCTAATAATGTTTATTTTTTATGACTTGATGTCAAAATTGAGATTCTACCATTCTGAGATGTTTCTTTTATGCTCTTCAAAAGAATTTTTTTTTTTTTACCAAGCTCTTCAAATAATTCTTAATAGAACTTTTTCAACCTATTCATAAATATATGGATAAATTAAAGGAATTTAAGCTGTAGTATTAAATTTATAAATCAATCTTTGCATTATACACTCAAAAATGCTATGTAGTAAGGTGAAAAATTCTTTTATCTTTAATACGGATGGGGGTTACAGGTGCGAGTGTCGGCATGACATAACTGATGATGTCAGTGAACTCAGGTACACATCCAACTGTATACGACCCATTCTGTTTCTAGCAGCCCATTTTCCATGCAATTTTCAAACTCAGCCCAACAGCAAAATATAAGTTATTTTTAAACCAAGAATGGAGCTATTGGCTCCCCGTTAAACTCCTTGTAAACACCCTCCTTTAAATTAGGGGTGGGCACGGTTCGGTTCGGTTCGATTTGGTTCGAAATTAAGTAGAACCGATTTAAATCGGTTATTTTATAAAAAGAACCGAATAAGAACCGAACTCAATAAGAACCGAACTCAAACGGTTCTTTTCGGATCGGTTTGGTTCGGTTCGGTTTTTTCGGTTCTGGGCCTATTGGGCCTATTTTGAATTTTTAAATTTTTAGCCCATTGGGCCTCATGAATGTAATAATTTTTTTTCAACAATTAATTTATCCTAATTTTATTACAAATATTAACAATAAATACAAAGTATTCAAAACATATTTTATCACTAATATCTTACTAACTATTAATAAGATACTCCCAAAATATGAAATATTAAAATTTCAAAATACATAACGAAACTCCAATACTCAATCTATATAAACATGATCATAATGTTATAAAGAGAAATAACGCATGTTTGATTTGAATAAAATTATTAACACATGTTTGATTTGAATAAATTCAAAAAATAATTCGATTTTTCGATTCAGCTAAGTGAACCGAATACCGAACCGACATTTCGGTTTTTTTTACAAACGGTATATTCGGTTTTTTAAAAAATAAAAACCAAACTGAATTAGAAAAAACCGTAGGTTCGGTTCAGTTTTTTTAAGACTACGGTTTTTTTGCCCACCCCTACTTTAAATTTCCATTTTAGTCATAATTTAAAATACATGAAATGAAAATAATCATCTCTTTACTACTGACTACTTCTATGTAAGAGCCAAGAACATCTGCTAACTCCCTATAAAATCAACAACTTCACTCATTCAATCAGTAATTTTGTTGTTACCACTGCACTTTATATCATTAGATATTTGAAAATTACACATCATAATTACAAAAAATAATATTTTTGTTAAAAAATTATACACACACACCTTTAATGGGTTTTTTTAAAAAATCATAAAGAAGGAAGGCCATATGATGGTATTTGCATACTTGTGCAAAGGAAATGTGGGATTTTATTAGCGAAGAAGATGGAATTAATTGTATTTAAGGAATAAAAAAAGGGTGTAAATAAAAAGTATAGTCTATTTCAATTATTTTTGGGGTGTTGTTAGGTAAGGGTTTTAACAGGATTTTAGAGGAGTGCTAATAGCTCAACTCTTCAGCCAATTCTTACCAAGATTTAAGCAGATTACATAACCATACAAATCAAGCTAAGTTCATCACAATTCCATGGGTACTTAAGATTGTCAAATATTTTACAAAATATCATGTTGTTGCCAGCTAAGAATCCAAGTGTTTGTTTTTTGTATTTTCTTATTCTCATGTCTATAAATAAAGGTTGCTTGCTCATTTGAGAGGGAAAGAAGAAAAGTAGAGAAATAAGAGTGAGAATTTGTAAAGATTAGTAAATTTTATAAGTCCTCTATTGTCTTTGTTTTATTTAGTTATGAACTAATTTTCTTCCGATGAAGTCCTATTAATAAAATAAATTCTTTTTTTAATTAATCCTTTTTTTTAATATTTATAATTCTGGCTTCACATGATTTGTACAAAATGAAACTCTTTTTACTATTAGTATTTTGTAGAATAATTTTTAATAAATCTAAGCCTTATTTGGTAATTTTTAATTATTATCTCTATGATTTTATATTTTTCAAAATGAATACATAGAATACTTTTGAAGTAAATGAGAATTTACTTTAGAAACTTCACACGTGCATTAATGATTAAATCTTGGTAAAATAATCTTTGTTAACTAGATTATAATCAAATTGATACAGATTTGATTTAGTTTTTCTTATTGCGATAATATGGATTTGATCTCTTTCTCAACAAATCTATTTCATGCGCTTGCAAGAAAAATTTATAATTAATTTTATAAGCACAACATGAATCTCGTACTATACTGAGTATCGATCTATTGCTTTTCTGTCTAGTGTAATTTACATGTTACATATATGAGTTAAAGCCTGAAGCCTTATTTCTTCAAGAGAAGGCCTTTTGACACCCTTTAAAACTCCTTGTAAAATTCCTTTTTGATTTAAATTACTTAAATAATCGTTTGTAATTTGATTTATTTTTTATTTTTCAATGGAAATTCAATTAAACACTTAAATAAATTATAAATTATTATTTTAACTAACATTTACAACCCATCCCATTTCATAATTGATATTTATATTTTAATTAAAAAATTTTGAGAAAAATTATAAGAGTTTAGAGTTATGAAAATATAAACCATATAATAAGAAGAAAATAATTAAGATTTTAGCATTTATAGATATTTTGTAAATAAATACTCATTTCATAGATTTTTTAGAGTAAAAAATTTGACGAAAAGATGGTCAATGTTAATAAGTGCTAATGTCAGGGTAATTTAGTCTTTTAAGGAAGAAGCTCCAATAAAAAACATGTCGTCCTCATAAAAAAAAACAACTTGTCGTCCTGTAAATAATAGCAAAAATGACATGTCTCCCATATCAAACGACATATCGTCCTATAGAGAATAGCAAAAATGACATGTTGTTTCTGGACGAATATGCCATTTCATTTAAGTGAAATGGCATTGTTGCACCATATGAAATGGCGTCATTTCACTAGAAAGTCAATAACTTAAAAAATTAAAAAAATAAATAAATTGAAATAAACATAAACTTCTTGCCTGAGATGGTGACAGTATTAAAATACTATCTAAACAACCCAAGAGGGGGAATGAATTTGGTTTCTAAAAAATATGTAATGCTTGAACAAAACTTAATGCGAATCTTAAACGAATTAAAACAATAATAAATAAATCAACCACAATGTAAAGAGATAAGGGAAGAGAGATTCAAACATAGAGATTTTTATGTGGTTCGGCCAACCTTACTTACGTCCACGTCTCCAAGATCACCGGACTTGAGGATTCCATTAGTCAAGCCTCTAAAGTTTCAAGAATACTTACAATTGACTTCACAAGTGTCAATCAACCTTTACACCAAGAGATTATCTCCAATCTCTTAACCCCAGTGTATCCCAACACTTACAATCACTCAAAACAAATATTATAAATGTGTTTTTTTCTCACACAAAATATATGATTACAAATCAATGCTCAATGTGTGAATAAATGAAACAATAATGAATTTAAGGCTCAATGAATGTTGTATTCTCAATTACAAGCTCAATGATAACATTTTTATCAACCTTTGTTTGAATTTGATTGAACTTAAAACTAGCCATTATTGACTTTCTGCACACTGTCGGATTGTCGTTTACCACTTATCGGATCACCTTTTTTATTTTGGCAAGTTACCGTTGTGCCGAAATTTAAATTGTCGGATCACCGTTTGCAAGAAGTCGAATGACCGTTATCGTTCTAGAAACTAGCTCAAAGATGTCGGTTATCCATTTGACATGAACAGTTTACTGTTTGCAAGATGATTGTTCTCTAGAATGTTATTGGTGGACCGTTATCAATAAACAGTATGCCGTTATCTAAGATTTACTCTCTGGAATGCAGTTGGATTACCATTATCCATAAACGGTTTACCGTTATTTGAGATTTGCTCTCTAGAATGCATTCGATTTACCGTTATCCATAAACGGTTGTCCGTTATATTTGATGTACTCTCTGGAATGAAATCGGTTTACCGTTATCTATAAACGGTTGTCCATTATCTTGGATTTGCTCTCTGGAATGAAATTGGTTTACCGTTATCCGTTAACAGTTTGCCAATATCTGAAATTTTCTCTTTGTAATGCTTTCGGTGTACCGTTAGCCATAAACGGTTAATGCAATCTGCTTACCATTTTCTATAAACAGTTTGCCATTTTCTAGAAGTTCACTCTCTGGAATGTAAACGGTTTGCCGTTTTCTGTAAATGATTTGCCGTTTATTTCCAGAAGGTTTTGCTTTGCTTTGAATAATATACGGCTTAAAAAATTGATCCAATTAATAAAAAAATTTAAAATTTATCAATTGAAAACATGTTTGTTATCATCAAAATTATTATTATAAAAACAAAAGAGTTAACAAGTATTTACAAAGTGTCCACATTAATTTGGTTTGTAGGAATTCTTTCCTCTGTTGTTTTCTTATAGTATTTGGAGTTATACTTTATTACACTTGAAATTCTTGTTAAGTTAGTGTAGTATTGTTAAAGGAGTGATAGAAAAATAATGAGTATTATCTGTATGTGATCCTACTAATTTTTCCTTCATTATATGCTTAAGATACTGGAGTTCGCATATGTAGACAATGAGGAATTTATCTGTTCATAATTAAAAAAAAAGCCCTATCATTCGTTTATCATTTAAAATTTAATTTAAAAAAGGGACTATTTCTGTATGTTAATCAAATTTTATTTAAATATTTAATTATGTCTGTTTACTTTAATTTGAGTTTTTAAGGGCAAAATCATCATTTTCTTACAATTCTGTTAACTTGCAAACGACAACTAAAGGATTAGTGGTCGACAAATAGTTTTTGTCAATCTAGGGTGGACGATTAATATACCTTTAAAGTGTTTAGTATTTTTTATAACAAAGTAAATTTAGGGTATACGAATGATAATTTCCCTTAATTATAAGTCTTTGATGATTAAGATAGTCATTGTATTTAGACATGTGGATAATATTTTTAGATGACTAAAAATAAAGAAGATTTTGTCAAAACCATTGGTATTGGTCATCTAATGAAATATGACCATGTTTTAGGAGTTTGAATCCAAATAAAATCCTTTAAGAAACTTCTAACTCTGGTCACAATAGTTATATTTATATTAGAAATATTCTTAAAAGATTTAAAATGGCAAATTGGAAGCCAAATGAATACTCTTACAGAAAAACACAAATTCTTAGCCTTGACGTGCCTACTAAACTCTAAGGGGGGGAAAAGCAGAAGATGGCTAGTATTCTCAATAAGAGTCTCCTGAATGTACAATACTTGATATATGATATGAGATCGATAATGAGTTGCTTAAAGAGGATTTTAGAATATCTTTATGGCATTGTGAACTACTCTTTGTATTAAAAGAAATTTGCACTTGAGCACTGATAAAATGACAATTAAATGAGTGAAAATTGACCTCAGCATATTATGCAAAACTTTGTATAGCATCAGTGCTATTACATAGGGTAGTGAGATAATAATCATGTATAGATTTTTCCATAGTGCGAGTTATATTTGTATGCATGTTTCAGTAGCTATGTGAGAAATCTTTTGTTTAGTATTTTTTGTAACATCTCAAGATTATCACAAGTACTTAGAGACTAATGACTGAAAATGATAAACCAAACAAATCAGCTTCACATATAGAGGATATTTATGTACCATAAAATCCAAAATACGTAGAGACATAATGATACAACAAAATATTGAAGTTTATATCTATTTATATATAACGAGGAATTGATCGCTAGAAGAATTTGACTAGAGATGCTTAATCATCACAAACTTGATCTTTTAGGAATCTTTAGGCTCATTGCTACAGATTAAGAATGCCATCACTGGATGTTCTTATAACACTATGTTGCTAACAATAAAGTACTTATTACTTAAAACGTGGAGCTAGTATAACCACACATACAAGATTATAGAAAGATATGTCGTCAAGTTAAGACCTACTTTTTGACATAAGAGGTTGCCTCAGTTGCTGTAGTAGCAAACTCGGATGAGACACAGACACTATAAGAAAACATGCAATAGATGACGGGAAATAACTGTCATAAAAAGGGGTATATGACAGACAGTTCATCCGTTATCAATGTCACGTCATTAATTTATGACAGAATATTTTCCGTCATGAATTCATGATAGCATTTCATAGTCATATATCTGTCACACAATATTTTAATGTAAAAAAAATAAATTTATTTAAATTTTCGCACCATTTTTTTAAATTTTTAGTGCGAAATTCAATTATTATTTGAAAATTTTATTATTCAATTTTGGTGGGAAATTATTTATGATAGAATATATGATGGCTTTCTCCATCATAAAGTTTTGAATTTTGCTAAAATTATCTTATAATTATAATTTATTGATGAATTCCTATTTACAAATTTAATTTTATTAATAAAACAAATATCATAAAAAATTAATATCAATTAACATTCATTCAATCCAAAAATTAATTTAAAAAGAAATACATCTAATATCCAATGTGATCTCCACCAATACATAATAAAACATCCCAAATTGAAAAAGCCATCCCAAAGTATAAAATGTAGTCAAATTCCAATCAAGCTCTAAGAAAAGCAATAAGAATTCCGGCCAGCTGTTGAGTGTTAGAAAATGTATATTTATAAAGGAGAAAACCGTCATTTTACACTTCAAGTTTTACTAACACCCTTACTTTTATGTATTTAACCTTTTTATGATTTAATTACATATGTTTTATTTTAATTAAGTATTTTATGTATTTTAAGGGCATCATAGTTATTTCACAATGAACGAGAGATCAGATGGCAAAACGGACATCACTTTTGAACTCAGGATGGTCAAAAACCTTAGGAGGAGCATAAAAGGAAAAATGACACTGTTCACATATACGGTACTATTCACATGAACGGTACTGTCTATGTTACTGTTCACGACACTGTTCACATAGACGGATCGATGATGTGGCATTGACCGATGATGTGGCATTGACTGATGAGGTGTCACGATCCTGTTGGACTAAAATTCTTATGCACTGTTGATCGATGACGTGGCAGCATATCAGTGGATCAAAAATCTCGCGTACGGTACATGCATTACACAAGATTATTTTCAACCAAACTGCGTCACTGTTCAAGCCGGGTCAAACCGTGTTACTGTTCAAACCACGTGGTCAAATCGCGTATTGTTGACTGAAGACGTGGCGCAATCATTGTGGCCCCTAAGTACAGCGATCCAAGTCGCCCTTTAGACCAGTAGTTCGCAACCCAAAGGGTTTCCAGCCGATATACTCTTGGTAGATCAAAACTTAAAACGTTTCTTTCTAGGTCATTTAACCCAAAATAGACTTTCCTTAGTCTAAAACAGGGTACCAAATCAGATAAGAAATTATCAAAAGTTTTCTGATGCACATGATCCTTACTGGATGGCAAGTGCAGAGCATACTTTCTTAAGTTTTCAAAATGAACAAATTTAATTCTTTATTCCTTTTCTTTCTCGAGAACTTCATTTGCAGAGAGAGGAGAGAGAGTTTAGAAACACATAACTTTAGAGAACACACGAGTTTATTTCTTAGAGAACTTCTTATGCTTACAAAGGAGGCGAGAATCCTTTCTATAGGAGAATTCTCGAGGAGATAGGATATGATTCCTATCTTTTCAAAAGTAAAAGCAAAATATATCATGACTGCTTTAATAATTAAAGCATGACTTTGACAAAAGTAAAAGTTTAAAGTAAAAGCAAACTTTAATAATTATACAGGACAAGACGTAAAGTAAATGATTCAAACAGTGATCAGTCCCAAGTTATTTTCCACCAACAGTTAATGTCCCTTGATACTATTATTCCTATTCCTTCCATCAAACTCCACATTTTGCCCTCAAAATTCCAAAGGCCCATTCCAGCAATTGGTCTCATCGACACTGGCGCCCAACGCAGCATGTTAAATCTCAACATTCTTCCACCTGCATATTGGGAAAAATACGAAGAAACTTTCAGAGCTGTTAATGGTAAATTTTTCACCACTTCTTTGAATACCAACAAACCTATTGGTATTCAAATCTTTCCTAATTGTGTCATCTGGACCAAGGTCATTGGTTCTACTCTTCCTAATAAAGATATCTTGTTAGGTTTTGACATCCTTCACCAAATCAAACACCTCCAAATCATTCCCACTGGAATCCAAGTCAAATCCACGTTTAAACCATTCACAGATATTTTGAAACTTTACAATTTGTCTGACACTCCCCTGTCCTACCAGGATTTTTCCACTAAACTTTTGAGTTTCTGTCCAGAGTCTCATTCTGAGTTTACCCATCCAAACTCATTGTGAAAAAATAAGTCTTTCTTCATTAAGTTACTTTTCAAATTAAATGAAGACATTAACCTAACCAAAGCTACCCATCCAGGAATGAGTCCTTCTGACTTAGTCCTAGCCCAAAAGGAATGTTCCCAACTGTTAGCCCAAGGTCTCATTGAGCCCACAAGTTCTCTATGGGCTTGCCAAGCTTTTTATGTTGAAAAGAATTCTTAAATTGTTCGAGGAAAGAAACGCTTAGTCATTGAATATCAGCCCCTTAATATGTTTTTACAAGACGACAAGTTTCCTTTACCTCGCCTACAGAGCAAGTTTACTTTTCTCGAAGATGCCCAAATCTTTTCAAAATTTGATTTAAAATCAAGTTTTTGGCAATTAGGCATTGAACCCTCTGAGCGTTACAAAACTGTCTTTTGCATCCCAAATGCCCATTTTCAATGGACCGTCCTACCCTTTGACCTCAAGATTGTCCCATCCATTTTTCAAAAGTCCATGGTCCAAATCTTCCAACCCATTTTGCATCATGCATTGATTTACATTGATGACATTATACTTTTTTCAGGATCACATGATGAACATCACCAGCTGTTAACTCAATTCTATGGTATTGTCCAAAGTCATGGAATTATGCTCTCCTTCAAGAAAAGCACCATCGCCACAAATACCATTGAATTTCTTGGTACGATCATAAAAGATGGCCACTACCAGCCAGGACAGCACATTGCCCAAGAATTGCTTCACTTTCCAAATCAGCAACTTTCCAAAAAGCAAGTCCAATAGTTTCTCGGCATCATCAATTACATCAGAGATTTTATCCCACATGTGGATCACTACACTCATCACCTCTCGGCTTTATTGAAAAAAGAAACCCCCCGAGTGGAATACTGACCACACCACTGCTGTCACTACCCTCAAGCAAATTGCGCAAAATCCACCTCCTTTAAAGCTGATTACTGATGGAAAGCACATATTGCAGACAAACGCTAGTGATGACTCATGGGGTGCTATTCTCCTCGAAGAACTCGATGGAATTTGATCTGCAAGTAGGGCTTTTTGCAGGCACTCCTGAATGGTTCTTTGTCTTTCAATAATTCTTTGAAAAATTGTTTCTGCTCGCAAAGTTTGTCAAGGCAAGTTTTGGCAAGTTGGAAGATTTTTCCAAGAGAGATGTTGTCAAGGCTAAGATTGGAGGCTGTAAGTTGTCTTTGTATGTCTGACTAAAGCTCGTCGGGAAGGGAAGCCAGAAAGACATGCTTCAATGTTAGATATAGAAGAGATTGCCCTTATCCACCTTGCCGTGGTCCCCACTGCAAGCATCCAAAGCTCTCCAAAACCTTTTTCCCAACAACCACCTGTGACACCAACCCAGATGAAATTGAAAGCTCCTCCGAAGACGACTACATGAATCTCTACTCTCCATAAAGTTGTTTTTCATGTTCTAATAATTATGTTTTACTTTATGTTTTTTTACTTTACGTCTTGTCCTGTATAATTATTAAAGTTTTCTTTTACTTTAAACTTTTGCTTTTGTCAAAGTCATACTTTAATTATTAAAGCAGTCATGATGTATTTTGCTTTTACTTTTGAAAAGATAGGAATCTTATCCTATCTCCTCGAGAATTCTCCTATAGAAAGGATTCTCCCCTCCTTTGTAAGCAGAAGAAGTTCTCTAAGAAATAAACTCGTTTGTTCTCTAAAGCTATGTGTTTCTAAACTCTCTCTCCTCTCTCTGCAAATGAAGTTCTAGAGAAAGAAAATGAATAAAGAATTAAATTTGTTCATTTTGAAAACTTAAGGAAGTATGCTCTGCACTTGCCTTCCAGTAAAGATCCTGTGGATCAGAAAACTTTTGATCATTTCTAATCTGGTTTGGTACCCTGTTTTAGACTAAGGAAAGTCTGTTTTGGGTTAAATGACCTAGAAAGAAACATTTTAAGTTTTGATCTACCAAGAGTATATCAGTTGGAAACCTCTTTGGGTTGCGGACTACTGGTCCAAAGGGACTTGGATCGCTGTACCTAGGGGCCATAATAGATCCTTACTAGAAGGCAAGTGCAGAGTATATCGCTGTACCTAGGGGCCATAATGGATCCTTATTAGAAGGCAAGTGCAAAGCATACTTCCTTAAGTTTTCAAAATGAACAAATTTAATTCTTTATTCATTTTCTTTCTCTAGAACTTCATTTGCAGAGAGAGGAGAGAAAGTTTAAAAACACATAGCTTTAGAGAACACACGAGTTTATTTCTTAGAGAACTTCTTATCTGGTTTGGTACCTTATTTTAGACTAAGGGAAGTCTGTTTTGAGTTAAATGACCTAGAAAGAAACGTTTTAAGTTTTGATCTACCAAGAGTATATCGGCTGGAAACCTCTTTGGGTTGTGGACTACTGGTCTAAAGGGCGACTTGGATCGCTGTACCTAGGGGCCACAACGCCACGTATAATTTGGTATCAGAGCCATACCCGTCCTTAAAAATTTTGGTTTTCTCAAATTCGTTTCCATGTCCAAAATGGTATAATTTAAGTATCTTTATTCTCTTTTGATCACTAGATTTCAAGAGCAGAGAGACCTCTCATTCATGGCTTCAACTTCCTCTTCAACTCCTTCGAATCCTATTCCTCTTTTCTCTACTATTTCTTTACTTAAATCATGTACTTCTCATACTGCCAATAAGATTGAAAACCTTGTCGAATACTCCTACATCCCTGAATCCGCCCAAATTAATAAATCCTCCTACCCTCTTATAAGCCCTTACCAGCTGTATAAAAGACCTAGTTCCTTTACCCACAGTATCCGCACTCTCATCTCTACTCGACGCTCTTACCCTAAAGAATATATCCAGTCTTCTCGCCTGGACCAATGTGCTCTTCAAGCAACCTCTGCTGAGCAATATGTCACTTTTGAAATTCCCTCAGAATTGATTTCCAACTGAGAACGAGAAGGTTATACCCATCTCAATCTTAGAGGAATTCAATTAATCCTTACCCTTCATGGGAGAAAAGGGTTACTGGTCACTGCTCGCCTTGCTATACTTGATACCCGATTCAAACAATACCAAAATATTGTTATAGGCACTGTCCTGACCAACATTTATGCAGGAAGTGTTTTACTCACTTTCTACCCTAATTTCAATCTTTCTCTCTAAGATACCAACTTGCCCACAACCTTGAAAGTTCAAGTTCAAATTCAAGGAGCAGAACAAATCTCTTCAGCCAAAATTGCCACCTTACACCACCAACTGGTCTATAGGCTTCAAAATCATACCTTAGCTCTACCCACTCCAGAATATCACTCTGACACCCTCATTGTGTTAGCCGAATCTAACTAAATCCCAACAATCATCCAGATCCCCAGACAAATTCCCCGCCATGAGCTCATCAAGCTTATGCCTCTTGAATAGATCTCCAACTATGAGCAGTTCCATAACAATATAGCTCCCATTCAGACATCTGAAAGCATGTTTGAACGGCGCCCCGATGGCACAGTCCGAATGACTTTTAAACCTCCAAGTGCTCATCAAGAGCCCCCTCGGCTCTCCTTTACCTATTCCTCAATGATTATAGCTATTCAGAAAGCTCAGGAAGATCTACCCATTACAGGGTTCAATTATGAAGGATACCTTGTTTATCCGGCCAAACAAAATGGACATTTTCTCTGGGATATCCCCAGCTCCGGCATGTGTGACCCAACTTGTCCCTGCTGGGATGATTGGAAAGAGGATGACAATTATGCCACTAAAAGGAAAAAGAAACCCAAAAAGAAAAAACCTCAAAACCCGTGTCAACACAATGACCCCAAACCACCAAAAGATCCTCATCTTCCACTATCTCCTTTACCCATCTACCACAAAGAACTTAAATGGATCGCCAAGAATTGCAAATATGAGATTCCATTACTAATCCTAACTCAACCATCTGTCGTACAACCTCTGGCTTGTATGATGTTTTCCTCCACCTCTTCAGATTATTCCTCTTCTTTCCTTCCTCTAGACACCCATACAAACTCCCAACGCAATGTTGTGTCCAAATCTTTTGTCCCTTTACCTATTACCTCCACTGGTCACCTTGAGCCACCCAAACCTTTTGAATCTGTCATCAATTCACAAACCCAAAATGCTAGAGCACAGAATGATGGCTTGTTGCATATCAATTCCAAAGTTGAAAAGATCAGTTTGCGAACTGAATAGATTGAAACCAAAGTTGATTCTATCACTGCCCAGATGCAGCAGATCCATAAAAATCTTCAGTCCCAGATTACCCAACTTGATTCAGAATTACGAGCCATGCTTGCCCAACGCTGCTATGGCCCAGAATTTGACCAAAAGGAACGGGAAATCAGAAGCTTAAAAACTGAGCTTGCCCATATTGAATCTGAAAATCAGAGACCTACCCTCTTTACAACCTCTCCACCGATCCCGTCCATTGGCCCAACATACCATGCATTTGCCTCTATACTTTCCCCTATCAAATAGTATGATCCTTCCAAACTATTCGGAATGACTCATACTCTTTTCCGAGATAACTCGTTGCCACCTCCACCAAACCCTAAACCACGATCTAAACCTCAACCACGTCCTGCCAAAATTCATCAACCAACTTTTCCTGACCAACAATCTCCCAATTATACGCCCGCAACACCGCCAGCACCTCCACCACCTATCTCATCTCAATCTCCAATCCAGTTCAAAGACAAAGAACCCATGCACCAGTTTAGTGCTCATACAGTTGCTTCTTCATCTACTACCGATGATCATACTTCTGATTCAAATCTAGCCATTTCCACCAGTCAATATGACACTGATACATAATCTTCTCTATCAAGTAGTGACTCAGAAAAGTCATATGCTGATATCACAAGAATCTTGATGGCCCAACCTAACCAATCTAATTAAGGCCAAACATCTCACACAAACCCATATGTTGATATTCCCTCTGACGTTGAGGAAGACATGCCCAAATCTTCGGCCACCAATCAACCTCCCCCACTAACTCCTTTACCCATCTACCACAAAGAACTTAAATGGATCGCTAAGAATTGCAAATCTGAGATTCCATTACCAATCCTAACCCAAAAAGAAAAAACCTCAAAACCCGTGTCAACACCATGACCTCAAACCACTAAAAGATCTTCCTCCTCCACTAGTTGTTAACTCATTCTATGATATTGTCCAAAGTCATGGAATTATGCTCTCCGCCAAGAAAAGTACCATCGCCACATATACCATTGAATTTCTTGGTATGATCATAAAAGACGGCCACTACCAGCCAGGACAGCATATTGCCCAAGAATTGCTTTACTTTCTAGATCAGTAGCTTTCCAAAAAGCAAGTCCAATAGCTTCTCGGCATCATCAATTACATCAGAGATTTTATCCCACATGTGGATCACTACACTCATCACTTCTCTGACACACAGAAACACTACCATAGTGTCTTTAAAGAAATCTTAGCGGTAAAGAATGACATCAAAAAGTTTGAGTATCATCTTATTGGACATCACTTTCTCATTCGTATGGACAGTTCAATCTTCCCCAATATTTTCAATTTCAAAGGTAAAACTGTTCCCGAAAAAAATGTTACTCCGCTTAAAAGATTGGTTTGTAAAATATGACTTTTTCGTCAAGCATATAAAGGGGTCCCAAAACTTTATCCCTGATATGCTATCCAGACTCTTCAAACCAGAAAACCCTCTCACCCTGGCTTCTACAACCTACCACTTTCCAATCATCTTCATGGCTACATCTCTCCCACCTAAAGCTCTCACCAAGAAAAAATTTCCCTTTAACAAAACTTTCACTTCTGTTTTTGCTATCCAGAAATTTGCACAAAAAGCTGTTTTTCGCTTCTTCTTGAAAGCCTACCTTTTAGCAGACTCATTTTCATTTTCTATTTTCTACCCAGAAAATCTGTTTCTTACAAGTGTAACCCTTGATCTATCCAGAGAAATCACTGAAGATGAGTTATAGTACATCTGGTGCCTAGCTGTTCTTTATGCCACCAAACCAGTTCTACCCATCGCTCCCACTTTGGCACATCTCCTTAATCCAGAACAGGCCACCTCTCTCACCTGGACACTACTGAAATGGTTCTCCCTAATACCATGGTGGAGAAAAAAGTTACAGTAATTGTCATAAATCTATAATCTTGAATGTATGCTTACATCTGAAGCACAAATGTTTACTTCAGTCTTCATCATTCATCGGGTATACTTTCAGCATTCAGATAAAAATCTCTTTTGGACTTAAGATCAAGTGTATGAATAGTTCACTGCACCTCACCCAGCTATCATTGACAATGAAATCCAATCTACCCTGCACAACTACCTTTGTCAATTAAATCACCAGACTCCGCTACACAAGGATATCTTTCACACTTCCTTAGGTCCTCAACATGACCTCATCATGATCCCTACTCCATCCACCATATCCAAGCCAAAGTCTGCAGGAATCATCATCAAATAAGAAAAGCCTGATTACACTAACTTTCTTTACCAAGACTCCCAAGACCCATGGAAGAATTTCTTCCCCTAAGTCAACATCTCCAACAGTTCCCCCAACTAACCATGACTGAACCAGGCTCATCATCACAACCCTTCAAAGCCGATAAGGCCACTCAGACACCAAACCCAATACCTCAATCATCCCCAATGAAACCAGGATATAGATGATATTGCCCTTATCCACCTTGCCGTGGTCCCCGCTACAAGCATCCAAAGCTCTTCAAAACCTTTTTCCCAACAGCCTCCCGTGACACCGACCCAGATGAAACTGAAAGCTCCTCCGAAGATGACTACAGAATCTCTACTCTCCATAAAGTCGTTTGTCATGTTGTAATGAAGAGTTTTGCAGTGCGAACACGGTTTCATCATTGGGTTCATCTTGTTTAGAGAAACAAAATCCAGTTCATCTTTTGCTGGAGAGTAGTCGGTAGTAGCTTGAAGATGCTCGACTAATCGAATGGATTTTTCTCTTTTGTTGGGACAATCTTTGGCATAGTGGCCTTTTATTTTGCAGATAAAACATCTGCTTGATTTTTTCCGTTGGAATTCCCTGGAAGAAGATGATTTCTTTTGGAAGAATCTGTAAGGTTTTTTGGACCGGTGAGGCTTTGATGAAAATTCTTGATATTTGTATTTCTGAAAATGCTTTTTCTTTTTAGGAATGCAATCACAATCCTTTTCTTTTTGCATTTAATATGCAAGTAGGGCTTTTTACAGGCACTCATGTATGGTTCTTTGTCTTTCAATGGTTCTATGAAAAACTGTTTCTGCTCGCAAAGTTTGTTAAGGCAAGTTTTGGCAAGTTGGAAGATTTTGCCAAGAGAGATGTTGTCAAGGCTAAGATTGGAGGCTGTAAGTTGTCTTTATATATCTGGCTGAAGCTCGTCGGGAAGGGGAGCCAGAAAAACATGCTTCAATGTTGGCTCATTAAATCCATTAAGTTTGTAGAACAGCAAAGACATGCGTTTGTAATGGAAATCAAGATCCTTAGCATTGAGGGAACAACATTTCATGTTGAGATAGTCTCATCTTGCAGTTTCAAAAACTGCAGATGGGTCTCCAAGGAATTGATCATGGAGAACTGCAAGGGCACTTGATACTTCTAGTAGTTGAACGAACTGTAATTGTATGTATTGTCTTAAAGAATCAAACCAATCTCTTAGTGCACCCATAAAACGAGTAGCAAATTCTCTAAGGACTGATTGAGTGGTTATTCCAGGCCGTAGCATTTGTAGGTCAATCTAGGCAGACATCTCATTAAGGCGATCACGCCATTTAGAAGATGGAATATCATCAAAGGTGAACCATGGACCATTTGACGATTTTTGACCAGTGTGGGCTTGAGATTGAGCTGGAGGAGGTTGATTGGTGGCCGAAGATTCATGCATGTCTTCCTCAACGTCGGAGGGAATATCAATATATGGGTCTGTGTGAGAAGTTTAGCCTTGATTAGGTTGGTCAGGTTGGGCCATCAAGATTCTTGTGATATCAGCATAGGACTTTTCTGAGTCACTACTTGATAGAGAAGATTCTGTATCAGTGTCAGATTGGCTGGTGGAAACGGTTAGATTTGAATCAGAAGTTTGATCATCGGTAATAGATTAATAAGCAACTGTATGAGCACTAAACTGGTGCATGAGTTCTTTGTCTTTGGACTGGATTGAAGATTGAGATAAGATATGTGGTGGAGGTGTTAGCGGTGTTGCGGGCGTATAATTGGAAGACTATTGATCAGGAAAAGATGGTTGATGAATTTTGACAGGACGTGGTTGAGGTTTAGATCGTGGTTTAGGCTTTGGTGGAGGTGGCAACGAGTTATCTCGGAAAAGAGTATGAATCATTCCGAATAGTTTGGAAGGATCATACTGTTTGATAAGGGAAAGCATAGAGGCAAATGGATGGTAGGTTGGGCCAATGGACGGGATCGGTTGAGAGGTTGTAAAGAGGGTAGGTCTCTGTTTTTCAGATTCAATCTAGGCAAGCTCAGTTTTTAAGCGTCTGATTTCCCGTTCCTTTTGGTCAAATTATGGGCCATAGTAGCGTTAGATAAGCATGGTTCGTAATTCTAAATCAAGTTGGGTAATTCAGGACTGAAGATTTTGATGGATCTGCTGTATCTGGGCAGTGATAGAATCAACTTTGGTTTTAATCTGTTCAGTTCACAAACTGATCTTTTCAACTTTGGAATTGATATGCAACAAGGCATCATTCTGTGCCCTGGCATTTTGGGTTTGCCAATTGAGGACAGATTCAAAAGGTTTGGGTGGCTCAAGGTGGCCAGTGGAGGTAATAGGTAAAGGGACAAAAGGTTTGGACACAATATTGCGTTGGGAGTCTGTATGGGTATCTAGAGGAAGGAAAGAAGAGGAATAATCTGAAGAGGTGGAGGAAAACATCATACAAGACAGAGCTTGTACGATAGATGGTTGGGTTATGATTGGTAATGGAATCTCAGATTTGCAATTCTTAGCGATCCATTTAAGTTCTTTGTGGTAGATGGGTAAAGGAGCTGGTGGAGGAGGAGGATCTTTTAGTGGTTTGGGGTCATGGTGTTGACACGGGTTTTGAGGTTTTTTCTTTTTGGGTTTCTTTTTTCTTAGAGTGGCATAATCGTCATCCTCTTCCCAATAATTCCAGTAGGGACAAGTAGGGTCACACATGCCAGAGCTGGGGACATCCCAGAGGAAATGTCCATTTTGTTTGGCCGGATAAACAGGGTATCCTTCAGAATTGAACCCTGTAATGGGTAGATCTTCCTGAGCTGTCTGAACAGCTTTAATAATTGAGGAATAGGTAAAGGAGAGCCGAGGGGGCTCTTGATGAGCACTTGGAAGTTTAAAAGTCATTCGGACTGTGCCATCGGGGCGTCGTTCAAACATGCTTTAATATGTCTGAATGGGAGCTGTATTGTTATGGAACTCCTTATAGTTGGAGATCCATTCAAAAGGCATAAACTTGATGAGCTCATGGCGGGGAATTTGTCTGGGGATCTATATGATTGTTGGGATTTGGTCAGATTCGGCTAACACCATGAGGGTGTCAAAGTGATGTTCTGGAGTCGATAGATCTAAGGCATGATTTTGAAGCCTATAGACCAGTTGGTGGTGTAGGGTGGTAATTTTAGCTGAAGAGATTTGTTCTGCTCCTTGAATTTGAACTTGAACTTTCAAGATTGTGAGCAAGTTGGTATCTTGGAGAGAAAGATTGAAATTGGGATAGAAAGTGAGTAAAACACATCATACATGAAGGGTGATCAGGATAGTGCTTATAACAGCATCTTGGTACTGTTTGAATCGGGTATCAAGCATAGCAAGGCGAGCGGTGACAGGTAACCCTTTTCTCCTATGAAAGGTAAGGATTAATCGGATTCCTCCAAGATGGAGATGGGTATAACCTTCTCGTTTCCAGCTGGAAATCAATTCTGAGAGGATTTCAAGAGTGACATATGGCTCATCAGAGGTTGTTTAAAGAGCACATTGATCCAGGCGAGAAGACAGGATATATTCTTTAGGGTGAGGGCGTCGAGTAGAGATGAGAGTGCGGATACTGCAGGTAAAAGAACTAGGTCTTTATACAGCTGGTAAGGGCTTATAAGAGGGTATGAGGATTCATTAATCTAGGCGGATTCAGGGATGTAGGAGTATTCGACAAGGTTTTCGATCTTATTGGCAGTATAAGAAGTACAAGATTTAGGTAAAGAAATAAAAGATAAAATAGTAACAGGATTCGAAGGAGTTGAAGAGGAAGTGGAAGCCATGAATGAGAGGTCTCTCTGCTCCTGAAATCTAGTGATCAAAAGAGAATAAAGATACTTAAATTATACCATTTTGGACATGAAAAACGAAGTTAAGAAAATCAAAATTTTCAAGGACGGGTATGGCTCTGATACAAATGTATCGGATTAAATTTTTAATCCGATGGCCATGATTTACTCAATGTATCTATAAAAAGGGGGTCTCCCCCCTAATTTGATAGCTCTGAATCTATTTTTGGGATCCATTTTCTGTAATTCCTTCTCCATATTGTCTTTTCTGTGTATTTTAATAAATTTTCATTTTGCCCCTAGTTCAATTATGAGTAGCTAATTTTCTTTCAAGTTTGGGTTGAAGGTGAAGTCTCAACATGTGTCATGAGATTTATTTGGTAAATTTATTTTCTTTTCCTCTCTAATTTTTGTGAATGATTTGACTTTTCATCGACAAATCATAATAATCTTGTCTAGATACGACCCTGGTTACACCGATTCCCTAGTACAAGGTTATTATTATTTGGCACGATAAGCCGTTAGCACGATATTGATTAGAGCATGGTTCATGAGGTGTGGAAACCCCCTTCATGATTTAATTGCCATTAATAAGGAATATTTAGCCCATGGTGCATGTTGATACGGATCTAGATACCCAAGTATGTCATTTCAATAGATTTCTCTTCAATATTATTCTCGCCATTTCAATTCCAATTTTAGGAAAATTTAAATCACTTTCACCACAAATCCAACCACTCTCATACAAAATTAATTCTACATATAATTAAAATCCACATACTCGTGGGATCGACACTCGTCACCATTAGTCTATTCTACAATAGATTCGTGCACTTGCGAGTTCAATAAAAATTGCACAACAAGTTTTTGGCGTCGTTGCCGGGGAGGTAAGTTATTTTAATTCGTAAAATTAATTTTTGTGAATAATTTCTTTTATTTGTTTTCTTGTATTTTTTTTCTTATTTAAAAAAGTTAATCTGCATTTAGAGATTAGTATTTCTTTTCTTTTTCTCTTCTTTAAAATTCTGTAATTTAATTTTCAAGTTACTTTTTTTCTTCCTTGTAATTTTTTGTTTATCTTACTAATTTTTTTAGTTAATTTATTTCACATATTTTTTTTGTGTATTTTTATAATAAGGTTGTAATAGCGCGATAAGGTTAGTATCGTAATTTCTTCTTTTTCTTTATTTTTATTAGTTTTGTTCCCATTTATTTTTTGTTATTTGCATACATGGTCGTAGGTCATTATTACCTAATTTTGAATCTATAGACCTTGAACTAGAAAAAATATTGCGCACACACAAACACGTTAAAAATAAAATGGATTTGCAATAGCAACAAGCACCACATGAGAGACCATTTAAGGACTACTTTAGTCCCTTAGCTAATTTGAGCACATGCTTAACTTACTTTGGTTTGGATTTTGATATTGACAGATCGGTCGATGAGGTCAACGCCCTACTTGACTCAGCACCATCCATGGACACTAATAAATGGAAGTCAAGAGTTAAACAACTAGCACCATCAGAGAAGAAACTCATCCCATCATCAGAATCACCACCGAAACTCGAGCTCAAACCATTGCCTAACACATTGGAATATGCATTTTTAGGAGAAGAAAGCACTCTGCCGGTAATCATCTCATCATCCCTAAATGACGAACAAAAAGGTAAGTTATTGAATGTTTTAAAAGAGTACAAAGGAGCATTAGGATGGACTATAACGGACATAAAAAGTATAAACCCAGTAGACTGCATGCATTACATTCACCTTGATGAAAATGCTAAACCTACTAGGAAAATGCAACGTCGGTTAAATCCTAACATGAAAGAAGTTGTTAGAACTGAAGTCCTTAAGCTATTAGATGCAGGTATCATTTACCCCATTTCTGATAGTTCATGGGTCAGACCTGTACGAGTTGTCCCTAAAAAGTTAGGAGTCACAGTAGTTACGAATGCTGATAATGAATTGATACCCACTAGAGTGACTACAGGATGGCGTGTATGCATTGATTATAGAAAGTTGAATTCTATCACACGTAAATACCATTTTCCTTTACCATTTATCGATCAAATGCTTGATAGATTGGCAGGTCATGAATTTTATTGGTTTCTAGATGGCTACTCAGGATATAATCCGATTTCTATAACACCAAAAGATCAAGAGAAAACCACTTTCACTTGCCCTTTTGACACTTTTTCATATAGAAGAATGCCATTTGGATTATGTTAAGCATGTTAAGCATTTTTTCTGATATGGTTGAACGACTCCTTGAAGTCTTTATGGATGATTTTCCTGTCTTTGGTGACTCGTTTAATCAATGTTTACATCATCTAACACTAGTTCTGCAGAGATGTATTGAGAAGAACTTAGTCTTAAATTGGGAGAAGTGTCATTTTATGGTAAAACAATGTATTGTTCTCAGTCACATCATTTCGAGCAAAAGTATTGAGATTGACAAAGCCAAGGTGGATCTCATTTCTAATCTTCCTTTACACAAAACAGTCAGAGAAGTAAGATCTTTCCTTGGGCATGCTGATTTTTATAGACGTTTCATTAAAAATTTTAGTAGAGTTTCTAGACCCTTATGCAATCTACTTGCTAAGGATGTACCTTTTGACTTTGATGATTCATGTCTTGTGGCATTTGAAAAATTAAAGCAGTTGTTGACATCATCACCCATCATTCAGCCCCCAAACTGGAGCTTACCATTTAAACTCATGTGTGATGCATCTGATTATACAGTAGGAGCAGTGTTAGGATAAAAAGTTGATCGAATTCCCCATGTTATTTACTATGCTAGTATGACATTGAATAATGCACAGTTGAACTATTGGGCCATCAAGAAATTTAACTTGGACATGTAACAAGCCAGCTCAGAAAGACGATTACAGCTACCAGAACTTGAAAAAATTCCCAATGATGCATATGAAAATGCCAAGATTTACAAGCAACGAATGAAAGTCTTTCATGACAAGCAAATTATGAGAAAATTGTTCACTCCAGGTCAGAAAGTTCTTTTATTCAATTCTCGCTTGCACCTATTCCCAGGTAAATTACGCTCTCTATGGTCCAGCTCTTTTATTGTTCATACTATTTTTCCACATAGGGCAATTGAAATTAAGAACCCAAAGAACGATGTCACGTTTAAAGTTAATGGTCAAAGATTAAAGCCATATCTAGAGTACCAACCACATGGAGAAGACACCAAAATAAATTTGAGTGACCCACCAGATTTGAATTAAGTTTTTTTTCTTTCTTTTCGGTGATTTGATTTTTTTATTTCTTTATTTTTATTATTCTTTTGCTAATTGAAATTATTTTTGCATAAGTGTGTTTATTTAACCATTAAGTTTGCTCTTATCATTGTTAATCATGAGTACCATAGCTAAACAGTTCCTCCTGAACATTCTTAAACCACTTCAATGTGTAAAATTTCATCTCAAAAGGCAGATTCGTTTTTGTAAAACACGTTGTATTTGGGCTCTGTAACCACCAGAGTTAGTATCCTATGTTGAAGATTTAGAAAGCCAATTCAGAGACATTGAGAGAAGTATCTACAGCATCCAGTTGGAGCTTGAGGTAAATTCAATAAGAGGACGATTTTAATTTTCTTTGTGTGTTTTAATCTGTTTTTCTTTTTGTGTGCTTTAGTTTGTTACCCCGGTGAAGTGGCGGATAACGGTACTCCGTGACAATCAAGTCAGTTACTACAGTTTCCCATAATAACTGATATTATGAGGTGAATGTATGGACAGAAACGAGATTCTAGTAAAGCTTCACAATCGATTCCCTTCACTTCCTCAGAATGCCCTCTTTACAATCTATAAAGCTCGGTCCGAACGCATGCGATTGCTCATGAGGAATAACATACCTGCTGACATTCGTTGGTTAATCGAGGGTAAAGTACGAATGACAGGTGAGTTACCTTCAAAATTTATTGCATACATGTCTGGTTGTGGTAAAGGAAATTATGCAAGAAAACGAAGAGCTCAAAGAATTTCTATTGCTTATCATAAATGTGCCAGAATGAGATGCAATAAAAATCCATGTTCTTTAATAATAGTGTCTTATAACAGGGAAGATAAGATTCAATTCAGGGATGGCTTGAATAAGGAGTCATTGGATGATATCCTTCTGTCTCTTGAAATGCATCACAGTGGATATGTGCAAGGAGCGATTCTCCAGTTATGGCCATTATTCCAGAAAGAGCATGCACGATATAGTATCGGGAATCTGACTATAAACGACCATGTTTGCCAGTTTATAAGAAAACTGGATGGAAAACCTATCATTGACCCATAGAGGGTGTTCAAGCCGTTTCTGGACGTAAAACCAGAGGAAGATGTAAGTCACAGCCGCAACTACCTGTAAATATCATTTTACTTCACTGTTATTTTATCTTTTTCATTATTATCTTTAATTATTTTATTTTATCATTATTTCTTTTCTTTTTACTATTTCCTTTTTTACTCGCGATCCATGTGCTTTACTCGTTATTTGACACTTACATGCTACCTCATATACAGTTGTGACCCACTGTCATCAAGATTCTTAAATGTGATTTTTTTTTTGTCAAGCACTCACAAATTATTTTTTAGAAGTATCCCAATGGCAGTTACTCCTAATAGACAATTCAAGAACATTTGTGTGCTTTCTGGATTTAACTATGGCAAACATAAAGAGTTCGTTGAGGCAGCCATAGATCTTGGTCGAAACATAGCAGGGAGAAAATTACACTTGGTATATAGAGGAGGTAACCGACGGTTATTAAAATTGGTCTCAAAAGCTACTTTTGTCAAAGGAAATAAAGTATCAGGCATCATCCCAAGAGCCCTAAAACCTTTAGGCAGTTTATCTGATCCACCGATTGAAAAAGAGTTAGTCGTCTTATGTATGCAAGAAAGAATAACTGAAATGCTTAATCATGCAAATGCTTTTATTTTCCTTCCAGGAGATCTTGCAACACTAGAGGCACTTATCACACTAGCATCTTGGGCCATTCTGCGCATTCACCAGAAACTTAACGGTTTGTTAAATGTCAATAACTTTTATAATCGCTTCATCGCATTTCTTAACCATGCAATAAAAAACTATTTCACTCCTTCCAATACGAAAAATCTTTTTATTTGTGCTCACACTGCTAATGAGCTACTTGGTCTATTACAAGCTTATAGACCGGAGCTAGATCCCTGGACTTTTGTGTTGGAGCGTCCAAATAATGATGGTAACAGTAGTCGTAGTAAGAAGTACAAATTAGATTTAACTCTCTGCCTGTAAATATTTTCTTCTGTGTTGTACCACCTAGGTGATGTCTTCTAAACTCTACTTCTTCCCTTTAAAACATTAAGGATAATGTTTCGTTCTGTTTGGGGGAGGAAAAAGTCGACAATTGTGGAATCTTTGTTAAGTTTTTACTAATTTTTTGTTATAGAAACTAACTATTGCTAACTTTTTGTGTTGAAGATTGCTGAATATGAAGTGTAGTTACTCTAGAAACGCATCTTCTTCGTTAAAAAGAAAACAACAAAAAAATTTTCAGATATTTTCTTTTTCTTTATTAATTTTTTTTACAATCATTTTTATTCTTCTTTCCAATTTCTCCTTTATTAATATACACTTTCAAAATTTTTGAGTCAAAGATGGCTGAATATGGAGTGTACTGCCTCTAGAAATGCATCTTTTTAGTTAAAAAAAAAATATTTTTCTATCATTTTAAGTGTAACTTTTCTAATTAGTTTTTCTGAATAATCTTCACATTTTTGCATGCATATTTTTCTTTCATGTTTAGAATAGGTTGAGGGGTAGAATGTTGTTTAAAAAAAATTGTGTGATTTGTTTTAACATTGGATGACATGATTAATTTCAAATTTTAGTATTTGTATTATCTTTGGTCTTAAGTGATGTTACACTATATTTGCTACTCTACATGTTGATATCGGAGACAAATATGAGTTGCTTGAAGGAATGAACATGTCATAATAAGTATTAAGTGATTTTTTTAGCCTATCATTTTTCTTGGAGAGTAACCATTTTGCTCATTCTTTATACAGCTTAGCAATTTATTATTGAATACACGATCTCTAGATTTCTTTTGAGTTAACCTTCAAAAAAAATTATAAAATTAAAAAAAAGAAGAAAAAAAATGTGTGTTGCTACATATGGAGGCTCATCTAACTAGTAGATATGGAAAATTATTTACAGCCCTAAAAGATGATGGAAATGCCATCTTTAATCCGTTTGAGCCTTTGTAGCCATTCCTTTTATCAAATATCTATAGTTAACCCTTTTGAGCCTTTAAAAAAAATTAAAAAAAAATTTCTTTGTCAAACTTATCATATTGAGCCACTCCGATTTGGAGTATTCCTTATTTCCCTTCTTTGCTAGCCATGTCCCTAACTTACGTTACGTCCTAATAAAAGTCATTGATTTTAGGGAACTATAGTCTGAAGTAGAAGCTAGTTATATGGGCTAAAAAGATGTAGTGATGCATAATAAAAAAAAGATAAATAAAGATAAATAAAGTGGGTTGACTAGCATTTTTGTTTAACCTGAGATCATATTATTTCTAAGCCGAGGGCATCTTTCTTTCATCTTGGTGAAAGCATGTGATATCATTTCTTTATAATTTTTTCTCAATTACCATTCATTACAGTGACTATTTTTATTGAATATAATTTCTTTGTAAGAGTGTCATTATATCCAGTGACATTTTGGGGTTTGACATGTCATTCTTGAAAGTAGATATGACAAAGTCTACTGGGCTGATTCATGTGAATGGTTGATGTGGGTGTGATATTTCTTTAGACTAGAGATAATGCTTATATTTTTATTTGATTACTATCATTAGTCTAATTGAATAAACATGAGTTTTAACAAAAAAATTATTTTGGATTTAAATTTTGTTTTTGCTTTATTTGCTAGGGATTAGCAATAAGCTGGCTGGGGGGTGTGTTGAGTGTTAGAAAATGTATATTTATAAAGGAGAAAATCATCATTTTACCCTTCAAGTTTTATTAACCCCCTTACTTTTATGTATTTAACCTTCTTGTGATTTAATTACGTGTGTTTTATTTTAATTAAGTATTTTATGTATTTTAAAGGCATCATAGTCATTTCACAATGAACGAGAGATCAGACGGCAAAAGGAACATCACTTTTGAACTCAGGACGGTCGAAAACCTTAAAAGGAGCATAACATGAAAATGGCACTGTTCACATGCACGGTACTGTCTACGTTACTGTTCACGACACTGTTCACATAGACGGATCGATGACGTGGCATTGACTGATGAGGTGTCACAATCCTGTTGGACAAAAATTCTTATGCACTGTTGATCGATGACGTGGCAGCATATTAGTGGACCAAAAATCTCGCGTATGGTCTATGCATTACACAGGATTATTTTCAACCAAATCGCATCACTATTTAAGCCGGGTCAAACCGTGCTACTGTTTAAACTGCGTGGTCAAACCGCGTACTGTTGACTGATAACGTGGCACAATCCTGAACTTCCGAACTGTTTTTAATCCGATAGCCATGATTTACTTAATGTATCTATAAAAAGGGGGCCTTCCCCCCCTAATTTGTTAGTTCTGAATCCATTTTTAGGATCCATTTTTTGTAATTCCTTCTCCATCTTGTATTTTCTATGTATTTTAATAAATTTCTATTTTACCCCTAGTTCAATTATGAGTAGCTAATTTTCTTTCAAGTTTGGGTTGAAAGTGAAGTCTTAACATGTGTCATGGGATGTATTTGGTAAATTTATTTTCTTTTCCCCTCTAATTTTTGTGGATGATTTAACTTTTCGTCGATAAATAATAATGATCTTGTCTAGATACCGTCCTGGTTACATTGGCTCCCTAGTACAAGGTTATTATTATTTGGCACAATAAGCCCTTAGCACCATATTGATTAGAGCGTGGTTCATGAGGTGTGGAAACCCCCCTCATGATTTAATTGGCATTAATAAGGAATATTTAGCCCATAGTGTATATTGATACGGATCCAGATACCCAAGTACGTCATTTCAATAGATTTCTCTATATTATTCTCGCCATTTCAATTCCAATTTTAGGATAATCTAAATCACTTTCACCACAAATCCAACCATTCTCATACAAAATTAATTCTACATGTAATTAAAATCCACCTACTCGTGGGATCGACGCTTGTCACCATTAGTTTATTCTACAATAAATTCGTGTACTTGCGAGTTCAATAAAATTTGCACAGCACCAGCAACCCATGTTACCCAACAAAACTTCCAAAAATTAATGCAAGTACTCCAACAATAAGATTTCTAGCAAGCCTTCCTGTAAAAAATTCTAGCAACAATACCATTTTCCAATAACACTCTAAACAAAAATTGAAACTTACAAAGCGACATGCAAGCTTCCTGCGAACAAAATTAATTCAAACACCAAGTAGAATAAGGAAAATTAAGAGGCTGCAATACATGTGGACATCAAATATAGTAATCTATTTTATTTAAATTGACTTCACTTTTATGGAATGAGCAAAATGTACATACTCAATGGATTAAAATTACTTTTGGTGAATGGGAATTTATCAAAATCAGCAAGCTAGCTAAAAATGCAAAGGAAGCCACAACAATAGACTAGTGTGAGGAGACAAAAATAGATCATAAAGTCATAAAAAGCTATGGCATCTAGATCCAGCTGAACTGATCAACCAATGAAACGGAAACCAAACAACCAATTTTGACAAGCTTATCTCAACCAACTGCACCAATTCTAGGCATGTAACCTGCTTACATATTTAGAGTCTAATTGTAATTTTACCTCATCAAAAATTCAGCACATAATCAAGAAAAAGGAAAAAAAAACAAAAAATCTCATACTGTTGAGTAGGTAACTAACAAGCTCATGTTGGCCAAATTTCAATTGATGGAAGTAGTTTTGCTTAGTCACTGTTTTGCAGCCATGTACTAAATAGACTATTAAACACAACAATTAGGCTCCTAATTTATCAACTCAATTGTATTCATCAGATTTGAAAATTTAGAATTAAGAACAGCTTACGCACTCTGACGCCAGCGAAAAATGATCGTGGGATATAGGATTTTATAGCAAGCTTGAAAATGATAATTAATTTGAATAATCACATAAATAGGAAAAACAAATAAAAAAGGTAAAAAATTACCAATTCGAGCAGCAGCACCGGTGACAAGAACGATACTCTTAGCCATCGATAAAACTTTCACTGCTTCTTAACCAAAGTTATTTCTAGAAACAAACTTAACCAAATAACCTGAAACAAAGCAAAACCAAAACCATAATTTCACAACAATATGAAATTCCCACACCAACATATAGTACTTGATTTAACTGTTATAACTAAGTCTACGATAGCTCTAAGTTTTCATGATAACCACCTAAACAAACTAGCATACACAAACTAGTACTGACAAGGCCCACCAAGTCATCTTCCTACTCCTACTTGCCAAGGTACATGCAAAACAAAAATCAATAGAGAATGTCATAATGCAGCAGTAATGAAAGCATCAAAAACACAATAAAGAGTACAATAAATCAATTTCCTCACCAGGGTTGAAAAGAAAATAAATAATATTTTGCCAATTAATATTTCTAGCTTCCAAATTTAGTAGCACTCTCAGATACATGGATGAGAAGGGCTCAAAACAAATGACCTAAAATTACTAAAATTCCCAAATGCGTTTGCGTAGGATTGGCTACAACTAATCAATTTAAGATTTTCTAAGGACCAACCAACCTTTTCTTAGTTTTCAACAGTGCCACTTGGTCAACAATATCACTGGAACACTCATAAAGTTTTATAGCACCAAGCATAACAAATTTGACGAGTATTTAATCTAATAACCCTAGCGGACATTCCAGATTTTTTTTCTACTATAACATAAAATGCAAATTAGTAATTAACAGAGGGAAAATACAATTGTAAAGAATTACAAAAGGCTTTTGTTATTCAATAATTCATATGTTCTAATGCAAAAAGTAATTAAAGAAGATTTATGTTGTCTTCTTTTCTATATCCAACAAATTCAAACATTAAAAAGAGAAGTTATAGTTAGTAATAATTAAATCCCAAAAGCTAACAGAAGAATAGTTCACTCAAAGTTATACCACAGGACTAATAGCTTTCTCGTACTCCAAAAAACAACGAAATAGCACAACAAAAAGGCCTTAATATAACATGCATCATAGGTTAATATACATATAACAACATCATCAAACGGAACAAACTAAAATTTGACAATAATAAGCGTCAACTAAATTTCTCATTCTTCATCAAACTGGAAAAGTCAATTCATAGAAAAACATACTTGTACTGCAATATATCTGCAACTCCTTCAATATCTCGTTCTCGCAAGTGATGTTAGTGAGGAAGGAGAATAGTGAGCGTGGAAAGCATGAGAGGAAAATTCTAGAAGGCCGTTGAGGAACGGTATTGATCTCGACAGTAAACTAACAGTGGTGGTAAAGCAACGACGACTTGCTGGGCTGAAGCTTGAAGTGATGATAGAGGAGCGACATCGATGACCAAGATGAGTGGCGGCAACAAGTCAGCGACGTACATAATGGTGGCCAGTTTGGTAGTTGGTGGCTAAAGCTTGATGACGGCAGAGCAGTGGCAGCAATGAAATCGAAGAGCAGCAGGGGAGTGGTGACAACAACTTAGCAAGTAGTGTGTTTAATTAGGTTAGATTTAGGGTTCAATTTTTCATTTTATACTTTAGAACTTGTATAGTGTAACTGTTCACATATTAAGTAACAAATTATAAGTCAACACATGGTTAAGTAAAAAATAATAATTTGTGATAAAAAATTATTCTATCATAAAACTATCATTAATTCATGATAAAAAATAATTCTATCACAAACCCATCATTAATTCATGATAAAAAAATAATTCTATCATAAAACCATCATTAATCCATAATAGAAAATAATTATATCACAAACCCATCATTAATTCATGATAGATTGAAAATTATGTCACAAGTCTATCATAATTTTATGATATAAGCCAATTTACCTAGAATTTATCATAAGTTTTCTGTCATCTATTATCAGTTTTCTTGTAGTGAGAATTACAAAAACAAAATTATATATATGGTATATTGTTAAAGGGCTTATGTATTTTAAAAAATGTGTCAGCTTAACTAGTTCAAGATGAAGTCACAATAAGTAAGTTATTGGACTGACTAGAATATGCTTCACTATCATGGAAACATGATTTTAGCCATATATAAGTTTATCACCTTGTGAAGGGGAGCTTATTTAAACTCAAGTTAGGCTCTTTACTAGCAACTGAATTACGATCTACACAGTGAACAATTAGACAAATGCCTTTTATTAAAAAGAATTCACTGTAGCACATAATTTTTACCATGCGAGCTTCTTATGACCAATAAGGAAAATGAGTGAAGAAAAGAATGAATGAATCCCTACTTCCTCATTGTGCAAGTTCCTTCAAGGTAAAATACGACCTCACTGTTATCCTTAGTAATTGTCAACAAAATTTTGAGATAAAAGATTAATGTTTGTTGTTTTAGCATATACCTATGGCTATGAATTTATGCAGCATTATGAAATATGACTAAAAGGTAATTAGTCCAAAATTTTCAAAATGTGAGTAGGAAAACTCAAGTTAGGCTATTTACTGGCAACTGAATTACGATCTACATAGTTAACAATTAGATAAATGCCTTTTATTAAAAGGAATTGACTGTAGCACATAATTTTTACCATGTGACCTTGTAACCAATAAGGAAAATGAGTGAAGAAAAGAATGAATGAATCCCTACTTCCTCATTGTCACTACTACAAAAATGACCTTTACTGACGCTTAGTTACTGACACTTTACAAAAAGTGTCAGTAATTATGTACATATGCACCATTTTCCGCTTTTGACAAATAGGTATCAAAGGTTATTGATACTAGTGTGTCAGTAAATTAAACATCAAAGATTACTGATACTAAAGTATCAGAGATAAAAAAAAATCATTAAAACTTGTTTTGGTTTCGATTCGACCCTAAGACCTCTAAGGTTTAAAACTTTAACATTTAGAGCACAAACCATCGAACCCTGTTGAATCAAGCCCAATACAACATTTGATAATATTTACAAACAAAAATTATAAATAGCTACAGCACGAAACCTACACTTAAAGATTTTTTCCCCATCTAGCTATCGTTCCTAAACTCCATCGCTATCTTGCCTTTATCTTCCTCTTTCTCTTTCGTTTCTTCTCGATCTCTTCTGTTTTTTGTTGTCTATTTACAAATTAAGTTCAATTAATCCAAATAGATAATGAAAAATTAAAACTTTGTTTCCTTTTTTCCATTTTCCCAAATTGAAAAACGAACCAAAACCCTAACTGCTTGTTATAGAAGGGGCTTTTTCTCCAGCTAAACATCTAGTGCCTCTACTGGGCAAGCAAGTAATAACCACCAACAAGGGATGAAGTGGCTACCATAAGTTGCATATTCAAGTAATCTAGCTCGTTCTCCCTCACAAGCTAAGTTTGGAGAAAGAACTAAGGGGGTTGTCAACTGGTAATGACTTAATATTTTATTTTTCGTCAATTTAATTGATGGATATGTTTTAATTTAGCTTATGATTAATTTTTTTATTTAATTTTTTGGATTTTTTCAGATGTTGAAAAATTCTACAAATAGTGTGATGCTAATGGGTTTTGTCTTCCATATATTTTTTCTTTTATTTAATTGTAATTTAAATTTGTTTTTTTTCTTATTTTTCCATATTTTCATTCACCGGTAGTCTAAAGTAAAGCATTTCTCTCTCTCTCTCTCTCTCTCTCTCTCTCTCTCTCTCTCTCTCTCTCTCTCTCTCTCTCTCTCTCTCTCTCTCTCTCTCTCTCTCTCTCTCTCTCTCTCTCTCTCTCTCTCTCTCTCTCTCTCTCTCTCTCTCTCTCTCTCTCTCTCTCTCTCTCTCTCTCTCTCTCTCTCTCTCTCTCTCTCTCTCTCTCTCTCTCTCTCTCTCTCTCTCTCTCTCTCTCTCTCTCTCTCTCTCTCTCTCTCTCTCTCTCTCTCTCTCTCTCTCTCTCTCTCTCTCTCTCTCTCTCTCTCTCTCTCTCTCTCTCTCTCTCTCTCTCTCTCTCTCTCTCTCTCTCTCTCTCTCTCTCTCTCTCTCTCTCTCTCTCTCTCTCTCTCTCTCTCTCTCTCTCTCTCTCTCTCTCTCTCTCTCTCTCTCTCTCTCTCTCTCTCTCTCTCTCTCTCTCTCTCTCTCTCTCTCTCTCTCTCTCTCTCTCTCTCTCTCTCTCTCTCTCTCTCTCTCTCTCTCTCTCTGTGACAGACCTAGCTCATTGGCGCTGGCTCGCCGTTGAGTCGCAGTCGTCTCTCTTTACTGCACTGGAGTTGAAGTCAGTCCTAAATTGAAACTTCTGTTTACCTGTCAACACAATCCAAACTGTAGCTGTTGAAAATATCCAAAACCCACTCACAAATCGAGACCCAAATCTTCACTCACCCACTGCCAACACTCTCTGCCACCAACAAACCCTTCATAACCCAGGAAACCCAAACCCTTGTCGTGAGTGAGTGAATCACGGGCTTAAACATAAGCATTATATGTTTAAAAAAATACATTTTTTGTAAAGATTATCCCCAAGTCCTTGCTAATAGGTACCCTTATGCCTATATAATTCTCTTATGCTTTTCATTTTTTTTTTTAATGACTCTAACATCTTTAATTTCTCTAATTCCAAGTTTATGATGCTTACAGAATAAAGCCAAATTTGTTATTATTGCTCCCGTAAGTTCATTTCTTCATGACCCACCATGCCTTTTTACCCCTGTTTTTTATTGGAAGTATTGAATTAATATATATTTGAACTGGTTTAGTAAAAATCTACTCTTAACCTTGTTACTAAATAAAGAATTGATTTGTCTTATTACCTGCAGTTAAGCAGTGAATTGTTCACAAGTTAAAAGCAAGCCGCAAATGATTTTCTTGTCCATTCATTATTCATTTATAAGATATGCTTGCTGCTGGTGAAGGAAGGCCATATGCTAGTTGCTGCAAAATGGAGTTTGTAGGTGAATGTTTATGGACTAAAATATATAAGTGCTTGATAGTGTTTTGNTTTTTTTGTGGTGTACTAATTGATTTAATGTACTTGTAGGTGGGAAAAAAATGAAGCCACGTACGGCTATTCAATGACATTATCGAGCATATTCTTGTTGGTTAATGTTTTTGAAACTTGATTTTGTACTTTGTTATTTAAAACATGTCCAAAACTTAATTTGGTACTTTTTTTTTCTTTACCAAACAGTGGTGTAGTTGAATTATGTTAATTTAAGTTATGTATTTGTGATGTTTATTATGTGAATACTGTTGCAAGATTTAGTTTATTTAATAAATTTTTATTTTTTTTAATTGTAAAACAAAGAGGAAAAATATAATTAAAATAAAAATATATTATTAACCAAATGCGGCATAACATCACTAAATACTGATACATAAATCACTGACATGTAAATAGTATTATTAAATATTAAAATCATTGTGTTATTTTTTTAATGATACTATAGTAATACAAATTACTGATATATAAATAGTATTATTAAATATTAACACCATGGTGTCATTATTTTGGTGATACTATAGTGACAGGAATTATTGACACAAAAATCACTGACACTAAAAATTAGTGTCAGTGTGTTCTGGCTTGAGCATTATTGACACAATTAACAAGTGTCAGTAAAAGTAATTACTGACACTAAATTGGTGTCAGTAAAACTCATTTTTCTAGTAGTGTGTGCAAGTTCCTTCAAGGTAAAATACGACCTCGCTGTTATCCTTAGTAATTGTCAACTAAATTTTGAGGTAAACGATTAATATTTGCTACTTTAGCATATTACCTATGGCTATGAATTTATACAGCATTATGAAATATGAATTAAAAGTAATTAGCCCAAAATTTTTAAAATGTGAGTAAGAAGAGAAGATTTATTTTTCTTACATTTGATTTGTTTATTTAACAGTCGACCAAAGTATGCTTGGACCAAAGTAATAAAATAACATCTAGAATATATGACGAATATATATTGAATCTCTTGTATTTGTTTACAATTGAGATTTTTTACTATTTCAACTCCAACTTATTTTTCATGGTCACATATTGTATTTGCCATTGTGACACTACATTTAAGGATTTAGCATGAATCACTTTCGTTGCTCTGCTTCTAGTGTCATCCCATCACGTGCAACTAAGAGATGTTTGAATTTGCACCCATGATGAGTTGGACTGGCCCAACATAAAGAATAATCTAGAAGCTTCTTTTAGATAGAGTTCTCTATCACTATTATAAGTCTAACTAAACTCTATGAATTATGAAGTCTTTTAATTAACTTCTATCACTCTCATGAGATTCTATGTAAATGCACTTATTATATTTAAAATTGGTGTGTGAGAGACATGAAAAATACATGGAACGTATTAAAAAATACATAGAGTGAAAACGAGAGAAAAAGACAGTAGATTTTTACAATATAAACTAAGGGATTTTTATTATTATTATTATGACTTTCCTCCAACCGTAAGCATACACTAACATAAAGATTTTTCTTAAAATTATCCTTGGTCTCTAATTAAATTAACAGTGACATAACCTCATTTTAATCCGCTTCCACATTCAGAAATCAAAAGGTACGCTTTTGGATCTCCCATTACTTAATGGACCCATTAAGTAAATGTTGAACAAATATCAACAGTTCCAATAAATTGTGCTTTTCAGAAACAGACTTGTTCATCTCCATGAATTGTGCACCAGAATGTAGGAGGGAAATATTGGAAGGAGTTATATCAATTCAACTATTGTTGTAGCAAAAACTTATCATAAACTCAAATCCCTTTGCTTTTCCGGAAAAGTCATGCAATATCACTTCAAGATTTTTTTTCTTAGTACCAATTGATTGACCATATAACTTGCTTAATCTACCCGTGTATGAAGCAATGATTTTCCGCAAATAGCCACGAAGAAAAAAGAAACAGAGTTAGATGTGTTTGAATTAACCCACAAATTTTACATAATAATTATTAAAATTATAATCCTTGAACAAACATCTACTACCTGATCATAATTTCTTTAATCACAGCGACAAAACTGCAAGAAAGAACTCAAGTAATAAAGCTTGAAGCTAAATAACAAGTAATTGAGGCAATTTAAGATCATTCCAAATCACTATTACATCACAGTGAAACCTTTAATTGCCTAGATTCCACCGAAAGAATTAAATTAATGTTTAAAAAAATGAATTAACTTTTTGAATTAAACAAAACAAATGAGGGAGATTGAAGGCAAGATCTAGACCAACACCTCCAAATAAAAGGGTGAGAGATCCTTATGGAGAATAAATTTTGGGATGGTAATTAAACAATACTGTGGGTCAGAGACAATGACGACGCATTGATGGTGTTTGATGGCTGGTGAGATTTTGGGTGCTCGTGAGCTTGGCGGCTGATTATTCTTGTTGTTGAAAAATATTAGAATAGATTAGAGCTAACATATTAGTTGTATAATAAGTAACTGATGTTATGATATGCGTGTATTTATTTTAAAAAATTATTATGTAAGTGGTGGTTATATTAAATTCAATTACACATCTTATGTATGTATCAATTGATTGTAATACATCAGAGGTATTCTATAATTTCTCCTTCTTGTTAATTTGTGCGCAAGCTTAAACATTTTAAATGTATCTTTCATCAAGATAGAAGTTTACAATACTAAAGTAAATCACCATTCATGGATGAATGACTCATGTATCTTGCATTAATTATTCGAGATAAAATTTTGAAGTATAATTTGGGATTTTTGACGTTACACTCTATTTATATAAACACATTCATATCTTCACACTATTATTATTTCAAATGTCATGCCACTCCTATTGCAAAAAATCACACTTGATGTTGTAGGCATTTCCATCTGAAACTTGTCGTTGATAACTATCTTTTTCTTTTTGGGATCAACATAATTCAATGCTCTCTCAATTGTTCATTAGGGGTGCGTTTGGGATTGATGTTGGGCAGCAGTAGCTTAAAAGTTACAGTACTAAAGTGTTTGGTAAACACTGACTGTTGTAGCTTTTAAGATTTGTTGATATGATTTTTCACTTGTATAATATAAAATTTATTATATCTTTAATAATTTTATCAAAATTATTATTTAAATTTTATATTTACTAAATATTATTAACTTTTGTTTTATAATTACAGCTTTTTTTTCACAGCAGCTGTACCTTAAAAGCTATAGCACTTCAATCTCAAACGCACCCTAAATACTGTTGGGCCACACGAAGGAATCAATACCCTTCTAGTAACAAACAAATACAGCAGAGCTGTCGTGGTGGGTCTCTCATATCACATGGAGAAATCTAATTAATCACGATTTATCGTTGTGAAAAACTCGTAATATGTCAATTACGAAATTTATAAATTATTCATATTTTAGTTTTACGAATAGAGCCAATTAGGACCCGCCTGACACCTGTCGAGTTTAATTAGATTATAAGAAATTGTTTTTACCCTTTTTTTGTGTATGAAAATTAGCCACTTGCGCGCGGACTCTCAAAACTGGGAAATCCTTAACTTTGCCGAAGGTTTCCCTGTCACCGTCGGATTCCAATTCACCATAAACTTAGCTTTCAACTCCTTTATCCACATTCTTCTCATAGTTTATGTTATTGGTATATGCAATTTTTTTCATGGTATATGCAATAATTTGTTGTTCCGTTTTCTTTTATACATCAATATGATGGAATCGATAATTTGTTGTTCCATTTTCATAATTTCTTTCTAGTCACCGCAACCGACAAAAAAGTTCTTTCATGTGCGAGGTACAATCATTTTCATGGTATATGCAATAATTTGTTGTTCCATTTTCTTTTTCAGATTGTCTATTTCTGTCTTTTACGTCTATTAACGTAGCACATTACTTGGGAGCTTCGAATCATGAAACGTGGGTAGATTTTTCCTTTTGGCCCTCTTCACAAAGAACCTCCACCATGCATGGAGATTTTTACTGCTTGGAAATAGTTCTACATCTACCGAGATGAAATATAAATATATATATATATTGTCCAGATTAGATTTTCGCTTTATAATATTACAATAATTTCAGCGTCTATATACACCTGTATAGACTCATACACATGCAATACAGGAATCCAATTAGAGACTCTAGGCAAAACGGATAGACAGTAGCATTTGTGGCAATGGTGACTAATCTCTTGTGCTTTAACCATCCAAGCTTCTTGGCTTACG
Source organism: Citrus medica (assembly GCA_002013955.2). Classification (NCBI taxonomy): domain Eukaryota; kingdom Viridiplantae; phylum Streptophyta; class Magnoliopsida; order Sapindales; family Rutaceae; genus Citrus; species Citrus medica. The sequence goes on from MKYO02002894.1 coordinate 365,290, forward strand.
AACCAAGTAGGGTTTTGAAACAAAGAAACCTCCATGGGCATGGCACTGTTATGGCTTTCAAGGTCTGCTTTTCGATGAACTCTAAAAAGTCCCAGTTAACAGCTAATCGACGATCGGCCAATTACCAGCCCTCCCTTGGAATTATGAACCGTTACAATCCTTGAAAACTCATCAAATTGTATGTATTCTGTAGGAAGAGTTTTTTTTTCCTAATGCTGATATTCTCTTATGCAGACATCCAAATTTTTGTATATATAAAAATTACTAAAAGCATAAATGTAGTAAATTTCGAGGTAATAATTTTGCATACACTACTACAAAAATGGGCTTTATTGACACTAAATTAGTGTCAGTAAATACTTTTCCGGACATTTGTTAATTGTGTCAGTAATGCTCAAGGCAGAACACACTTACACTAATTTTTAATGTTAGTAATTTTTGTATCAGTAATTCATGTCATTATAATATCACCGAAATAATGATACGATAGTGTTAATATTTGATAATATTATTTACATGTCAGTGATTTATGTGACTATAGTATCAATAACAAGCTAGCTCGATAATATCAAATATTATTCATGTCAATTTAAATATTTAGTGTCAGTATTTAGTAATGTTATGCATGATTGGTTAATAATTTCTTTTTTATTCTAATTATATTTTTCATGTTTGTTTTACAACCAAAAGAAAGCTCAAAATATATTAAATATATAAAATGTCACAATATAATTCACATAATGAATATCCCAAATACATCACTCAAATTCACATGATTCAACTACACCACTATCTGGAAAAGAAAAATATATGTACTAAATTAAGTTTTCAACAACCACAAAGTACTAATTTAGTTTCCACCAAAAAGAAGCACATGGACATCACTCAACATCCATCCGCAGCTTCATTTTTTTTCCCACTTGCAACAGCATAAAATCAATTAGTATGGAAATAGATTATGGAAAACAAATTGATTGCGAGTAGTTAAACAGAGCAATTGAAGGATGTTTCAACAACTAATAAAACAATAAGAAATAATATTACAATAACACTAAAAGTTATAGAAATAAAGAACCTTAGCTTAAGTTGTCTGAAGAAGCTATGTTGGATAACTTGCTACAAGTCACAGAAAACAAAACATCTAAGTCCATCTAATTAAAACCTTCCTATTTTTTATAATCAAACAACAGAGAGCTGCAATCAAAACATCCATTTGCCACTCAAACTTTCAGCCTTAGCATAAACTTGTTTCACTTTAATCTTGTAAAACTTGTCAAATTTATGAAACCTTATCAAGCCTTCTAAAAAACTACCGTTCTCATTCCCCTCCTTCCTGAACAATCCTCAAAAGTATTTTCATTGCAAAATAGCTCAAAAAAATTATAGGAGTTGTTTTGACTTTAGAATAACAACAAAACAGCCCCCGAAAATCTGTAGGGGCTGTTGTGCAGTGAAAACAACCACTAGAAATCTACAGGGGCTGTCTTGTTGCTGTTCTGTAGTAGAAACAGCCCCTACAAATTAACACTTTCAGATGAATTAGAAAGGAAAATAATGTTACCTATGATAGTCACCATTGTCGAAGTTATAGCAGATAGCCTGCAAATTAACAATAATAACAACATTTACATTAGTTTATGAAACTGCTTTTATTGGTTTTTTTTTGCAAGGATATGTATATAAATAGTAGTGCATTTAAACTTACATATATACTGTATCTTAGACCAGCTATTAATGTGGTATAGTTTTTGTAAAGTACCCTATTTACCTTAAAAACTTCACTTTCCTCTATGCCAAGATTTTGAGTCATCTATTATACACAAAGTAAATTTGTAGAAACTAGTTATACACTTGTTAAACAAATAAACAACGTAAATGACAAAAGTTTACTAACTGAATAGAAATGCACCAAGGTCATTATAAATTGGCACTACTTACTGAAATGATCAACAACATTGACACTAACACCTCATACATGAATTCAGATTTTAAGCATATAAAGAGAGTTCAAATGAATGATTGCCTATACATTTTTAAACAGATTTTACAACAATAAAGTAGATAAATGGCAACTCTACTAGAGGTATGTTTCTAGTATAAGGAATCAAACATAAGTAAAGGAGCAAGGTAGTATCTTATCATTCGCATAATCAACACACCATGACAGAAATCGAATCAAATAAATACTACGAATGTCGAATAGAAGAAAGAAATTAAAACATTTTCTGCAAAATATTATTATTATTATTATTAATCAATAACAAGTCTTAATATTAAGTTAAAAGTTTCTGATGATAACATAAATATCCAAAACTATATAGTCAAATACTCAAAAGCTGAAAACAAAATATTAGAAAAAAAATTTATAAAGCAATAATAATAAACCTAGGGATTGTAATTATACCCGCAAACCCGCCCAAACCCGCCCAAACCCACCCGCCAAAATCCACCCGCTGCGGGTAACTTTACCCGTTGCGGGCGAGTTTAGTATTATAAACTAAAATCCGCACATGGATGCGGGTGGGTTTGGTATTAACCTTATATCCGATTGATACCCGCATGGATATCCACCAAACCCGCAATATTTTTTCCAAATATTTTTAATTTAATTTTAATCTAAAAATGTAGAAATAAAATAATGTCATTATTCAAATTACCAAATAGCCAAAGGCTCAAAGTTGTGTATGTGTGTATGTGACCCATCTTCCATTCTAAAGTCATAACCTAAAGAAAACTAAAGGCATTTCCCTTCGAATTAGTATTTGAAAATATTAATCTTAATTATTATTATAGACATTGTGTTGGATGGGTGTTTATGGTAGTGAATGAAATGAATATCTTCTCTTGGAGCTTGTTTTAAATGATAATATGAAATGTAATTATTATTTTTAGACACTAGTTTGTGTTTTTTAAATGAATTTGTGTAATTTATACTTAAATTTGAGAATTTGTGTTGGATTGATGTGGAAATTTTAATTTTTTTTGTTTATATTGTTTAAATATAAATTTGAGTATGTTATATGAAATTTGAGGTTATTATTATAAATTTATATATTAAACATTTGTGATTTTAAATACGGAAACCTGCAAAAAATCCATCGGGTACCATTGCGGATTTGGTAATTGTTAAAACCCGCTGCGGGTGGGTTTTTTTAAAAAAAATTAAGACCCGCTGCAGGTTACGGGTGGATTTAGTAATTTAAATTTTGTGCGGGTTTGGGTTTAGTAATGGCAAACCCGCTGCGGGCGGTACCCATTGCCATCCCTAAACCTAAGCAGTAAACACAACAAACCCACCAGTTTTTTTAATTTTCTTCTTGGCTGTTTTGGAAACAAGCTTGGCCTTCACCACAACGAGTTGGTTCTCAAACAAAAGGTCCTTACCCAAAACCTTTAAGTAGCCAAACTGAGTCACATCTATCGTGGGAACATTGTCTTTGGAAGCCTTGGCTTTGACCTCCTAAGGTACCATTGGCCAAAGCCTTTTTTTTTAATCCATGACAATGAAAACTAATCTTTTATTCAAGCAAATGAAGCGAAACCCCTGCTCAAAGATACCATAAAAACTAGATGGCAATTTTGAACACTAGTGTCCAAAGCCCAGAGGCCTATGTATTAGATAAAACAACTGACGGAACACTAAACACATAATGTTGAAATTCAAAAGTTAAAAGGGTCAAACAGAGAATTGAAACATAATATGATTCCCCCTTGAGATAAATTCTTGGCCCTCAAATCACATGCAGAAGCAGGCTATAGTGAAGAGAGATTTGGAAGAAGCACTAAAAATGCCAAAAGATCAAAATTGCCCTTCTTGAGAAAACTGACCTTATGATTACTAAGGTGATTCATGCAAGACAACTACTATACGAACCCTAAAAATGGAGTTGCTTACCTTCTACAGGGGATGCGGGGCAAATTAAGTTATTACAGTATTACTCACAACTCAATTAGTTTTTGACTAATCTAATTCAGGCAAAAAATTAATGAAAAAAATTAAAAAGTGGAATCTCAACTCATTGTCTCAGGCGACCGGTGCGTTGGCGATGGCTGAACACGACTGCGACGGCAACAGTTTAGACCGGAGGGTGAGATGGTGACCAGAGATGGAGAAAGTGAGAGTGACTAAACGAGCGTGAGAGAGAGGGGTTGCCGTTGCTGTGTGTGCATTCATAGAGAGAGTGAAAGCGAGCAAGCTACTGCAGCGTGTGGTGCGATCTGCTGGCCTGCCGCAGCGCGGGCTGTATGTGTCGCTGTCATCGTGCGTGCTACGAAAGCCTTGGGGAGGGGCTGCCCGGTTAGTGCTGAGGGAGAGTTAGAGATTTAGGCACTTGGAATTTTAGGGATTTGGATTTTAGTTTGTTTGAGAGGGAACACATTTTGGTAGAGGGAGATCAAAAAATTTGTGTTAAATTATAGCAAAGGGTTTGTAGTTAATTATATACGGTTTAACCAAACAAAGAAAATATGCGCACAAGTGGCTTGTAGTTTGAAATTAAAATTTTAACTTCGAAGATATTGAGTTGGAGTCTGAGTAAAAACATAATTAGAATTATATTTATTTTTATCACTAATACTAAAGAATCAGTAATTATTGAATTTTATGCTATTGACACTTTAGTACCAGTGATTTATAATACATATTTATTAAATAAAAAAATAATCTAAATATATACCAATACTGACACTTTTACGAAGTGTCAATAAAAATTATTTTTGTAGTACTGATAATTATTTTTAATCACATCTATATTTTAAAAAGTGTAGACGACTATATTTAAAAAATTTTAAGCATCCAATTATTTGTTAAGGAGTCCTTGTAACATTTTTTAAACTTCTCATGTTATTTTAATTTAAAATTTTAATTTAGTGGTTGTTTATTAAACATTTTTTTATTGATCAAAAGAGATTTTAATGTGTTATTGTATTTTTAATTTTATAAGATGACAAGTACAAGAGGAGGGTGAAGGAGCTAGAGGAGGATACGACATTTATGATAAATTATGAAAGGAAAACGGAGAGATGTTGCCGATACTTGAGTTGATTGATGCATGACATCCAGTGACTGGGCTTGGGATACCGTTTTGAAAATGAGATAAAGAGAGCCCTTGATAGAATTTTATCGTATGAACAATATGATCTTGCCAGTGCCGAAAAGGACCTCCATGTTGCTGCCCTCAGATTTAGGGTGCTTAGGCCACAGGGGTTTGACATTTCTCTAGGTTAGGACTTTTTCCTCATCATTGATACCTTAAGCCAAGAAAATTTAACACAATATATTAAGTTGGATTTTAATCTATTAAAGTGAGTTTACTGTTTTTAATTTTGGGTTACCAAGGCACATATGGCCTCTTGAGTACTTCTACTTAACTTTAAAAATATAATAATTAATTGGATAAGTGTTAGTTGTTATATTTTAAGTTAAGTATCTGTTCAGTCCTTATATTTTGATAAATATATCAAGACACCACAACTGTTAAATATGTGATGCTTTTGCCCTTTTTTTTATCCGTTGCAGTAATAATACCCTTACTACAATTTGGAGAGCATTAATTAATTTATCCATAAAAAATTAGTTAGCAAATTGACAAATAATTATCATTTTAAAAGAACTATATTTTTTATATCTTTACAATAATCATTCTTAAAGCTATTTACAAATAAATTAATACTAGTCAGCTACGTTTAATACCTTGCTATCTTGCTAATAAAGACTACATGAATATTTACCCTAATTTATCTACATGGTAATAAATACCTATATTTTTTATTTGCTAGTAATATTCATCGTTAATGGCTTTGATATCTAAAAATTTTATCAGTCAGTGGCACACAACATGTGCTCAATCTCAATCATATCCTCCAATGAAGGTGATAGTTTTAACTAATTTTTCATCTTATTGGTTTAAAGAAATGATTTACATAAACACATATCATTAAGGCATTCATGGACAATGAAAGGCAAGTTCATGGAAACCATTCACAATGATGTTAAAGGAGTGCTTAGTTCGCACGAGGCATCATATCTTGCCTTTGAAGGAGAAGACACCTTGGGAAGGCCCTGACGTTCTCAAGAAGACATCTCAATCAACTTAAAACAAAATTAGATCCATATATGTCATAATTAGTTAGGCTCCGTTTGGTACAGCTTATTAAATAGAGCTTATAACAGTAGAGTTTATAGCACTAGAGCTTATATCAATAGAGTTTTTGGATAAAAAGTCATTGGGTGTTTGGTTGTCAATAAAAAAAGTACTTTTGAACCATTAAACTGTGTGATATTTTTTATATTAGATATTTTTAGAAAAGCTCTATAACCTCTACTCCCAAAAGCTCAAATTTTGAGCTTTTGCTAGTGGAGGTAAATTAGCTTATTTAAGCAAAAAAACTCTACTAAAAAAATAACCAAACATCATAAAAAATTTTAAAAAATGCTTATACGAATAAATAAGCACTTATCGCTCTTACATAAGTCATACTAAACAGGCACTTAGTGCCTATTTGGTATGGCTTATTTAAGAGGCATAAGTGCTTATTTAATCGTATAAGCACTTTTTAAAAAATTTTATGATGTTTGGTTATTTTTTTAGTAGAGTTTTTTTAGCTTAAATAATCTAATTTACCTCTACTAGCAAAAGCCCAAAATTTGAGCTTTTGGGAGTAGAGGTTATAGAGCTTTTCTAAAAATATATAATATAAAAAATATCACACAGTTTAATGGTTCAAAAGTACTTTTTTTATTGATAACCAAACACTCAATGACTTTTTGTCCAAAAGCTCTATTGGTATAAGCTCTAGTGCTATAAGCTCTAGTGCTATAAGCTCTAGTGCTATTAGCTCTACTGTTATAAGCTCTATTTAATAAGCTGTACCAAACGGAGCCTTAGTCATTTATCGGAGCTTCTACACCATTATAGAATGAGAAGGCTGGAAGCGCGGTGGTATATCGACGCATACCGTAAAAAAGGAAGGTGTAAATTGCTTGCTACTTGAACTTGCAAAGCTGGATTTCAACAGGGCTCAATCAATCTAACAAGGAGAGATTTAAAATGTGATAAGGTCCGTTTAAAATTTGCATATATATAAATATGCATTGAAGTTAACATTAACTGTAAATGGCTGGTTAGCTTCAATGTCACGAAGTAATTTGGTTAGTTTCTTTCTTTCGTGAATTATGTGGTGGAAGGACATTAATCTGGCAAAAAAAGTGAAAGTTTACAAGGGAAAGGCTAATGGAATGCTTCATTTGGAATGTTGGAATGGTTCCTAAACCACAATATAGTAATTGCGGAAGAGGGCTAACGAAGGTGGCAGCATTTATAACCACCATTGATGACAAATATAATGTATATGGCACTTTAGACAAATTGGAGCATTTTACAGATGCCGCTGAGAGAGTTGCACTAATTTAATTTTAATAACACAAGAGTTATTTATATCGGTTATTTTAGTGTTACTCTCGAGTAAAGTGCCAATTTTTAAATTACCCCTTATTATTGAAAACATCAATCTATCCTCAAAAAGTCGTTATCTTTAACTATTGACTGTCGTTGACTCATGAAAGTGCGAAAGTATCCCTACCCTAACAAACTATTCTTTTAACGGCTTTGCAAGGTCAACAAAAATAATTTATATATGTTAAGTCATTCAAAATGTAAGAAGTTAACTATTAAAATATTAATATGTAAAAAATGATTAAAAATAAAATTTAGAAATGACTTCATGGGCTTGAAAAGGTAATTAGTTACCCTGAATTAGACATATTAGTTAGGGAAATTACAAGCTATGCCATCGTATGTAAATTACGATGAATGACATAAAATTTTACACGAGTCCAACTAGTTCAAAATTCAAAATGACTTTGCACAACATTGATTCATAAATTTACAAAGACCATTGTACACAACCCACGAGGCCCAAAGCAACGAAATCCAGCTATTGCTGCAAAAGCTTCAACAAAGTAGTGAGAATGCCATCCTCTAGGGGAAGCTCCAGTAACGTTTTTTATGAAGACGGAGAAGAGAAGTTGCAAGTGAATAGCAAGGTCATCAAGTTTTTAAAAAAAAATTGTGTACTAACTATGGTGAACGAGCCACATCAAAATTTATGAATCTATTGTAAATCCTAAGAGGCTTTATTATAAATACGAGAGGTCGAGCTGCGATTACTTTAGGTGGTGGGAACCATCTAGATTTGAGTACAAGGTATTGCAAGAGGGTTAGGTAAGTTGTAAGATGAAGAAGAGAACTAAGCTCACAATAATGACCAAGAAGGTTATTGCAAAATCAGACATGATGAAGAGCTTGTTGGATACCATTATCATAATGCAGTTACTGTGTATTATGTACACTTATCATCTTGGGCAGAAAATAAATAAATAGGATGACTACAAGGCTTAAATAACAGAGTTAAATAAGTAGATCATGAACATAAGTAATGAAAATGATGTATTTCATTATCAAAAGTTGTAGTTCATTACATTAATAGTACATGAGTTGTTGCACATAAGGTAATTAAAATGATGTATTTCATTATCAAAAGTTGTAGTTCATTACATTGATAGTGTTGTTGTTCCTATATACATGTATGTTGCAATAAATATTTCACAAAAAATCAGGTTAATGTCAGCACATTTCTGATGCTACTCCTCCTACCTTTGTCCAAAATATGAATTGCAACAAACCCAAAAATTTAAGCTAAATTTCATACTTTCCAACTGTCATATTCATTCACTACCATAATACACTATCATAGATACGAAATTACACAAAATGACAAACATGATTTGTTGGTAGTGAATATGCAATTAATGAATGAATGATGTTGCCTTATGTCTTTACCTGCAGCATACTATGCAATAAAACCTAGCAACAATACCTTACAAACAATTTAACATAATTCAAAAAATTTAATACATCATTGCAAGACATTTGAACCCAATAGCATGCTGAACAACTTACAACAAATATGAAGAATTGATTTGCCATTCAGATCTCCCTTTGTCTTTACTGTAGGAAGGGCTGATCGTGAAGTGCCTCTTGGATTAGCTATTTCTCTATAATTTGAATTCCTTTTGTAGGTGATGTTTCCAATGCAGCTTCTAATGTTTCCAACTGGTTGTCTGTTTGTTGAACCCCTTGCTGGCACTTTTATTTTGGCCAGCAAACAACACATTCATGAACATGTGTTGTAGAAACTTATAACACATGTATGTAACAAATTGTAAATGTAGAAAATTTCAACTGTCAGTAAAGCTTCAATTTATACTAGAAAAGCCTCCAAAGTATGTCACCTAACATAATTAAAAAAGTAAAGGAAGACTAACAAACCTGAACTAATATTAAACAAGAACAGTGAGTAACTCAAAACTAAAGCTATAACAGTTGCTACACTAATTTTAAACAAAGTTACTCATGTCACATTGATATTACACCTATGCTAAAATATATTAAAAATTACCTTACATTGATAAACAAACAAAATCAGTAACTTCATCTTCTAGATATTGAATATATGTCATGTCTTTGAATATAAATGTTAAACAAAACAGATGCAGCATGAGCACTCCCTGCAGCAGTAGATGGTTGTGTTTGTGTTGTTGCTGGTGTCGGTGTGGTGTTATACTTGATGGGGTAGCAGAACTGCTTAGTTGTGTAGGTGTATTTGTCCCTGGCCTTGAGGCAAAAGCATTCAGTCTTGGATATCATGCACTAAAGCTTGAAGTTGTCGCTAAAGTCTTCTGATGCGTATAAATTTCATGAATGTAATAAACTGTCATTAAGCGATAATGAACGACTGGTTATAATTGGTTAAAAAATATAAATTTATCAGCCAAGTCGAAGTATAAGTTTTACCATTATTGTTCTAGTATTCTTGCTTGCATTGGCTGGATTATGAGGACAACATCTTATATTGTGACTGATGCTTATATAGTATATGCATGAAACTGTCAATTTTCTACTGTGAGATGGCACTTTACTAGCCTCCCTTCTTCTACAAGTCTTGGGCCTGCCAGGTGGTCTTGATATATTTAGAGGCAAAATTTCATCAGCCTCTATGTGTGGCTACTTAGACTTATCTAGCAAAGGATGAATGTTGCTTGAATAACATTTTAGATAAGTCTCTTTCATTAAGCAAGCAAAAATATATGGCTTATAAGTAGCCCCTAAATAAGTAATACAAGGCATTGCATGACTGCATAGTAGACCATTAATTTGCCACAACCCACAGTCACACGTATGCTCCTCCACATACGACTTATTATTGGACATATACGTCTTGCTGGTATCTTCGACTTCAAACAACATCTCACTTGCTGGTATAACATGACAGAACCTTCCAGCCTTGAGTAATTTGTTTATCTTCTTATTGATATAAGAAGGAACTTCAGTGCTCTATCCTTGACATTCCATCTTTCTTTCTATGATTGATTGCATCATCTTCTTCCTTATATGCTCTATCAGAGTGATTATTGGTGCATTTCTCATATCTTCAAGTCATGCATTCCAACTCTTAGTCATGTTGTTTGTTGTATCATCACATTTGACTGATTTATCAAAAGCATGAACTGGCCAGTATTTTGGGTTGATTTTCCTTAGCTAATCGAAAGCATCTGCATCAACCTTCATTATATTGTTCATTGCTTCCGTAAAATCATCCTTATTTGCGACCCTAACTGCTTTCTAGTACTCGTCTCTCAGTTGTACATTAGGAAACCTTTGCGTTAGATTGAAAATACATGTCTCGCACAATACCTGTTAAGGAAAAAAGAACTCAAAATGTTAATCTTAGGCTACACTGGACAAATGACAAAACTTCAAATTGGCCCCCTCAAGTTTTGACACAATTAAGTTACCCCATATCATTTCGACCACAGTTTATTAGATCATCGTACAAAGCTATAAATGTGTAGAAAAAGTTGCAAGTTTATAATACATCAATAAAAGTCAAAATTATATTATTTTTTACGAAATAATAATTAGGCAACCCAAAAGAGGGGGTGAATTGAGATTTTTTTTAAAAAAAGAAAAACACACCACACAACAATTCAATCTAATGTCTTAATAAAATTAAAAAATAATAAATTTAATAAAACACAATAATAAAATAGTAAGGGAAGAGAGATCAAACACGTAATTTTTATGTGGTTCGGCTAACCGTGCTTACGTCCATGCCTCCAAGCTCACCGGACTTGAGGATTCCACTAAGCAAGCCTCCGAGGTTTCAATCACTCTTACAATTGACTTCCAAGGTGTCAATAAACTTTTACAATAAGAGATTATCCCCAATCTCTTAACTTAAGTGTATCCCAACACTTACAACCTCTCAATTTGATTTTTCAAAAGAATTACAAGTAAATCTCTCTCACACAATGTGTTTGATTACAAATGAAATTCTAAAGTATGAGTAAATAAGATTAATACAAGAATTTAAAGCTCAAATGAAAGTTGTATGCTCAATAATTTGCTCAATGATAATGGTTGGAATTTTTGTTGTTTGAGTTTAAATAAGCTTTTTTATAGTTTGAGCTAAAAACTAGCCGTTACAGACAATTTGCTCGAAGTCGGATTGCTGTTAACCAGAAGTCGGATTACCGTTTTGACTTGAGCAAGTTACCATTAGACAGATTTTCAAATTGTCATATCACCGTTATTGAAATGTCGGATCGCCGTTATCGTCCAGTGACCTGCAAAGATAATGTTGGCTTACCGTTTCCAAGAAGTTGGTTTGTCGTTAGTGTCCAAAGGCTAAACTTCAATTCTGTTCAATATCGGTTAGCCGTTATCACAAATTCGGATCGCCGACAGTGTCCAGAAGCTACTTTTCATATAGATCATAGTCTTTGAAAAACAACTAATTTTATGAAATTATTTTCATTTAAGAATAAAAACCATTATTATACCAAACTAATGATTTATTTAAAAATGTATGAAAATCGTTTGACCTTTTAAAAAACTTAATCTATCTCAATCAAATTTATTATCATCAAAATCATTATTATAGATATATTTATGTTAACATTTTAAGATTTTACGCACCTATTTTGTGATCCATAAAACTCCAAGTTTAAGGCATTCAATTCACCCTTTTGTTTATTCATCATGAAGGTTATTCACCCTTTTGTTTATTCATAATGAAGGTTAACTCCTTTAATTATCATCATGAAGGTTAACTCCTTTAATTAGCCAAGTACTCTTTCAAATGCCCCAGAAAACCATGTGTAACTATCAGTGTTCTCAAATTTACAGACACATGCTGCCAATGAAAAAATCTCTTTGTTTGCATCAAGTGTAACTACTGATAACAAGACACTCTCAAATGGTCCCTTCAAACGACATCCAGCAAGACCAATAAATGGTCTGCAGCCCGCCTTGAAACCATCTCCAAGTCCTGGGAAACTAATAACGAACCTTTGGAACCTATACTTGCCTGCGGGGTGCATGATTTTGTAACTTTAAGCATTGCTATTGCACTTGGCATATATTCTTTTATAATATGAGCATAGTCCCAAAGGTCCTTAAAGCTTTTAACATGGTCTCCATCACCTGCTGACTCAATAATTTTTCTTTTGGCCCTATAAGTCTTCTATGTACTGACCTCAACTCCATATATCTATTTAATGTCAATGACCATATTTTCCATAGAAAATGAAGGATCAATAATGATTTTCTTATTGTACTTCCTGACAATCCAAACAGATGTTGCCTCTAGATTTTTCACAATCCCCTGACATTATGGACATCATGAAATCTTTTGGTTTGAAAGAATTCACCGTGTCTCTTCAATGAAGTATATACCTTGAAAGGACATTTGGATGCATAACGACGACATAGTATCCTTCTTCTCTTAAATTTCACTCTTCTACCTCGAAAACATTCATGAATATAGAAATCTTGAAGAACCCATGCAAAAGACTTCATATTTCTAAAAACCATTCCAACCCTAAACTCCATTGGATCTATACCGTCCTCAAACATTTAACCCCCCCAATACGTGAGACATTACACAGAATGGATGCTCATCAGCTGATGATTGCATTGGAACAAAATCAGTATTATCACTTTCATAACCCTCTAACAAGCTATCATCGCTATCATTGCCATCATCATCATCATCAAATTTACCATTGTTGTCGTGTTTTACTTCTTCATTATTGCCATCATTTTCTGAATCAAACCATAAATGAAACTCGTCTTCAGCATGTGGAAAAGGCAAATCATTCATTGCTATATGTGTTAAATGACCAACACCTAATGAATTTCTAGTTCACCTTGCCTTTCTTGGCTTAGGCTTGGTCTGAAAAAACTCATTGTCTACAGAATTTAATTTTCTTTTCTTTTCACTTCTCTTCGAAGGCTTAACAAGAGCATGTTGTTTCTTCTGCCTCCGTTATGCAATCCTTTGAGAAGCTCTTATCTGGACAGAAGCAGTTATTCTTTTGTTGGCACACAAATGAGATGGTTGAACTTTACCACATCTCCCATTTACCATATTTGACTCATTTATAATTGTTTCAGATGGTTTGGCTTGGTCAACTTAAGATGGAAATTCAGGCAGCAATGCAGGTTCATGATTAGGAGTTCATGGTGTTTGTTTTAGTGGTGTTGGTTGGTAAGATGTTGATGTAGCAAAAGGTATTGTACTATGGCAAGCTCTAAGACGGATTGACCCCTCTGTGAACTATTGTCTTCAAAAATTTGAGACAATGATGGATTTATGTTATTCGCACTCAACCCAAGGTCGTCATCATCATTTTCATCCCCCAACAAAACATTATAGAAATCATCGGTCACATCATTATCTTTCTCTAGTTCAGATGTATGAGTAGTTGCATGTATTAGTGTTTGGTCAATTTTTAAGTTAACTGTTGGAGTAGGCAATAAAGTTTGGTCATAATATGGGTGTGTGTCATTAAAATTACTGCCAAACTATGTTGTCGACTTATCTTGTTGCAGATTTGATTTCGTTGGTGTCTTAATCATCTGAAGAACTTGTTTTGTGGTTAATACATTGTCATCTGGTATATGTTGTTCTGATTCATGTCCAGGTGATGTTTCAGATTGATGTATTAACTCAGGTGCAGATGGTGATGTAATGACAGGTTCAGGAGTGGGGGTTGATGGACTAAGGTGATCGGATCCAGGGCCAGGGGTAGGTCTCTTACCTCTTCTTCTCTTCCTTGGAACACTCTTAATATTTCTACTATTAGTCTTACCAGGTAGTGGTTTAGCAGGTTATAGTGCTTATGCGGTAATAGTCTAATATCATCATCGAATAATCTCTTTCGACCTACATACTTCACATTCAACGGTAACACCTCCATATAGAAAGTCAATCTTTGTGTACTTATTCTTGTTAAACAATTACTATACCTAATATATTTCATTATCATTCTCTATTGCCCAATTTTTCAATTCCAAGGCAATGTAACCTCAAGCACAAACCTCTCACGGGGTTAGCTGGTTCTCCCAAAAACTTGTCTTATTACACCATTGATCACTATCACTCCACATAAATAATCAGGATCTATAAGGCCAAGATCCCACTTTACACCTATAAAGTTAACAAAAACTGACACCTTAAATTCTTTTCCCTATATATTACAATACACAGACAAGCTTCAAAATCCACAATCCACACATATACTACTGCCAGTCGTATACAACCTCATTACGCAAATCATTCATTACAATTGTTAAGATTAGGCAACAGTATGGACAATGAAACAAAAAAACCAACCCACTCAAATTCCAAAATTATTGTTTGTATTGAGCGGCTCACAGCCACAACCAGTAACTTACAATGCTCATCAAAACCAACAAAAATAATAGAAATCTTGATTTCCTTCTGTGGTTTTCAATTTTCTGAGTGCAGAAACAAGGAAAAAATTCCTATATTTTTTACTACAAACAAAAATCCGTAAATTTATAAAAACCCAAGGTTTCCAATAATGTTTCAAAATCAATTATTAACACCTTAATGCAATGTCATTAACCTATCATTATCATGCCCAGAAATGACATAAGTACCGACATACAATCCAAAACAAAAGATAATGGTAAAATATTAAAAAAGTTCCTTTTTTTCTCACCTCAGCTGTCGCACGAGGCTGTTTAAACTCATATTCTCCATTGCTACTGCCTGAGTTTATCTTGCTCCTTCCAATTTCAACCTTACAGTTTGTTCAGTGCTGCTCTATTTTTTTGCCTAAGTGAAATCTTGCAAGTTACGACTGTATGCACAAATGCTTCCCTTTACTTTGGCACGAATGCAAAACTTATATTTTTTATATCACACCATGAATTTTTTTCCTTTTTTTTCTTTTTATTTTTTTAACATTTACACCACACAATAAAACAGGGTTAGGTTAAAAATACTTATTGATTTGATGTTTCTTGCATATGCACCACGTGTCCTTATGCTTAACGATCGTTACAGATTTGTATTAGTATCATCTTACCCTTTCTACCATTTAAATTAACGAAGAGATAACAAGTTTTGGGAGGTAGATTGATGATTTCAATAGTAAGCTTTCTGGCTCTTTATAACACTATCAATGAGATGGCTTATGACACTCTCAAACAACATGGGGAAATCATCATCCCATACCTAACAGAACCTGTAGTTACATAATTAGCATTAACTATTTTAATTGTCTTTAACATTCTAACTAACTTTAATTTTGATTTTGATCATTCAGTCGAATGATTTGTGCAAATCATTTTTACAAGATGCAAAATGGAGTTTTAATAATTACACACTAACATTTGAGGAATATCTCAAGAATGCTTGGCAATCATTAGGAGAACTTTTCTTAATTCGTTCCCATTTCTCACTGAGTCGAAGTATTAACAAGGAGGCACTTAAGTCCTTAGAAAAATACCGTGATCTCATGAGCTGGTCCTCCACAATTTTTCGACTTTTTAATGATTTCGTTACCTCAAATGTATAATTCAAATCCATATCATTTTCAAAGACATTCATAATTCTATCAATTAATTGGCGGCTCGAATTTCATTAACACTAGTAATATGACGCACAATCTGAAGCGGAGAGAGGCAAAACTACAGGTTTGATACTGTGTTACATATAAAACTGGTTTGTCCGAAGAAGTTGCTCGACAACATTTAGGGAATATGATTGACAGTTGCTGGAATAAAATGAATAAGCAACGGGTTGATGATCAGCATCCATTTGTTGAACTATCTGTTGAAATAGTTTTTAATCTTGCTCGGATAGCTCAATGTACGTACCAATATGGAGATGGGCTTGGAGTCCAGACACAAGGGCAAAGAAAAGAGTTTTATCATTAGTTGTTGAACCCATTAATTTCACTCATGGAAATTAAGCGAATGGCAATGTCCTGATGCATAAATAATTACTTAATGAAGGAACATATAAGAAAAACACTAAGTAGCACAATGTCATTAAGACCCTCTTTAAGTTCTAAGTAGGACAATATCATTAAGACCCTCTTTTTAAGTTAATTTGTGTTAGAGTCTTATGCATCCAATATAGAGCATGATTATCATTCCTACTAATTATATTTAGGTTTGCTGACTTGATAAAATTAGGATTCGGCCATTCTGAGATGATCTTTTTATGCTCTTCAAAGGAATCACTGATGATGTCAGCAAACTCAGTTACACATCCAACTTTATACAACTCATTCCAGCAGCCCATTGCCCAATTTTCCATGCAATTTCCCAAATTGAGTGATAGAGTGTCAGCATGACAACATTGATAATTTCAGCAAACGCTGGCACTTTCCTAGAGTGCTAGTGCTACACATCCAATTGTATACAACCAACTCCAATAGCCCACTTTCCATACAATTTCCAAACAAATTGCAAGCTATTTTTCAACCAAGAATGGAGCTATTGGCACCCCCTCAAAACTCTTTATAGAACCCTTTCTTTAAATGTACCATTTTAGTCATAATTAAGAGTACATAAAATGAAAATAATCATCTCTTCACTACTCAACAAGTTTTTTTGTAAGAGCCAAGAACATCTAATAACTCATTATAAAATCATCAACTTCATTCACTTTAATCCTTAGTTTCTTGTTAACTGATTAGTATTTTTTTTTTTCACCACACACCATTTTGTATTCTCAGGCATTTGAAAATTGATTGGGATTATTGACACCCTCTAAATACCTTTTAAAATTCCTTTTCTTTATTAACCCATTAAAATATTTAAAAATATTATAAAATTATTTTAACACCTTCATCAATAGCAAAAATACCCTTAACTAAAATTTATTACTGTAAACCCCATTCTTCAACTTTTATTTATTTTTATCATTAAACCTCATTTTATAACGAAACTTCTTCCATTCTAAAGAAAAAACAATAAAACTTTTGCCTGCAATATCTCTTTTGGTCGAATATTATTATTAGATAGGTCAACCAATATATTGACCTCTTTGTTAGTAAGTCTGCCTACAAACGAGTGGCCCTGGAGATGTTTTGCAAAATGATGGTTATGTAATCCACAAATCACTTTTACATCCAATCTTGATTATTGACCAACATTTATACCTTTAATAAAAATGGACAACCACGCTTTTTTTGTTTCAATTGCATTGAATCTTTTCTTCTTTTCTAAATTGTTATTCTGCTTATATGCATCAATACTTCTTTTGCAATATACGCCACTTCTTTTAGGGTAAAAACTTGTTTAGTCCTTATACTATAATGTTAGTGCATGTTTAGTCCTTGTATTTTTAAAAATACCTCAAAATATCCTTTCGTTGAACTATTGACACTCCTATCATTATTTTTGTTCCTTTCATCTTGCTTTTACAATATTACCCTTACAATAATTTTTTTTTGGACAATACTAAAAGAAAAAAATAAATTACCAATTTAACCAAGAAATAAAATAAAAACAAAAAGAATATATATTACTTTTTATGGAAGCTCACATATGTCCAAAAAATTTGATAATATACAAAAATTAGATTACCAATTTTTTGGACATTAATAAAAAAATTAATATATTAACTCCTCAAAAGAGTGTTCCACAAAAATTAATATATATTCTTTTGTTTCTATTTTATTTTTTGGTGTTAAATTAATAATTTTTTTCTTTTTATTAATTGTAAGAGGATAATACTTTAAAAGTAAGCCAAAAGAAATAACATATAATGGCAGGGATATCAATAATTTAACGACAAGAATATTTTGAGGTATTTTTTAAAACACAAGGATTAAACTGGCACTAATGTCAAATTTTAGGGACTGATGCGGTTTTACCCCTTCTTTTACAAGCATAACTTATCCTTGATCTCCTTCCAATCACATTGATGTCGGATCTTTTAATAACAATGACGAGTCCATTTTTTTCCAACATTATGTGTCCATTGAATTAATTCTTCCCGATTAATGAAAACATGTGAATAAGGTAATAATATATTAGTAAACCATACAAGAAAATAAAATGAATCTAATTTTATATCTCTTCAGTAGTGAATGCAGCATTGTAATTCATAACATCTATTTCATTACGCAGAAGAACTTTCCTCTTCACAACCGTTATATAGATATTACATAAGTAATACAACTAAGCTTGAAACACAAAACTCAAACAATAGCAATTTATTAAACATTAATCCATCGAACAATTGATGTTCGTTAATAGGACATTTGTTGAGCATTATTCAACATTCTGCCTATAATTACAATTTGAAAATATTAAAATAATAGCAAACTTACCTTTTTACTATCATCTTCTCCCATTTGCATGATTATTTTCTCCTAAATTTAAAATTCTTCAATTAGGGTTTAAGAAAGAAAAGAGTTATAAATCATAATCTAACATTGTTGGATCCTTAATTAAACATTGGGCTTATATGTGAATAATTATGTGTTATGAACTGTCATATAATGTTAAGCTCAATTAAAGTCATCTAATAAAGTTTTTGATAATTTGGGCTTTAATGTATCTGACAGGGTATGGATCTTCAATGTGTAGAGACTTATGAGTAATTTTTAATTCTATGATGGGTGTTGAGTGTTAGAAAATGTATATTTATGAAGGAGAAAATCGTCATTTTACACTATAAGTTTTACTAACACCTTTACTTTTATGAATTTAACCTTCTTTTGATTTAATTCCATGCGTTTTATTTTAATTAAGTATTTTATTTATTTTAGGGGGCATTATAGTCATTTTATAATAAAGGAGAGATCAGACGGCAAAACGGACATCACTTTTGAACTCAGGACGGTCGAAAACCTTAGGAGGAGCATAAAAGGAAAAATTTTACTATTCACATATACGGTACTATTCATGTGTACAATACTGTATATGTTACTGTTCACGACACTGTTCACATAGACGGATGATGACGTGACATTGACCGATAATGTGGCATTGACTGATGAGGTGTCACGATCCTGTTGGGCTAAAATTCTTATGTACTGTTGATGGTGACGTGGCAGCATATCAGTGGATGAAAAATCTCACGTACGGTACATGCATCACACAGGATTATTGTCAACCAAACCGCGTTACTGTTCATCCGGGTCAAACCGTGTTACTGTTCATCCGGTCAAACCGTGGACTGTTGACTGATGACGTGGCGCAATCCTGAGCGTCCAAACTGTTTTTAATCCGATGGCCATGATTTACTCCATGTATCTATAAAAAGGGGGCCTCCCCCCCCTAATTTGATATCCCTGAATCCATTTTTGGACTCCATTTTCTGTAATTCCCTCTCCATCTTGTATTTTCTTCGTATTTTAATAAATTTCCATTTTGCCCCTAGTTCAATTATGAGTAGCTAATTTTCTTTCAAGCTTGGGTTGAAGGTGAAGTCTCAACATGTGTCATGGGCTTTATTGGTAAATTTATTTTCTTTTCCCCTCTAATTTTTGTGGATGATTTGACTTTTCGTCGACAAATAATAATAATCTTGTCTAGATACCGCCTTGGTTACACCGGCTCTCTAGTATAAGGTTATTATTATTTGGCACGATAAGCCCTTAGCACCATATTGATTAGAGCGTGGTTCATGAGGTGTGGATTCCCCCCTCATGATTTAATTGGTATTAATACGGATTATTTAGCCCATGATGCATGTTGATACGGATCCAGATACCCAAGTACGTCAAATTAATAGATTTATACTTTAATTTCTTCTCGCCATTTCAATTCCAATTTTTAGGATAATTTGAATCACTTCCACTACAAATCCAACCACCCATTTACAAAATTAATTCTATACACAATTAAAATCCACCTCCTCGTGGGATCGACACTCGTCACCATTGATCTATACTACAATAGATTCGTGCGCTTGCGAGTTCATTAAAATTTGCACAACAAGTTTTTGGCGCCGTTGCCGGGGAGGTAAGTAATTTTAATTCATAGAATTAATTTTTGTGAATAATTTCTTTTATTTATTTTCTTGTATTTTTTTTATTATTAAAAAAAAAAAAAAAAAAGTGAATCTGCAATTAGAGGTAATAATTTCTTTTCTTTCTCTATTCTTTAAAATTCTGTAATTTAATTTTCAATTTATTTTTCTTTGAAATTTTTTTTGTTTATCTTATTAATTTATTTTTAGTTAATTTATTTCACGTATTTGTTTTTGTGTATTTTTATATAAAGGTTTTAATAGCGCAATAAGGTTAGTATCGTAATTTCTCCCTCTTATTTATTTTTATTTGTTTTGTTCCCATCTTTATTTTCATTTTATTTGTTTTGCATGCATGGTCGTAGGTCATTATTACCTAATCTTGAACCTATAGACCTTGAACTAGAAAAAACACTTCGCACACACAAACAAATTAAAAATATAATGGATTTACAAGCACCACAGGAGAGGCCATTTAAGGACTATTTTAGTCCCTTAGCTAATTTGAGCACATCATGCATTAGATACCCAAATGTAGCTGCTAGGAGCTTTGAACTAAAACCTAGTGTGCTAAATTGTCTCCCCACATTCTATGGCCTAGAAAATGAGGATCCATATAATCATCTGAATGATTTTCATGCTATTTGTCAAACATTTAAATATGAGAATTTTTCAGACGATGATGTTAAACTCAGATTATTCCCATTTTCTTTAAAGGATAGAGCTCGTTCATGGTTAAATACTTTGCCTGCTAATAGTATTGCATCATGGGAACAAATGGTAACTAAATTTTTGAATAAATATTTCCCAGTGCATAAAACCAATGCTATTCGCAGGGAAATTTCAGAGTTTACCCAGAGAGAGGACGAGCAATTTTTCGAAACATGGGAGCGATTCAATGGGCTACTCTTGAAGTGTCCACATCATGGGTACGAGAAATGGCACCAATGCCAATACTTTTTGGAGGGATTATTGCCAAATGTGCAAGAATGGCTAATGGCAACAAGTGGAGGAGAGCTAATGTCAAAAAGCGCAACAGAGATTTGGGAATTCTTCCAGCGACAAGCGGATAATTCCCAACAACGGAGTCGATCACTCAGGACTACTAGAAGAATTAAAGGAGTGAATGAGGTTCAAATTGGCGAATCAACTTCAGGAATCAAAGAAGTCAAGGAGATGGTTGAAGGTCTTGCTCGACAAATAGCATCGTTATCGACTGCTAAATCAACAGAATCACATGACCATGACTCATACTCAGATCAAGCCAATGCCATTGGTGTAATGAGAAAGCCATCAAATTACAACCCATACTCCAACACATATAACCCTGGATGGAGAGACCACCCCAATTTTTCATGGTCTCAAGGATTCCAACAGAATGGACCAGCAGCTCCAGCTCCACCAATGCAATCAATTCCTCAAAATCCTCAAGCCTCTCAGCCCCCATTTAGACCCTATAATCAAAACCAGAACTACTCACAACCTAGACCGTGGGAGGATTCATTCCAGAATCTCAAGAATCTTACTCACTCCACGATTGAGCAACAGAACCGCACCATTGATGGACTACGAAATGAATTGAGAGCAGGCTTCAACTCACAAGCCCAATCAGTTTCAAGCCTCGAGAAGATGGTGGGACAACTTGCTTCTTCAGTTCAGACCTTGGCAATGACCGTTGAGAAAGGTAAGTTTCCAAGTCAACCAGTGCCTAATCCTAAAGGAGTACATGAAGCAAGTACCAGTTCACCACAACAGCATGGAGAGGTCAAAGCAGTCATGACCTTGCGAAAAGGAAAGGAAGTCGACAATAAAGTGGAGATGCCGGTGACAAAAGAAAATCAAATTGTACCTGTGAATACTGAGGACTCATCACCGGAGGAGAAAGAAGAAACCAACCCAAGAGAATATGTTCCTAAAGCTCCATTTCCTCAGAGGTTAGCGAAAGGAAAGAAGGGAAAATCCACAGGTGAGATTCTTGAAATCTTCAAACAGGTAAGTGTTAACATCCCTTTGCTTGATGCTATTAAACAAGTTCCATCTTATGCCAAGTTTCTTAAAGACCTTTGTACTAAAAAGAGAAATATGCATGTTCAAAAGAAGGCATTTTTAACAGAAAACGTTAGTTCTATACTCCAACATAAAATTCCTTTAAAATGCAAAGACCCAGGTTCCCCCACTATCTCATGTAGCATAGGGAACCACACAATTGAGAATGCTTTGTTGGATTTAGGAGCTAGTGTTAATTTGTTGCCTTACTCTGTTTTCGTGAAACTTGGACTGGGAGAATTACACCCAACTCCAGTGGTGTTACAGCTTGCAGATCGGTCCACAAAAATACCTCGTGGTATTGTGGAGGACGTGCTTATCCAGGTAGACAAGTTTTATTTTCCTGTTGATTTCATTGTAATTGACACTCAACCAATACAGGATTCAAGGAAGCACATCCCCATTATTCTAGGCCGACCTTTCTTGGCCACTGCGGATGCTCACATTCAATGCAAGACTGGAAATATGCAGTTGTTTTTCGGCAACATGACTATGGAGCTGAACATCTTCAACATTGCCAAACAACCTCACAGTGCAGATGATGGAAATGTTGATGTGGATTTAATTGAAGCATTAGTTGATGACACTTTTGTTTCAAACCTTAGTGATGATCCTTTACAAACATGTTTAACTCACTTTGGTTTGGATTTTGATATTGACAGATCAGTCGATGAGGTCAACGCTCTACTT
>MKYO02002894.1:392154-459242 GCA_002013955.2 Citrus medica
TCCCTAGCCTACGTTACGTCCTAATAAAAGTCCTTCTTGATTTTGGGGAACTATAGTCTAAAGTAGAAACTAGTTATATGGACTAAAAAGATGTAATGATGCATAATAATAAAAGAAAAAGAGATAAATAAAATGGGTTAACTAGCATTTTTGTTTGACTTGAGATCGTATTATTTCTAAGCTGAGGGTATATTTCTGTCATCTTGGTGAGAGCATGTGATATCACTTCTTTATTATTTTCTCTCAATTACCATTCATTGGAGTGACTATTTTTATTGGGTTTAATTTCTTTGTGAGAGTGTCACTACTTCCAGTGAGATTTTGGGGTTTGACATGTCATTCTTGAAAGTAGCTATAACAAAGTCTACTGGGCCGATTCATGTGGATGGTTGATGTGGGTGTGATATTGCTTTAGACTGGAGATAATGCTTATACTTTTATTTGATTGCTATCATTAATCTGATTGAATAAATACGAGTGTTTCCTTTTAAAAAAAAAATCATTTTGGATTTGAATTTCGTTTTCGCTTTATTTGCTAGGGACTAGCAATAAGCTGGTTGGGGGGTGTGTTGAGTGTTAGAAAATGTATATTTATAAAGGAGAAAACCGTCATTTTACATTTCAAGTCTTACTAACAACCCTTACTTTTATGTATTTAACCTTCTTGTGATTTAATTACATGTGTTTTATTTTAATTAAGTATTTTATGTATTTTAGGGGCATTATAGTCATTTTATAATAAAGGAGAGATCAGACGGCAAAACCGACATCACTTTTGAACTCAGGACGGTCTAAAACCTTATGAGGAGCATAAAAGGAAAAATTTCACTATTCACATGTACGGTACTATTCATGTGTACAATATTGTATATGTTACTGTTCACGACACTGTTCACATAGACGGATGATGACGTGGCATTGACCGATGATGTGGCATTGACTGATGAGGTGTCACGATCCTGTTGGGCTAAAATTCTTATGTACTGTTGATGGTGACGTGGCAGCATATCAGTGGATGAAAAATCTCGCGTACGGTACATGCATCACACAGGATTATTGTCAACCAAATCGCGTTACTGTTCATCCGGGTCAAACTGTGTTACTGTTATCTGGGTCAAACCGTGTTACTGTT
Source organism: Citrus medica (assembly GCA_002013955.2). Classification (NCBI taxonomy): domain Eukaryota; kingdom Viridiplantae; phylum Streptophyta; class Magnoliopsida; order Sapindales; family Rutaceae; genus Citrus; species Citrus medica. Next base: position 393,287 of record MKYO02002894.1, read on the forward strand.
CACCCGCGTGGTCAAACCGCGTACTGTTGACTGATGACGTGGCGCAATCCTGAGCGTCCAAACTGTTTTTAATCCGATGGCCATGATTTACTCCATGTATCTATAAAAAGGGGGCCTCCCCCCCCTAATTTGATATCCCTGAATCCATTTTTGGACTCCATTTTCTGTAATTCCCTCTCCATCTTGTATTTTCTTTGTATTTTAATAAATTCCCATTTTGCCCCTAGTTCAATTATGAGTAGCTAATTTTCTTTCAAGCTTGGGTTGAAGGTGAAGTCTCAACATGTGTCATGGGCTTTATTGGTAAATTTATTTTCTTTTCCCCTCTAATTTTTGTGGATGATTTGACTTATCGTCGACAAATAATAATAATCTTGTCTAGATACCGCCTTGGTTACACCGGCTCTCTAGTATAAGGTTATTATTATTTGGCACGATAAGCTCTTAGCACCATATTGATTAGAGCGTGGTTCATGAGGTGTGGATTCCCCCCTCATGATTTAATTGGCATTAATAAGGATTATTTAGCCCATGATGCATGTTGATACGGATCCAGATACCCAAGTACGTCATTTCAATAGAATTCTCTTCAATTTATTCTCGCCATTTCAATTCCAATTTTAGAATTTATTCTCGTCATTTTAATTTAAGTTTTAGCATATTCCAAATCATTTCCACCACAAATCCAACCACCCATTTACGAAATTAGTTCTATACACAATTAAAATTCACCTCCTCGTGGGATCGACACTCGTCACCATTGATCTATACTACAATAGATTCGTGCGCTTGCGAGTATATTAAAATTTGCACAACAATGGGTTGAAATGAGAATACCTAATGATAATAGAAAATTTTATTATATAAGCGGTTATGGTCCCTAGATTACACATATCGTTCTATTATCTTCTGACATCCCATCGTCTAAGAGAGTGCTTAGAGAAAATTAAAGGATTCTTTAGGAGAAGTGTTGATCTAAAAGACAAACCACAGGGCTCTAGAAAGTAATTACGCATTATCGATTCAAGTACACTTCTGCATATTCTATTATTAACTCTTGGTGAAGCAACATGACTCTTGGTGATGCAACATGAATGGTCTTGAATTTTATGTGTTGGTTTTCACCGAAGAATTATTGTTTAACAAAGAGAGTTTAGACTAGACATTGATAAGATGTTATAAAAGCAAATATGCATAAAAAGAATTTTTAATTAAAAATTTGAATTTTGAATCGAGAATTTAATTAGAAATTATCTAATCATGTAATTTTAATAAAATTAGAATTGTAAAATATTTAAAGGGGTTTTAAGAGGCATTAGGAAGGGTGCCACTCTTGCAAATTACATAGAAATAAATTATATAGCTAGGTTTGAGTCGTGGAAAAAATAGGTAAGAAAAATGAAAGAAAGAAAAAACAAACATAGATAATAAAATTTTAATAAGTTTTGGAAAAATTGCAAAGAAGAAAGGCAATATTCTGGTATTTGCATACTTGGACAAAGAAAATGTGGGATTTTATTAGGGAAGAAGATGGAATCGATAGTATTTGAGGAACAAAAAAGGGTGTAAACAAAAAGTATAGTTCATTTAAATATTTAGAAGGATTTAAGAGAGGTGACAATAATTCAACTCTTCAGCTAATTCTTTCCAAGATTTAATAAGATTACATGACCATCCAAATCAAGCCAAGCTCATCACAATTTCATGGGTACTCAAGATTGTCAACTATTTTAACATAAGATCAAGTTGTTGCAAGCTAGGCATCCAAGTGTTCTTTTTTGTTGTATATTTTCATTCTCACATCTATAAATAAAGGTTGAATGCTAATTTGAGAGGGGAGGGAGAAGAGTAAAGGATTGAGATCGAGAAACTAGAGAGAGAAGTTATAAAGATAGGCAGATTTTCTAAGTTCTTTACTATCTTTGTTTTATTTTACTATTAACTAATTTTCTTTCACTAAGGTTAGGATGCAATCCTATTAATAAAATAAATTCAAATATTTTTGCTAATCCCTTCCTTATATTTTTAATCTTTGTCATTTTTACTTCACATGATTTATAAGAAAGGAAACTCTTTTTACCATTAATATCATGTAGAATAATTTTACATAAATCTAAGCCTTGTTTGGTAATTTTTAATTATTAGCTCTACTATTTTATGTTTTTCAAAATGGATACACAGAATGCTTAGTTTTAATACTTTTGAAGCAAAGCATAATTTACTTTAAAAATTTCACATGTGCAGTAAACAACATGTTGAATTCTAGATTGCTGCTCTAATTTAGGGGATTTACTAGATAAATAATTAGGATCTATGAAATAAATAGTAATGAATCATATAACCTTATTATTTTATCACTCTTGAGTTTTCATCTCACTTTCTTTTTTTTTTTCCTTGAAGTTAGACATTATTTCCCTCCGCAAAATAACATTTGTTAACTATGTTAGAATTAAATTGATATAAATTTAATTTGGTTTCTTTTATTGTAATAGGGAATCCCTATGGGTTTGATCTCATTCTCCACTCCGTGCACTTTCAACTAAGATTTTTGTGGCTTTAGTGGGCCTAGCATTTCCAGCAATGGCAATGGCTTCATTATTTCTTTATCTTGAAAAAAATTTGTAAATACAATCGGATCAAGGTCGGTGATGACAGATATCCCTTTATTAGAATAGTGTATAAGACTAAATGGCTGCTTCCCCAAACATAAACAAAGAGCTCTTATACATGTGTAAACATGATATATATAAGTAATAAATTCTATCTATTTTGATTCAGAGGCTATGACTCGAATTCATTTCTGCAATGAAAGTCAATATATCTATATGTACGTACCAATCTACAAGGACCTATATATTAGAGATACTCTTATTTTGTTCTAGCTCACTAATAAGTTTTTAAGCACAGCATGACTCTCGTACTATATATTGAGTGTCAATCCACTGCTTTTCAGTCCAGCTTAATTTACATTTTACACATATGAGCTAAAGCATGAAGCTATATTTCTCAAAGAGTTGAACTATTGGCACCCCTCTAATATCCTTTTAAAAGCCTGATGCATCGTACTTTTATAAAAGAATGCTCTGCAGTGAAACTGATGCAACAGAAGGATGAAAGATGTAGGATGATGGATAGATGAGGATATTTTCAATACTACGTTGACTTTCAAGATATTGGAATAAAGAAACAAATTAAATCTACATTGATTTTAAGAAAACCCGTGAATGTAGGTGTTAAAACTGGTTAATTCCAAAAGAATATCTAGAAATAAAAAGAATAAGACTTGAATCAAGAGTTTATTTCAAGAAATAACCAATAACAAATAATCAAGGCCTACCAATAAAAGCTACAAAAGACACTTATTTATACTAATTACGACTAATCTTAATTTGACTAGAAGACCTATTTTAATAAGAATTACACATAAACTAGGAATATAACTTATATAAGTTGTCTAAACAATGAAACTTTAAATATGAAACAGAATTAAACTATAATACGAATTAATTAAAATATTTTTAAATATTATAAATTTTAATTTAATTAGGATTTCTTAAATTTCTTGCTTTGTGTCATTCCAGTTAGGGTGGAGAAAATTCATCCTCGAATTTTGCTTGTTGTAATTTCTAAGATAATCTTTATTTTTCTTAAAATTAATATTTAAAATGCAACTTTAGTGTTGATGAATAACCTTGAACTTTCCAACCTTGGTGACAATATCCATCCAATCTACCCAACAACGTGAGACAAAATCTCCAATAAAAAATTTTTCTAAGAATATCCTAGCTTAGCATCCTTTTAAGCTCCCAATAAAACCAATAACAGAAGAGTTCTTAAAATCTTTCATTTGTTGAAAAATCTTATGATACCTCTCTCCATTTGAATTGATGAAATAATATGTGATTGCATCAACTACTACCTCATCTTGTTCTACAAGATCAAGAGATGTATCAATAGTTATCTCCATTTGCTTGACAACATCAAAATAATCATCAAATTTTCGCGGTTCATATGAATCAATTAGCGGATCTTGAAAAGCTGAAGTTGATGTGAATGGCCAATTGATATTCTCCTTAAATGGAGTAACATTGACAAGGGAAGTAAAGTCATTGTTTTCCTCAATAACATTTCTACCATAATATGCGTTATCATGAATAACTTTATCGAACTCATATTTCTTCTTTATGCATAATAATTCCGTATTTTGAAGCTTCTCTAAATCTTGAGCACCCAAATGCAGAGTCCTCAACATTCTAACAAAACATCTTATTTGAGGATGAAATCTTCACTTTGATGCTATGGTTTCATGACTTAAGTTAATTTTTTTCTTTTTTTGGCATTTGTTTAGGCTTTTTATAAGATCAAGAAATTTAAGAATAATATTGTAAATAAGAGAACATACTAGGTCAAAATTATAAATAAGTAAAAGATGGGATAACCAGTGACGGTGATCAAAAAATTATGCTAAGATAGGTGGATATGAAAGTGGTCGTGGTGAGTGTTATGGTTGAGGTTGGTGAGTGTTATGGTGGCAATAGTTTGACTTGGAATCATTGTGAGCTTATTGGAAAATAAAATTAAAGTGGTCGTGGTTTATGGTGAGGTAGCTAACAGTTTTGGTCTAGCTATGCAACAGTTTGCAATTGAATCCCGACGGTATCATTGGAAATATGTTCGGTGGGTTGAAGGAAAGCGGACAGAGAAAATAATTGACTGAAAAGGGTGGCGGTTTAATGGCATTGAACGGGTGGAACGACGAGTTTTAGGTGCTCTCGAGGGATGGTTGCAGGTAACAGTTTCAGACGGTAATGACTAGAGTTTGGTCGCAGGATGATGGCGAGTCTGATGGCAGCAGTGGCATATGGTAACGGTTGCTGGATTGTGACGGCAATGTTAGTACATGTGTGGCGCCGGCCAAGATTTGATAATTTCAGATTTTTATTTTTTCTTTTTTCTTTTCTAAATAAACTAAACAAAAAATATATATAAAAAAAGTTTGGCGGTAATGAGGGCAAATTTGTAATACCAGGTTTTTTGTTACTATACCATCTGATGCAGCGTGGCTCTATAAAAAAAAGGTTGTGAAATGAGGCTGACATAGTGAAAGGATAAAAGATGTGGGATCATGGACTGATGAGGATTTTTTCAATCTTCTTTTATTTTGAAAATATTAAAATAAAGAAATAAACTAAATCTACGTTGATTCTAAGAATATCTGCAAATCTAAGTGTTCAAAACTCATTAATTTTGTAAAATATTGAGAAATAACAATATTAGAACTCAAACTAATGGTTTATTCTAAGAAATAATCAACAACAAAATAATCGAGGCCAACCTGTAAAAGCTACAAATTTCACGTATTTATATTAATTACGACTAATGCTATTTTGACTAAAAAAACCTATTTTAATATGACTCATACCTAAAACTTATATAAGCTATGGCTAAATAATGGAACTCTAAATAGAAAACCAAATGAAACTAGAATATAAATCAATTAATATATTCCTCAATATTATAAATTTTAATTTAATTATGATTTCTTCAATTTCTTACTCTGCGTCAAGCTAATGTAGTGTAGTTCAACAATAGCATGCTTTGCAGTGAAACTGATTCAATGAAAGGATAAGCTAATGCTGCAGCATGACAAAAGATGTAGAGTTATTGATAGAGAAGGATATTTTCAGTACTCCGTTAATTCTTGAAAATACCATAATAAAGAAATAAATTAAATCCATGTTGATTGCAAGAATACCCATAGATCTAAATGTTAAAACTCGTTGATTTCATAGAATACTGAGAAATAACAAGAATATAACTCGAACCAAGAGTTTATTCTAAAAAATAATCAAAGTCTATTTGTAAAAACTATAAAATATACTTATTTATACTAATTACGACTAATCTTAATTTGACTAAAGAACCTATTTTAATAAGAATACAAATAATGAAAATCTAAATAGGAAACGATAATTAAATTAGAATACAAATTAATTAGAATATTACTAAATATTATAAATTTTAATCTCATTATGATTTCTTCAATTTCTTTCTCTGCATCAAATTAATGGAGCAAAAGTCTACAAAAGAATACTCTACAGTGAAATTGATGCATTGAAAGGATAAACTAATGCAGTGGAAGGATAAAAGATATATGGTGATCGATAGATTTGGATATTTTTATTACCCTATTGATTCTTAAGAATACCGGAATAAAGAAATAACATATACTGGAATAAACAAATAAACTAACTCCACATTTATTGTAAGATTACCGCAAATTTAGATATTAAAACTCATTGATTACACAGAATGTCAAGAAATAACAAGAGTTGAACTTAAACCAATATTTTATTCCAAGAAATAATTAACAACAAATAATCAAGGGTTACTGGTAAAAACTAGAAACGACACTTATTTATACTAACTACTAATCCTAATTTGACAAAAAAAACTTATTTTAATAAGACTCACACTTAAACTAGGAATACAAGTTATATAAACTATACCTAAATAATGAAACTCCAAATTAGAAACCAAAATTAAATTAGAATAAAAATTAATTAAAGGATTTCTTCAATTTCTCACTCTGCATCAAGATAAACTGATGTATCTAAAGGATAAAAAATGAAGGGTTGTCAACAAATAGAGATATTTTCAGTGTGTTGATTTTTGAGAATACTGGAATAAAGGAATGAAGTAAATCCATGTTGATTATAAGAATACCTATGAATTTAGATGTTAAAATTCGTTGATTTCACAAAATGCCAAGAAATAACAAGAATATAGCTCAAATAAAGAGTTTATTTTAAGAAATAATAACAAATAAACAAGCCTATTAGTGAAAGGTACAAAAAGTACTTATTTACACTAATTACGACTTATCCTAATTTGACTAGAAATATCTATTTTAATAATAATAAGACTTACACTTAAATTAGGAATACAGCTACCAAACTCATGCAGTATAGTTCTACAAAAGAATGCTTTACAATAAAACTAATGCAGTAGAAGGATAAACTAAAATAGGGTGATGGATAGATGAGGATATTTTCAATACTCCATTAATTGTTAAGAATATGAAAATAAAGAAATAAACTAAATCCATGTTGATTCTAAGAATAATCGTGAATCTAGGTGTTAAAACTCAATGATTCCACAAAATGCCTAAAACTCTATTTTTTAAAGAGTTGAACTATTAGCACCACCAATAAGTTTTATTCTACCTTACCAATAAGTTTTTAAGCACAACATGAATCTCATGGTATATATTGAGTATCAATCCATTATTTCTCAGTCCAGCTCAATTTACATATTACACATTCAAGCTGAAGCCTGAAACCCTACTTCTTAAAGAGCTAAATTGTTGGCACCCTCTAAAATCCTAATAAAACCCCTCTCATACTATAATTACATTAAAGGACAACATGTATCAAACTATACTATTATATAGTAGGTTTTTGGTCTGGTATTTTAAAATGTGGAAAAGTTTGAGAAAACGTATAAACCACGCAGTTTATGCACTTTAAGTTTTAGACCTCACGATTTTAAAAGTTTCTCGAACTTTGCAGCACTTTAAAATACTGGACCAAAAAACTACTATCACTATATTTCTCTTTATAACTCTTTACATCCATACAACTACATCAAAGTGTTTTACCTTTTTTTCTTTTCTCACAAATACTTTTGCATTCTAAACTTTTTCTTAATTTAAAAAGAATTACATAATAGCTATTTGAGTTCACATTTAATTAGGAAATTATATATCATTTTTTTGGGTTAAATATATATGATTTAATAATTCAAAATTTTGTAAAAAAAAAATTGTAATCGGAGTTGTTTGGAAGAAACTGATTTTTTTTTTTAATCAGAAAGCAACTAAAAAAGGAAAAAAAATATTTTGAGAATTAAAGTAGGTTTTGACATAGAAGCAAATTGAGAAGAAAATTACTGCGGTGCTAATAGTCTCACATTTTCTTAAAACATTTGTGGCCCAGGCCCATTAAGAAAAAAAATGAATTCGATCCACAAATCACAATGACAACGCACGCATGACACAATCCTTAATCCTCGCAGTCAATGACAAGTCGATAATATATAATGGTCAATGAGCAACGTCGTTGCCAATTCATTTATCCTAGAAATTGGCCGCAGCCCCAGGCAATGGCATCGACGGTAAATAAACACCAAACAACATCGAAACTATTGGGTAATATATTTACTTGACTTACTTAGGATGTTCTTTGTAACTTCACTTATAAATAAATTAATTATATTGTTTCGATCGGCATTGGTAGTGAGTAAATCTTGGAACTGCAAGAAGAGTAACGTCTAAGCAAATTACCAACCTCCTTATCTTTGCCTGTTCTCGCTCTCTCCATTAATATTCTCTCGGCTCAAGCGGAATTAACCAATTAATTATCTTAATTACTAACGATAGAACAAGTTAATTTCTTGTTTGTTACGGCACATATGTACGACTTTTATACAGTAAGAGACAATTTGGTAAAAAATGAACATGTGCGGACCAATTAAAAATTCATGTAAGGGCGCATTCATGGCACATTTAAGTATTCGGACCCCTTGACACTCAATGATGAAACAAATCAACCGCCCCTTCTCATTGAGCCACCTGCATTCAAAGCCAAATTAATTTCAGGGAATTAACAAAGCGATGAAACTGATAACATTCACTATTTTTGCCGTGTTCTTTAAATTTTATTCTGATAAGAAAGCCCCACATCTATTGGCAATGGCGCCAACTTCCTTCTCTGCCACCATTTTATACAGAATATGCGATAGAAGTGTTAATATCCGATGCCCTCATTAAAATAAATGTTTGCCACGGCGTTTCATTGTTTGGTAATGATTCTTTTCTGAGACTCCTGCTAAAAGATAAAGAAGAAAAGAAGAATGGAATGATCTTGATGAAGTATATTCAGCCTTTTGAGTCACCCAACAAAATTTTGCCTTCCATGCAGAGCATATGCCAAATTTGCGTAACAGCTTTTGCACAGTGTGAGAGCGACTTGAAGAAAAGGACTTCACATTTGTTGTGACCAATCTTACACAACACACGACATTACATTACAGAGAATAAAATAGAGAATAAACAGCTGCTACTCAGGATAAAATCACACAAAAGTTCTCTCGCTTCTTTTTTCTGTAACTGTACAAGCAAGTTCTCAAATACTAAAAATGATTCTCATGCTCTACGTATGTGAGAAAATTAATGTCCTAGAGACATAAGTTATGCAAAATTTCTATCATGAACAAAGGTTGGGTAGGGATCTTGCATTGCTATGCCTTGAGACTTTCGATTTCATGATTTTTGCCATCTGGGTTTGCATCTTTCGGCAAACTTTCTCCAATTCCATTACCCTGCATTGCATTACTTGCAAATGTGCTCTCAGCTTCTCATTATCCGCAGAAAGATCGGGTTTCCCTGCATAGAGAACGATTTGTTCATTGTCTTCGTCTTCGTTACCCTTCTTTTCAATTTTGTTGAAGCTACAAGGTGGATCATTTTCGAATTTGTAATTATTAGTGGTGTGGAGTAAGCTTTTGACCTTGAATTGTTGAGAGATGAGAGCTTGGACTGCTGAATTTGATGGAAATTTTGCATTCTGAGAAAGGTGCAGGCAAGCTTCAGCTGAGAGTTTCTCATAGTTAAGAGCACAACAAATCTTTATCTTATCTTCCTCTGACAATCCTGCATGCACCTATATTTAAACCAGATTCAGTTCACAGATTCATAAGGACATGATGTAATGGAATTTATTTACTAGGCCATTTCGTTTTAAAGCCACAACCAACCTAAAATAAATCTTGTGAGTTTAATGTAGTACCTCAAAATACAAGTCAATGGCACGGTACATTTTATCTTGAGATTCCCTGGCAGAATCTGGCAGGGCCTTGGCCAGAGCCAGGAACTTTGAGGGCTTTAAGCAAGGATCTGGAGCTACCTCTGCCATATACAAATCCATCAAGCTAGCAACTTTCTGCATTGGCATCAAAGATACTTGAAAACCACCTCTTTGAATAAATGCTTTCAGAAACCTAAGAACAAGATTCACATCATATAAGTAATTTGTCCCATGTGGAGATGGGACAAGTAGATTGTCTACAGTAGCTTGATCCATCTGATAGCCTATCATACTCTCCAACTTGCTCCTGCTACTTTTGCCTAAGTTCAAACTCCAAGAAACCCGAAGAAACCCAAATAAACTCTTGCAAGAAACAGAGCTCTGGTCAAGAGTATAGAGCATATCAATGATAGTTTCCACAATTTTGCACTTCTCGTCTGCTGTGGCTGCGGAGGACTTCGATTTATGGTAAAAAAGGAGGAACTTACTTATAATAACATGATCGATGTTTCTCGAGACCATGGATTTTGTGACCATTTCAACCAACTTGGGACTCAAAAGTAATAGATCTTCAAACCACCAAGTTGATCGAGTGAAGCTGTTTTTTAGACTCTCGGTGCTTCTAGTGTCACTGGAGAACCGAACACTGGAGCTATCTGGGGACGAAGTTGATGCACAAGGACTCGATTCGCTAGTCAAAGCCAGTCTCCCCGCTAAAGAATCCAGGCATCTTCCAAGTACACCAGCAGAATTTGCAATCAGCAGAAAATCTTGGCACTGCTTCAAAGCAATCAAAAGCTCTTGCCAAGTCCAATACTTGATCTCTTCAAGCGATTTTTCTGTTTGTTCCAATAAATTGTGCTTTTCAGAAGCGGACTTGTTCATCTCCATGAATTGTGCAGCAGAATGTAGGAGGGAGATATTGGAAGGAGTTATATCGATTCTGCCATTGTAGCAAAACCTTAACATGAGCTCGAAACCTTCTGCTCCTCCAGGAAAGTCATGGAATATCACTTTAAGATTTTTCTCAATACCAACTGATTTACCAAATAGCTTGCTTAATCTTCCGGAGTATGAAGTAATGATTTTCTGCAAATAGCCGTGAAGAAAAAAGAAAGAGTTAGATGTGTTACAATTAACCCACAAATTTTACATAATAATTATTAAAATTATACTTCTTGAACAAACAACTAGTACCTGACCATAATTTCTTTAGTTACAATGACAAAACTAGAACAGAGAAGAATCTAAGTAATAAAGCTTGAGGCAAGATAACAAGTAATTGAGGCAATTTAAGATCATTCCAAATCACTATCACTTCACAATGAAACCTTTAAGTGCCTAGATTCCACCGAAAGAATTAAATTGATGTTTGTAAAAAATGAATTAACTCATTGAATTAAACAAAACAAATGAGGGAGATTGATGGGAAAATACAGACCATAAAAGGATGAGAGGTCGTTATAGAGAATAAATTTTGGAATGTTAATTAGACAACGCGGTGTTGACTAATCACAACAGCAAAGAAGGCCAAAGATGAAAGCAAACCATGGTCCTTCTCAGAACATGTGAATAAAGCAAATGACGGTATGAACATTATTAAAGCCTCGTAACAAGAGCAATAAATGACAGAACAAACAAACGAAAGTGAAAAAAGTAGCAGCCCTACAATGGCGATGAACCAGAAGCTATAATAGAAAGATCAGAAGCTAATGTAAAGTTGTAAACTTCCCACATCACTGCATTATAGGTTAGTTGCGAATTTAATGGTGAAGGTCCAGCGATAGCCATAGGCCCATAGCCATAGAGCGCATTAACTATTAACATGGGTAAAAAAGTAAAAAAAAAAAAGAATCGAAACAAACTACAAGAGAATGTAAGAATTATGACACTTTTCACTCATAAAAACTCCAATTTTCACAATCAAAGACACAAGAAAAAAAAACATATTAATTAGAACCCAGAATACAAAGTGAAGATGCAAAGCAAAACAACTAAAAGATTGTACCTTGTCCACCATGAAAGTCTCTTGACCATTCACATCAACTTCAAGATCACAGCAAACTGCCATGACTCCTCCAATGAACAAACCCTCCTCAAATCAAGCGTCCTTTTTTTTTGGAATTAGTATAAGATTAAAAAAAGGAAAAAGATGGATGTTTTTAACAACCCAACAGAGACAAGGATGTTAGGAGGCCAAGTGGGAAGTGAGGAGGAGCACTGAGGGAGAAAGTCATCATATTCTGATATAAGCAACAAGACAAGTAGGAAAGAATAAAAACAAAATTGATAACTTGAAAACTTCTTTTGGGTTTTGCAAATAAGTTCACAATTAGCAGTCAACTTTAGTTGCAGAAGCAATGTGGTGGGTTTCAACAGAGACACGATACAAAGACAAGACTCAGAGAAGCAATAAGGAGCTCAAAGACAAGAAAAGAGAGATGTATATAAATATATTATAATATAATATAATAAAACTATGTGAAGCAACCAAAAACAGATGTTGTGTGCGTGACCCTTACACTGTAACCTCTATCTATCTGACATTCTTTGGCTCTTTGCTAAGAAAATAATTTTTCTCCATAGACTATCGTCTTTGGTAAACTATAGCATGTTAAAATAATTAATAGCAGGTTAGGGAAAAAAATTAAAATAAGAAATAAAAAATAAACAACTGGGATTTTGTTGAGGGAGACCCTAAGCTTAGAACTGAAGCTTTTTTGCTGGCTTGTTTCTCTCTCATTCCATTTTCATCGCTGCAAGTCTCTACACTTGTGCACCCACCAGCTCTATTATTTTGTTCATTTTACTATTTTATATATATGTTTTTAACTTTAATTTTTTCATTCTTTCTTTTTCCATTTATATATTGCCTGCATGTGATGATGTTGAAAGACTGAATTGCCCATTTGGGTCCTTTAGTTGGAGACTTAGGTTGGACCACAATCTTTCTGTTGGCCTCACTGAAAGATCGCCGTCTTTAGTTGACAATGGATCATGTATTCATGTTGTTGTAGTTACCCATCTGTTCCCTTATTAAATGTTTTTTTTAAAATGATTTTGTGATAAAATTATTTTTAATTCTTGATTTTATGTGTAACAAAATAAGTTAAAAAAGTGATTAAGACATTGAGTTAGTTAGCTCTAAACCAATTTTAATATAGCTAATTGATAATTCAATTTAAAGTGAATCTTGTAAATAGGGTTACGATAATCTTAACTACATATGAAAGTTTGATCATCTTTTAGAATACAGGGTTTTTATATTTTCCAATATCTAAACTAGCTTTGTTTCGCTTCTGATGTGAAACTTGTGAAACTTCATTGCATGTAAAAACAATATTATTATCTAGTTATAATATAAAATGTGTAAATAAAATTTAAAATATAAAAAAATCATAAACTATGGGCAGTCTTTCGTTTTAAAATACATATTAGAGCTAAAAATTATCATCTAGCTCTAATTTAATATTTTATTATAAACTAACTTCAAATTTGCATTATTTTTAAGTAAAATGTATAAATATTCGCATTGAATAAGAACTATTCAAAATTTAACTTATAAACATTACCACCTGCAAAAATTTCAATTGTATTTGTAACGAAGTAAAATGTTTTTCTAAAAACATATGAAAACTGAAGGCGATCGGCAAAGCAACCAACTTTTTATTTGTTTTCTTTTGTACGTTCATGCATGCACGTGACGATGAGGATAGGATAGGCTAGCGAGTGTCACGTGATCAAGAGCAAGATCAACATTATTTTGGAATTACATTTTTAACCCCAAACGGCAAATTCATTTACGGCTTCACTTTTTGGTCGTTGCAGCTGTACCTAGAGAGTTTGTCTAATTATCAACTTCTTGCTTCTGAAAACGGTCCGTCCAATCCAACTTTAAAGAACAAAGGGTATTTCTGACATTCTGTTGAAAGTTGAAACTGAAAAAAAAAAAAAGCATAAATTTTTCAGAAAAGTAAACACCCCATCGGCCTTTACAAATTACAAGCCCCCATGATGGGGATCTTTTTATCCTTACAATCAATCATGAACCAATCATCTCTCTTTGCTTTCCCAAGCCAAAGAAACGATGTCGTTTTCTTACCGCGCCTTAAAAAGTTTGTGCCAAAACTTAAAAAATAATGGGCCCAAACCAAGTCCAAAGCTTCAAATTTCGCATCATTATGTTTCAAATTTTAATGAGATTCATTGATACCTTTCTTACTAGCAAAAACTTTTATTTAAATCCATAAAATTTCATTAAAAATAATGACAAGATACGGAGATCTCATTGTATATCATAATTAAGTTTGTGGGATCACCAGTAATCTCTTTTTTCAAAACTTCTAAGAGACATATTTTTAGTTTAAGTAGGAGAAAAATTGACTGGTCCGAGCTCCATAATTAGTTCAACCTAAGTATTTTTTTAAACATTAAATTTGGGTTTAAGATTCATTTAAAAATATAAAATTACATAAAATATATATTTTAATGTTTATTTAACCAATCGTAACTTATATTTAAAGTTTAAAATACCTTGAGCCCGAATTTTAAAGCTTATTCTAATAAAAATAAAAAATTTAAAAACTATAAATTTGTAAATAAAATAATTTTTTTTAAAGCCTAAACCCGACATTTTACCATCTCTATTATATAATTAGAACATTACAAGAGAACAATAATAACGCTTTAAATTATTTGGTTTCTCTTGTGGTTTTTATTTGGAGTTCGAATCTAAATCCTCGTGTTGAATAATTAATTTTTCTATTATTCATATTATAGGATAACAAGCATAACAAGAGAACTTCTGCTCATTATTAGTTGGCCTGGTGGAGAAGGTAGAGCAATTCATGCTCTTGTTATTCTGCTTATTGGTAAGCAGATGACAGAATGCATGCTGAGAAATGGTAAGTTTAGAATGAATTCAGCGTGTTGAAGTAAAAAGCTTTTCTTTTTATGTATACAAAAATAGTTCTCGGTGTTTTGCTCATGCAATGATAAAAGAAGGAAGAATTACCAATTATCTGAGAAATGATGATGGTTGCTACCTTCTTCCTGCCTTTGCCTTCACGTGAGATGACGGGCTTCAAGCCTATGAAGAAAGTTGGGCTCTGAACTTTGTAGTGGTCTTGTTGAACAAAACGGGCCATGCGTTCTATTCAAACATATTGAAAATTCAAAAAGGTCCCACCGGGAGTCGAACCCAGGTCGCTGGATTCAAAGTCCAGAGTGCTAACCACTACACCATGGAACCCAATTATGGCCTGTAGAGTTCTTGTAAAACTACTAAATCTCATTTGTCATTAACAACGAACTTATGATTCTGTTGGGGGTTAATGGAAAGGAAACCTATTTTATCACTCAAACAGAAAAATGGAGTGTCAGCAGCGAACTGAAGATCACATTCTAGATTTGATATTGGCACATCCCATTAGGCATTAGCTGTACATGTTGGGTGTGAGTGCGACTATTCATAGGCATACCAAGGTAATGCGGCCCTATTCGTTTCGTTGGTATCAGAGCCTTGCTTTGTCTTAGTTATTTGCCATTTTGTTTCTTGGACTTGTTTGAAAATATTAGGGAAGTTCTCAATCATATACCTTAAATTTATCATGCTACAGGTTTACTTGTGCCCAACTGCAAGTTCAGTTGTCCTGCTGCAATTTGTGCAGTTCAATTTTGTCTCCAAAAAAAATATGCTAATGCTGCCATTTTTTATATTTGGACAAACTTAAAACTAATATATTGGTAAACCATCCCCTTATAAAGCCCCCCCCCCCCCCAAAACCGCCGCAAAAAAAGTGCAAATTTTAAGTTTAATAGTAGAACAAGAAGGTCATGTTTGGGAGTTAGGATTAAGCATGAGATTGGATTAACTTTGGGATTAAATATTTTATCCCATGTTTGGCTATTTGCTTGGATTGGATTAGGGAGGACTAAATTTAAATTTAGTTCTTAAATCATGGGATTAACAATCCCAATTTATAAGTGGGTTTAGATGGGATAAGTGGGTTTAGATGGGATTAGGATAAGAGAAAAAAATTTATTCATATTTCTTTCATAAATAACACTATTTTTTACTTGTAACCTAAATTTTAATTAATTAAAACTAAAATTTATTTATTTATTTAATTATTTTATTCATGATTTACTTGAATTTATTTTTTATTTTGTTTTTACAGTCTAATTAAATGGGTACTTTTACTCCAATAAAATTAACTATTTAATAATTCGTTATAATAATTGATTGTATTAAATTTAATAATCACCAATGTAATATTAAAAATAATCATGAAAATTAATAATACAAGTAAATAATTGATTTTATATATACATTATTTGCTAACTTTTTGATAAAATAAAATATATCTAAAATATCTAATAAAAATTAATTAAATAATTAAATAGTTTTATTAATTTATATTTGTTTATTATAATTATGACTACCCAATAACTAATTTACTACATATTTAATGCTCTTGTTAATTACTTTTGAATTAATTTTAATTATTACTCTTAAATATTCATAAATATTTTTTTGTATTTAAATATGATTTAACATTGTCCAATCCGATATTGTACCAAACATAATACATCACATAATATAATCCAACTTAATCTAGTCCAATCCTAATAATTAGTCCAATCCAATCCAGCGTGCCAAACGTAACCGAAGAGTCATATATTCTCTCGTTTCCTTTCTTAAGTTTAATATTTGCGCGCTTTTTGTTTTTTGATTTTCCTTTTAATATATAGTTTTAACGCCATATAAGCAATCATCTCAGCCTTGGATTGAACTAAATAAATGACCAGATTTTGATATCCAAATTTTAAGTCAAAATCTTAAGTTAAAATACCCCTCCACACACAAACACACACGTATATGGTGCCGATCTGGTCCAGAATCCTGAACTTTATTAAAGTTTTAAAAAGCTATTTAATCTTGAGGTTGAAACTTATACGCAATAGCTAAGTAATAAGAAGCTATTGGTAGGCGTCTTCATTTTTTTTTTTCATTCAGATACTCTGTTAAGTCTTACGGTTTAATATAATTAGATGTTAGTGCTATTAAACCGCGTGATTTTATAGTATATTGAAAATTAACCAACAAGATTTAACAGCATGTCTACATCAAAAAAAAAAATGAGTGCATCTATACCATTTATACACAAACACACACACACACACATAAACACACACAAAGGAGAAAACTATTAAGCTATACAAATTAATAGACTAACGGCCTTATTCTATTAAACTGTGGGCTTAATAGTTTTCTCAGGCTTTAACGAAGTTCAAGATCCTAAATTGGAACAAACACACACATACATAAAATGATCATTAGAATGAACATTGACTTAGGGGTAAACACGTAAACACAGAGGCATGACATTTATCATTGCCTAGCTTTAATAACCAGCATCAAATAAAGGGTCAATTAAGTGATTAATATTGGCCTAAGGCTAGGCCTAATATGAATAAAAAAGAATGTTAATTAATTGGGCTAATGTTGTTCATTCAACCTTCTCGTTTTAGTTTCTATTTTAGTTCTTTCACAAATTACTTTTTAAGTTTTTTTGCACTAAGATGTGCATAAAAGAAAATGAGAGAGATTAGAATAACAGTGATGGGCATGCATGTTAATGATATTCATACAAATAATATTAATTATGGAGAGAAAATAGGAGAGAAGTTGGGATGACAAAATGCTCCACGGGTTTGGTCGTTTCGGATTCCATAAGCCCGCCTAAATAAGGTGAATTTTGAATAATTTTTTTGTGAATGAAGTGGGGAATAGGGGAAAGATAATCCCCAAGTTCTTAATAAAGAGAGGTTTGGTTTTGTACTCTTTACCTATCCTTTTCGCCCCACCCCAACCCCAATCCCAATCCCAATCCCCAACACATATATAAGTATTTTTTTATTTAATAATTTTTATTTTATCAATTACAATATTGATTAATATTTTTTTTATTTTACCTAGTATAAATATGTTATAACTAAAAGAAAACCCTACAATATAAATATTATTCAACTCTAAATTATTGTTATGTTTTCTTTTCTTTTTTAAGTCTTAAGGTGCCCCTCTCTTCAAACATTTTGCAGCTTTGATATCATTTCAAGATATTGTTTCAAACTTTTGAAATTTTTTTAATAATTTAAATACTTTATAATATGGTTATGATTTTATTTAAGTATCTAATTTTTAATTTACTGAAATGATGTATTTGTACTTATTATAAAAGAAGTAAATGGAGAATGAGATGAGAATGGAGAAATCATTCCTCATATAGAGATTTTTCATCCCCACCCCACTAAATTTATTAGGGAATACGGTGAGAATAGGGGTGAAATTTTTAATGAGGCAGGGAATGGTGTAGGACTTCCCGCCCCACCCCATTGTCATTTTTAAAGGAAATTGAAGAAAAATATTTAATAATATGCTATGGGCCAATTAATTTTTAGTTTTATTATTAATAATAATAAAAGTCAACATTTAATTTGACCACTTGATTTACTTGGTGTTAAAAGACTATGATTTTGTGTATTTTATTATGTAGAAGCGGCTCCCGGTTTTGTCCGTGCCGATTAAATTCAAAATGATTCAAATTAATTGCATGATCATTATTTTATGATTATATTATTCTTATGAATATATCAAAGCCAAACTTTCATTTTGGTTTTGTTATTACATGTATGGAAGAAAATTTCAACTCTGAAACTGTAAAAAAAATTAATTTTGCACAATAGACATGTTTAACCAAATGAAGTCGGACTATTCCACAAAACAGTTAGATAGACATAACACTTTTAGCTCTTATTATTACAGACTGATTGAGAAAGGGCTAGCTAACCTACTTGGGTTACTTTCTAAACTTCTGAAAAAAAAAAAAGGCAGTACATATGGGAAACAAAGTGACGGATATTTTTGTCTCATAGAAAGACAACATGTTCATTTTTTTTGGCCTTTCATGATTCATAATCTCATGTGAACATCTTGAGAGATAAGTGAACTTATATGCTCAAAATAATCCTGCCGTTTTCTTTATTGTCTCATGCCCATTTGCAGCCTTTTGACAAAGAGAAAAAGCAGCCCCTAGTCTGTCACTGGCCTAATCGCCTCACCATTCACCAAAAAGGATAGGACCACTACACAAATTGCAAAACCATAACCACAGGTTTGTAGGCCAGTAAACTAATTAAACCACTTAAGTCCACACCAATTTAATCCTCCAAGCCATTTGGGACCCAGGCTGTGGCAAAAACTGAGTTATGACCCTTCCATGTGAGCGCCAACATCTCTTCTTCTCTCTTCATGCCCCACCCACTAGCATGTTCATCTAGCAATGACCTAACTTCTTTAACAGTCTCTTCACAAAATGGAAGACTGAAAAAACCTGCATTCTTCATTCTTTGTGACAATTTTGACCCTGACTCTGACCTCTCTATTCTTTGAAACCCTTCAAAACTTATGATGTTTTCAATCTTGTGACCGACATCGGCTTCATAGTCTAGCCTTTGGCGACTTTCTTTGGGCAGGAAAGTTTCCAAGGCATCAAAGGGTATCCATAGGTAATTAAAACAAGTTGCAATTCTTGACGTGAGACTAGAAGCACTTAAATCAGAATCCTCATCGACTACAATCATGATACAAGGGTTAAGGCCTTTAATTAAATGGAGGAAAGCATCTCTTAAAGAAGCATCTTGAGCATTAATCCCCCTTCCTTCATCATCATATAAGTATCGTAGCCAATTTTGGCAGTTGATAACTAAAGCTTCATCTTCCCTAAGGTTCAATATAGAAGGAGTACTCAAATGACTTAATAGTGACTCAAAATGAAAGCTAGAGGAGGACTCTAATTTGGACATAACGATATCACCTGCTGAAGATGAGTCATCGATTACTTCAAATTCAAAGGGAACGTCTCTAAACTTGGCGAAATTCCCCAAACGAAGGCCAACTTCTTCCGTTGATACATTAAGCAAAGGGGGAACCGGTGGCCTAGAATAAGGCACTGTGATTCTAAGTGAAGGAGGCCCTTCTGGCCTTTTAGCCAAGGCGTCTATGAGAGTAGGCCATTGCATACAATGAGTGATGCTAAAATCTAAGATGTGGACTTTTGAGTACCCTTGAATTGCTTTAAAAATGGCACTATTTGAAGCACAGAAGCCAAAACGGTGCCAGGGGATTAGATCAACGTACCCAGCTAGCTCAGTCACGCTCATTAGCCTTCTGTGATTTGTACTGCTACCATTGAAATTACTAAGTGTTGTTGGACAAACCTTAGAAGCCCGAGAGATGAGTGCCCTCAGGAAACTTGATGTAAGCCTTTGGTTAGGGTCACCGACTGGAGAGGCGACATTATTGAGTACCCACATCACTTGTTGAGCCAAAGTCACATCGTTACTTTCCAAAGCACTGGCACAGTGAAGCAGAAGCTTCTCTATACATGCTCCATCGAGGCTACCAAGACACCCTCTAAGTGCTCCTGGTATGGAACTTTGACCAGTGTTAAAAAGGCTTGGGTTTTGCAGAGAAATGGACGAAGTGTTTGCTCTTAGCTCAGCTTTCATGGCGACATATGAAAGGTTAGGATATTGTTGGCTTTAATTAACGTGCATGTAACGTTTGGTGGCTTTAGGATGAAGAAAGGAGAGAAAATGATATTCAGAGAATTAAAAGGTGATTGTGTTATTCTGTTTTGCACGCGTGTGGTTGGTATTGGTGGATGGGATTGAAAAGCTAGGGTTTTTATCTTGTTTTAGATGTTTACATATACAAGTTCCTCAAACTTAAGAAGTTAATATGAGGTGTTTAGAGATGGAAATTATTTAGTTATCTTGACGTTGGTTGTGTTTTAAATGTGTTGAATTTGTTTGTGGAGGAAGAGACATATGGAGAGTTGAGAGTTACTTTATCTATTACTTGAACCATATATGTGTGTGTGTGTGTGTATATATAGAGGCGAAAGGTCCTTGTTGAACGAATTATCCACATAGAATGAAGCCAAAATTATACATAAATGAACCCTAGATTTGCACTATGATGACAATCCTTTATGAGGTTGAGGTAGCACATGCAACCATTTCAATTAGAGTTCATTTAGGAATTAGATGTGCCACTTAGATTCATCTTCATAGATGTGTATGTATGAAAAAAATCCTTCCCACCTCTCAGCTTTCCCAAAATTATTACAAGGTTATAATTAGGGCATGGTTATAACATGAAAATATAAAATTAAGAATTATACATATATACTACTATATTTACAGACAGAGCATGAGACATGGAAAAATTTCGTATAACTCATATCATAGGACTAAAATTTATCTATCTATCTACATATATATACATATATAATTTTATACATCTGTTTGTACGAAAATATAAATGCTATGACAAGAATTGAAGTTTATTATTATTATTATATACATGAGTAGTTTTCTGGTCAGGAATTTTAAAGTGCGGGAAAGTCTGGGAAAACTGTAAAACTACATGGCTTTAAAGACTTACAGTTTTAAACTTTTAAAACCATATGGTTTTAAAGGTTTTCTGCACTTTCCCGCACTTTAAAATTCTTGACTGGAACATTTCTATATACATACATATATATATACTATTTGTACATAAGTATAAATGCTATGATAAGAATTGAAGATAATTATTTACAACTTTTTTACTAGACAACACATTATTGTTTTATTGATTCAAGCTCAAAGTATCTCATTTTAAATAAAGACCTTATGTCAACTAACATGCAACTACCTGAAATATATGTATATAGAAATTTTCTAATTCAAAATCTTAGATTTGTTAAAGTTTAAAAAAATTATTAAATCATGTGGTAACTTTTCCAAACTTTAATAAAGTCTAAGATCTTAGACCAGATCAGCTCTTCTTTCTATGTGTATATTTATTATGCTTCAAGTTACTATCTGTATCATTCTTTAGATTGGGATGCATTTTGCTTTTCTAAGCAAATTTGGCCAATTGCTAATCATGAAGCCTTCCATTATCATAAGATAAGCCATGCTTATGGAGACTAATATGAGCAGAAGGTAAAGAGTACGTCAAGTAAGATGTCTTAGCCGGCCAATTTTTTGTCGAATTTGTGCTCATGGAACGAAATTTCAGACGAAACGCAGTAAAATAATAATTTGTTATTATTATTTTAATTGGCATAGTTTGTTCATTGAGTTTAGTGATTGATAGATGCCCTTCATACCCATATCCTTTGCCCATATATACGTGATAAACATTATGTTAAACTTGGTTGCTTGTGCCATGTGCCGCCAAAACTAAAGACAAATTAGACCACTTACCCACAAAGACGAATTAGGCTGTATTCACTAGAATGTCACTTCTCTATTTGCTTTAATTTAAATACCATAGCCTTTCAAAAAAAAATTTAAATACCATAGAATATTAATTTCCATAAGCTGTTGAATTATTGTTTGTTAATTTTCAATTTTTCATCAGTGCTCAAGAATTTAATTAAAAAACACAATATTACTTCACATTTATTCATTTATCGTCGCTTAAAGGCATTTATATAAGAGAAGAAAATTCAGGCATTTATATAAGAGAAGAAAATTCAGTAAAGATCAATAGCGTATGGGGAAAAATAATAATAATAATAATAATAACACACATATAAAATTGAGACATAAAGTTCGTACATAAATAATGTGATATTTGTTGTGTCATTTATTCACTAGTGTTATAAAATTATTTCATTAATGATACTCAACATATGACTATAATCAATTGGTGATATCTCGCTTAAGATACAAACTTTTTTATCTCAATTTTTGTTAGCATGTTATTACTGTAGGAAAATAATTTGGATCTCATCCATATTTAAGTTATGTTTAGCCAGCTTTTAAAAATCAAGTGCTAAGTGTGCATTTACAATGGTATTCGGTTAAGATTTAATTTCTTGAATTTGGCTTCCTTTTTTAATATGATTTTGTGCTGTAAAATTGGTATAAAGCTGTTATTAAAAGTTATTGATTGGATAAGAATGTATAAGTAATTAGAATTTGAATCTAACTTGATGTTAGTTGAGGCTTTAAACTCTATTTTGAACTGGTTATTGAAGTTTAATCCACGGTAAAAACAAAAATGATTTTAGAAGTAATAACGAAAACACAAGTTAACTGAGAAGAGGTGACAAGGCTTCAACTTTCAATCCTCAAGAATGAGAAAAATTCGTTGTTTAATCTTGGTTTTCCCTTCATACCTGAAGAAAAATATATACAAGCAGAAACAATTGGAGGAGAGCCATAATTATTGATTTGAAATTTCATGGATTCTCTTTAACATTTCTGCAGAACTATTTGTTTCTGGTTCTCTGCAAAAGTTGTCATTTTATAGCTCATGAAAGACAAGTCTCTGTCACTTTAGCGAGACAATCCTATGACAATCTTGTGATTTGGATGCTACAATAATATTGTCAATATTCTTTCCTTTACAGGTAAAAGGAATTTTTTTTTCCCCTTTGTTGAAGTTGCTGCAAGAGTCTTTCTCCATAATTTTTATAAAATGAATGAACTTTTTATTTAACCACATTATTATTTCCAGCTGCCCTTAATTACATAATAACCATATTTTTACTTAGGTGGGATATTTAATTTATATACTAATTGATGTATTAAATGATGCAGCATAATGATAGTTAATTATCAAGTCTTATTATTTTATATCTATATGGCAAATTTCTATTAGCGATACATCAATTGATATACAACTAAATATCTCAACAAATAAATATGGTAATACTCTAAGGCAATGTTTACTTTCTAGTGTGAGAGTGTGGAGTGTGGATTCTTCTAACTCCAGTGTTTACTTACCTTAAAAAAAGGGGGAGTGAGAGTGGGAATCCGTGGATCCCACTTAATTTTGGAGTGGGGAGTGGGATTCCCACTCCCATGGAGGGAGGTGGGAGTGAGAATTCACTCCCCCCTCTTTCTATTTTATCCTTATAAAAATAAATAAATAAATAATATTTAATAAAATAAATAATATTATATTTATTAAAAATAATAATTATATCATATTTATTTTATTAAATTTAATAAAATAAATATAAATAAATATTATATTTAAATTAATAATATTAAACATTAATTTTAATAAATATTAATTATTTATTTAATTAATAATAATAAATATTTTATTCTAAAAAAATATTAATTTTGTACTATATTATCAATAATAATATTTCATTTGTGTTGCTATTATTAATAATTTTTATTCACATAATTTAAATTAAAATTAATAAAAAATTATGATTTACATAATTAAGAATATTAGTAATTATTATTAATTTATAAATATAATAAAATATTTATTTTATTTTCCAAATATATTTTTTATTAATTTTTTAATTACAAATTATAATTCTGTACATAAGGATAAAATTGTAATTTAAAATAATTTACTCCCAATCCAAGATAAAGTAAACAAATAATTAGGATTTTGATTGACAATCCATATTTTCATTTAGTCTAAATAAACATCCTACTCTCACTCCCACTCCACACTCCTAATCCAAGGATTCACACTCCTCAGGATTCCCATTCCAATCCAAAAAGTAAATGCAGCATAATTAAAATCAATCACTTGCTCTATTTAATTCATTCATTTATGTATTTTTATCAAACATGTCTTAACCCCTAGAAACAAGCTGAAACCTAGGACATTGTAATATCTGTGTTGTTAATTTTTCAACTAGAGACAAAGTTTATTTATTTTTATCAAACATGTGTTAACCCCCAATGAAATAATTGAAGTAAACTGAGTAGACCTGAACATCTCCCTCATTTATGTGAGTGGAGCCGATATCCCTGTGATTCTTATGAGGATAGAAATCAGGAGTGTATCATAGTAGTTTTAATATAAGTTTGTCTCAGTAAATATCAACAAATTATAATATACATATTAAGCAAAATGACGTGTCTAATTACTTAGACTTACATTTGACTATCAAAACTCAAAAGTCAATCTTGTGAGGGTAACTTAAATTCATATCATGAGAAAATTTTAATTTTATCCCATTTGAAATTACTTTTAAGAGGTTTACAAGTGATTTTGAAAAGTTAAAAGTTAATTTTGATATTTGTAAATTTTTTAAAAATTCACTCTCGGCAAAATCACCTCATCTTACTGTTACAGAATTTGAAAAGTAGGGAATGAGTAGATTTTTAAAATTTGATTTTGAGAATCAGTTTACTGAGTTGGGGAAAATTTTGATACAAATAGATAACTTTAAGGACCCAAATCTTATTATCCCTTGAAAGAGATCCAAAAATGGTAGGTGAAATATAGATCTACCAACAAAATAGAATTTAAATGGTATGTCATCTTCTTTGCTTTAATCCAAATAGATAGCAAGTTTGAAACGAACAACACCCGAATCCTTTGAATCCTATTTTGTTGTTTTGAAGGAAAGTTAATTAAAAGAGATAATTGGTTTTAATAAACTAGTCAAGTTTTAAAATTATTTCCCCTAAGAGATTTTTCAATTAGACAATGACAGCACGAGAAACCACAAAAGATTACAAATTAATTTTGAAGTTGAAATCAAAATTAGCATTGTAAATTTCACCCAAAACATTTTTTTAAACCTGAAATAGTATTAATATCACTCATCTATTTCTGTCTTTAATGAAATATTAATTGAGAAAGACAAATAACTGTACTTCTTAAAACTTCATTTAGTAGTTCTCAACTTCTCATTTGAAATTTCTTGATGCAATCATTCTTGTACAACTTTAATATAAAATTTTCGCATTTGTCATGATCATTAATTGTAGCTGAAAAATCTTTAATAATACTTCTTTGAGGTTCAGTGCAAAATGTTATAATCAACTGTATATGAGAACGTTAATTATTTGTTATTCTAAAAAATCACTTCTTGTTATTTGTTTACAAACAAAAACTAGAGTCCGAAATTCTTTCATAAATCAATTAACGCGAACTTGATTCCCTAAAAAATAAAAATAAAAATAATAAAATAAAACCAAAAATTAAAAATAAAATACAAAATTTCAGCCCATCCATTGGTGGAACAGGGACCTAATACGGCCCATTGCGCTTAGAAAGTTTTATTTATGAAAGAATGAGCCTTTTTTTTTTTTTTTTTGAGAAGTGAAAGAATGAGCCTTTAAGGTGCCAGTTGAGGATCAAACTAAATTGGGCTCCCAATTCTCATCTCAGTCCAAAAATCAATTAGATGCACGTAATTTTCATTTATGTACACTAAATAATTGAAGTCAGTGGAGAGTGCAAATCAATTTTGTGATGAGCAAATTACATGTAATTAATAACTAATTGTGGTGAAGATGAATCAGTATTTACCTTTGGACTCACTTTGATTTGAATCTATAATATCTATTCAATGCATTTGCATCCAGTTCTTTTCATATACAAATGTCACTAATGTATCCCCTTCATAAAGGATTGCTCAACAAGGGATTGAACAGTTGCTCCAAGAGTTGCTAAATATGAATTAGGTGCTGGTTTTTTTTTTTGTTTGAAGTCTAAATTTATTTTTCTCCAAATATTTATTTGTTTTAAGTTGTTTGTTTTCATAACTTATCACCTATTTTTAGATAATTTTATTTAACTAGAAAAAGTAGAAAATTTTCACTTTTATTTGAAGTTTGAAATCTAGATGGAAAATTTTAATTTCAAATCTCAAAAATACTTTTAACAATTTATGTATTTCCTATTTTTTGTATAAATTTATATTTTTCTTATTATCCTTGAAGTTATTTTTTTAATTACTTTAAACTTTTATTCATAAGGTAATATTAACTAAACCAAAAAAAAATTGAACAAATCAAATTATTGTTCATTGTGAATTGTGATGAATTAAAACTAAAACAACAATGTTGACTGTATAATGATAGATGGAAAGTTGATGTTATAATTACATCTTTTATTACAAAATTAAATTAAGAAACAACGATAGTATTATTTTTTTAAAGCTATCAAACTAGTCAACTTGTCAAATTTCTAAAATGTGAAGAATAAATATATCCACTATTTAAAAGAATATTTATATGCAACTACTACCTTTAAAATTTTTCTATTCAAATGTTGAAAAAAGAAAAACAAATATATATGCCATTTAGACACTTCCATTCATACCCATTTAAACTTCAACTAAATTTAGACCTATTCAGATTTCATACAAAAATAAAATAAATGCAACCTTAGTTGATCGTGTTACTATAGAGTTAACTTGAACAATTAAAACTTGAATAAATCTTAGATATGGTCCCCTTTTAATTATACTTGACTAAATCTTAGATATAGTCCCCTTTTAATTATACTTGACTAAATCTTAGATATAGTCTCCTTTTAACTATACATGCATTTTTGACAAAGAAATTGAACAAGATTAATTATCAGGGACATTTCCTCATAATAATTAGGTTGGAGAAAATACCAATTCAAATTAAATGAAATTCTAGATTTTTCAAACTAATTATCCTAAAGGTTGTAGATTTTTCAAACTAACTATCCTAAGGGACCCGTAAAGTACTGGTTAGAAATATGGTGACAATTGGCAAAATTAAAGGCAGTGCCATTAGATGATAAGTCCAAATTTAGACTTTTGTGGCTCATATATTATTGTTTTAATATCTCGTTTTCTTAAAGTTAACAAACATTATACCAATGAAAGAAAATTCTTAGGAGCGGACCTTCGTTTTCTATAAAATATATAATTTAGGGTTAATTTCACCCAATTCCCTTATTATATTGGTATATTTTAATTCACCCTCTAAAAGTATGAAAATTTTAATCTACCCCCAAAAACTATTATTTTTAATAGTTGATTAACATTGACTAATTAAAATACAAAAATACCCCTACTTGTAATGGCATAAGTTCTTAATGGTAGTGTATGAATTCAAAAGTAACAATTAATTTGACATGTCTACAAGAGGACATGGGAACACTTACAAAATAAATAATAAAATATGAAAAGTAAGTTGTTTATAAGATTTAAATATTCAAAAAGTAAAATGTCTTAATGAGCCAAAAACTATTATTTTTAATAGTTGATTAACTTTGACTAATTAAAATACAAAAATACCCCCACTTGTAATGGTATAAGTTCTTAATGGTAGTGTATGAATTCAAAAGTAACAATTAATTTGACATGTTTACAACAGAATATGGGAACACTTACAAAATAAATAATAAAATATGAAAAAGTAAGTTGTTTATAAGATTTAAATATTTAAAAAGTAAAATGTCTTAATGAGTAAAAAAAAAATATAATCATTATTCCTAATTTAGACTTTGAAGTAAATAAAATTATGAAGATTGCCATTAATGTTATTTGTCAATTGGGCTTTAAAGTTGAAAAAAAATTACAAGGATTGTCATTATTGTTAATGGAATTTGGGCTTTGAAGTCAAACATATTATAGTGCATGACATCAACTTGGTAAGTTAAAATAATTGACTGTTGCATAAATAGTCACTACTAAAAAAATAGTATTTATTGACACTTGTCTTGCGACATTTTATTAAAAAGTATCAATAATTTTATGCATTTGGGGCATTTTCTGTGTTTAACAAACAAGTATCATATATCACTGATATTAAAGTGTCAGTATATTAAGCATCAGAAATCATGGACGCTAAGGTATCAATAACAAAAAAATTATCATTTTATTTTTGTTTTCACCTCAACTCGAACCCGAGATCTCTAAACTTCAAACTTTTACTTTCAATAGCAAAACTGCTGAGCCTAAAATTTTTTATTTGTTTAATTATTAAAGTCTTAAAAGTATAAAATATATCCATTGCAATCTAAACCTAAACCTAAACTTCTCCAAACTTCTAACGCCGCCTCTCTCATGAAGTCTCTGAAAATTAAAATTGAGAGAAAAAAAACTTCTCTAGTGTCATTTTGTAAGCTACCACGCCAACTAAGTTTTGATGAGATTGGATGAAGAGACAGAGAGAGATATCTTTGGTGGACTACGCTTCATCCTGAGACGGCGACATATCAGAGCAGAAAGATGAACAGTCACGAAACCCTAACGAACAACCACAAATTTCTACCCATCAACCTTCTCTTCCTACTCAGTAATTTCTCTTTTCCTCTTTTAATTTTGATTAAAATTCAATATAATTATATTCAACTAATTTTAGGGTTTCTTATTTTGTGGCAAGGAAAATCTAGATTGTCGACTTCAAATCAATGGTTGAAAAATGTGGCGCTGCCTTCATTACACCGCCGGCTTTCAAAAAATATCTGATGCTTCTGTTCTCTTGAACTTGGCCTCTATGCTTGTGGTTTCAAGAACAGACAGTGCCTCTTGAGTTGCGATTGTAATGGTGAACAAATTAAATGGTACTATTGATGGGTAAGATAGTTACTATAGTATATCATTTCGCCATTAATAAATAATTATTTTTTTATTACTTTATTGAATTGCATAAGCTTATGATCTTACTTACTCTAGACTTGATAAATTAAAAATTATGGATTCCTCTTTTTCAACCATTATTTATTTTTTCAACCACAGTTGCCTACTATTAATAGTTTTGTATGCAAGACTCCTCAAGTGATCTCTTACTTTTGCTTTATTTTGGTGATCAGTATAGAATTTTATTGTTTCTCAACTCATTTTTAATAGTAAAATTTAATATATGATGGGATTACTTTAGTCTGCATCTAGAATTATGCCATACTTGTGATAATGTGCAGACTAGAGTTGATCCATTAATTTCTTTCACTGATGGTTTAACTTGTTCTTTCATTGATGGTTTAACTTGTTCTTTCACTGATGGTCTCTCCGATCACTTCTTTTATACTATTGAATATTATAAAAATTGGTAAAGGCTGTTAACATATATGTTTCCATAATATTGATTTTGATGATAACAAACAAATAAAGGCTTGCAGTACTGTCCATACGATTGTTGAGTTTTTGGGTGAGTACTATTTTTTCCCATTGCGGAAGAGCTGTGAATTGATTAGTTGATCTCAAGATAATCATTATATATTTGGCTAAATTCTGATACTTAGCTACCATGTGAATATTGGGTGGTAGTACCCCTAACCTTTTCGTTCTCGGTTCTTACATCATTCTTCTACTCAATTCAGTACTTCATCTTGATTTCAGTTTTTTGATTAATCAGCACATTTGGCGGTAGAAGTTCAAATTATTATATGTTATAAAATTGTTCTCCTTTGACCATGATCAACAAGATCCTTGTACCTCTTTCAGATACCGAAGCAAGGAGAGCCATGTTTGAATTGCTTCTGCCTTCACAAACTAGTGAATCCTTATAATTTATTGGTGGAAAAGACTGAAGGCTATTTAGGTTCAGATATTCGGTGACTCAGTAAAGAAGCAGCTATACAGCCATTGAGACGATTAATAGTCCTCCTTGAAGGCAGACAGGAAGTGGTACTTGAGGATGGTATGACATTTCAAACTATATTCATTGTACTTACATCATCAATTTGCCTAGTATCGTAGTTCGAACGTTGGAACTTTAAGTTAAATAATTCTCACAAGATTTTTTGCCCTTTTCTCCTCCAAAAGGGAACATAAAGAAAATAGGCACTTTCTGAATAAACAATTTAAGTGAGTTCTCCAACACTTGACCCTCATATTAATAACTGCCCCCCTCCTCTCTCCTAATTTTCACATTCTTATCTTTCCATATAATATATTTTTTATATGATTTGCAAATTTGGTTGCATGTTGAGATGTTACATGCCCTCACTTCCTAATAGCTTTATCATTATGTTGGTGGTGCTGTTAAGGATTTAGGCATAGCTACTTGAATTTTGATTTTGGAGGCTGTTATGTACTTCGACATCCATCATTTCCAATCTCTTAATTTGCAAAAGGATATTGCCTTATAAATGTGTTTCTTTATGGTTTAAGATTGAGTATCTCTTCATAGTTGTTGCGTTTATAAGATTGAGGTTGTTTAGAATTTGGTTTAGTTAATTATTGAAATTCATATTCCTGTCTTAAGAACTAGAGTCAATGACTTTGTTTGAATGTTCAAATATTTGTTCAGGGTGGTATGCGAGTTTAAATTTTTTAGCATGACACATCACCACTAGGTATCCGTATGCTCTAAACCTTCTGTATATATTTCTCAACTTTTGATGAGCTTACAAAGCGTGGACTCTGTATTCTGATTGCTGCATGTTTTTACTCTTTCTTCCTTTGTTTTAAAGCATAGACTCTGTATTCTGATTGCTACATGTTTCTACTCTTTCTTCCATGTGCAAAGGAAGGATTATAAGCCAATATTCATAAAACTAACCATTCCATGGTCAGATTATAAGTTATAAAGTTTAAGTAAATAGATTTCATAATAATTTGTATGCAATCGTAACTGCAATTATCGGGAATAAATTAGGATAAATATCATCTCAACCATAACTGCCATTGGATTAATTATAGTCATATTATAAGTTATAAAGTTCAATTTAATGGTAATTACGTCATTTTTTATTTTTGTTAAATCAAGTTTTTTTTTATGTTCGAGTTTTGTGTTGTGAATTTGATATTCGCAAATGAAATGGCAGGTGCTGTGATTTTTTAGTTTTTTTTCCTAATACACACTATATCACTTTGCTATGGTTTCATTTTTTGTTTGAATTTGTAATTTGCATTGATTGTGTGAATAGACTTAAAAGTATATATGTACTTGAATTATGCAATGCAGTGTACTGTATGAACTATTTTTATTATCATAGTAATTATTCACCGTTGAATGATTATGTATATTTAGTAAAGATGCAAATATTCACAAGCTTACTGGGTTCAATTTCGCTATTTTGAAAGACTTGAAATCCAACAGCCACTGTTTCTAGTTGAAGATATAGGGAACATTATGGTTTTAAACATAGAAATTTGCCAAATCACAAATATGACAAAAGTTTATTTCTATTAACCATTGTTTCTCTCTCATGGTTGGAAATTAACAAGCAATTTTTTCCCTTTTCCATGTATTCATTTGCAGATTTGATCAATGTGTTTGAAGTTTCTTTTTCCTCAACTTCACTTGTATTCTAACCCATCCACTATTGAATGGAGAATGGAGAAGCTACTGCTGTGTTAACGTAATTGCACTACTTATGTTCAAAGAGTGGAGGCAATCATCCTTTTCATTTTATCTTCTAGAAATGTTAAATGTAGCCACAACCAGTAGGCATCTGATTGGATGTGGCAGAAATTTTTATGTATTTAATTTAGATTATTCAGTTATGAGAGTGGGATTTCTCATCTCTTGTTTGTTGGAGTGTTGGAATTTGCAATGTGTACTAATAATATTTAAATATGAAATGAAAGATTTTATAATATAAATTAAGTTTTTTTTGGTTACTTTGTGGTGTAGTGTCTTTTAATTTTGCTAATAAATCAATACGCAATGAGCTAATTCAAATTTTTATTTTTTTAAATAAATTAAATAGTGATAATATAGTAACAGTAATTATAGACACTAATGTGATATCAATAATTACTAATACTATGGTGTTACGATTTTAGTGATACTATAGTAATAGTAATCACTGACACTACTTACAAGTGTCACAATTTTTTTGACTCCCAGATTACTAACACAATTAATAAGTGTCATTAAAAGTAATTACTGACACCATTTTAATGTCAGTAAAGACCATTTTTCTAGAAGTGAGTAAAAATTTAAAATTGTTTTTGGCAGGCTGGGGCTTAAATCCAGCTCCCAACACACTTCAGTGGCCACAAAATGACAAACACTGTTAGAATATCAATAAAACAAAGCAAAACAACAAGAATAATGTTATCATTCAAAGCAGTTATGCAGATGAAGATGGAGAGCTGTAGATTAATGGCAAAATTATCATGTTCAAGAACAAATTTTGCACTAACTGTGGTGATCAAGTATCAGTAAAAATCTCAAAGTCTATTCCAAATCTTTAAAGGTTGTTCTATAAATATAAAAAGAAAACTTGTAATTTCTTTAGGTGGTGGGAACCAACTAAGCAAGATCATAAAATAATTGCCAGAGGAGTGAGATTGTTAGATGATGATTTTGAAGATAATTATGAGGTGGTAGATAAAGAGCACAAGATTTTGGAGGCTGTTAAGAAACTTGTTGCAAAATCAAATTCAATGATAAGGCTGACGAACATCAATCTAACCCCCAACAAAAAGTCAACTTCAAAACTAAAATCAATGAATGTTGATAGTAGTGAACAAAATAATTATAAATATGAGTTACAAACTGAAAAAAAAATATTACGAACTTGTTGTAGATCCACTAGGCTAAGTACTTATGCAAGTACGACTATGAACTGATCCACCAAGCACAAAGCCACTGGTAGCAGCGCCAATGTTTTGGAAGTTCCCACCAGTATGGTCTCCTGCAACTAATGCACCTGAGCTTGAAGTTGCTGCCTATGTCTTCCTATGTTTCTTCAGACATAAAGAAAAAATTGAACAACACTTGCATTATTATTTAAGCACAAATGAAAAGAAATGTCAGATATACAAAATATTGAACGATTCAAATATTGCCTTACCAACATGTTCCTTATTTTCTTGTGTACATTATATGGATCAGCAGGGCAACATTTTCTATTATGGCCAATAACTCCATAAAATTTGTAGCATACAATGAATCGTTTCTTATGAGTTGGCGGTTCATCAGCCTCCCTTTTTCTATATGTTTTGGGCCAATTAGGTGGTCTTTGAACCTTTGGAGGCAAGATTTTCTCTGTTTATACGTGTAACCATTTAAATTTATCAAGCAAAAGATGAATTATGCTTGAGCAACATCTTAAATATGCCTCTTTTAAATAACAAGAAGCAACAAACTTCTCATAAGTACCCCTCATATGGGCTATGCAAGGCCTTGCATGGCTCCAAGGTAAGCTATTAATTTGCCATAGCCCATAATCACATGTAAGCACTTGTAAGTTGACAACCCATGACTTTGTAGTAGATTCAACTTCAAAGAACACCTCATTTATTAGTGTAACCCTAGACTTTCTCCCCTTCTTCAACATCTGATTCATTTTATTATTGAATGAAGGTAGGAACATCAGTTTTCCATTGTGAACAGTTTATCTTTTCTATCATTTATTGCTCTCATTAACCTTTTTCTAATGTACTCCACCAAAGTGATTATAGATGCCTTCTTCATTTCACCAATCCATACATTCCAACTCTCAATCATATTATTTGTTGTATGATCATAGTTGATAGACTTACAAAAGCATGGATTGACCAATACTTGAGTTTAGTTTTCTTATCCACTCAAATGCATAAATATCAATATCTTGAATAGCTTTCATTATTGCAATGAATAAATCATTATTTGATGCTTTAATAGTCCTCCAATACTAATTTCTTAGCTTAACTTAAGAGAACCTTGCTTTCAGATTGGCAAAATCATGTCTTGCACAAAATCTGTTGCGTGATCCATTAAATTCTAAGTTTAATGCTGCAAGAACACCTTTTTATCTATTAGTCATGGAGGTAAGGTGCATTGTATCAGCTAAATACTTTTGTAAATGCCCTAAAAACCAAGTCTAACTCTGAATTTTTTAAACTCACAAACACATATTTCAATTAAAAAAAATACATTGATTCGCATGAAGTGTAACATTTGACAGTAAAATACCTTCAAAGGGGCCTTTTAAATGACAAACATCTAGCCTAATAGATAGCCTACACTTGTCTTTGAAGTTATCTCTAAGACCTGGAAAGCTCACCATAAATTTTTAAAATCTACACTTATCTATAAGTGTGTTATCGTTTATTACTTTAAGCAATGCTAAAGTCCCCATCATCTGTTGTTTGATGATGTAAGTATAATTCCAAAGTTGCCTGAAGTTTTTAACATGATCTCCATCAGTAGTTGACTTCAATATCGTTTTCTTTGCTCTGTAAACTTTCTAAGGATCTACTTCTACTCAATACATTATCTTAAGATCATCAACACGACTACCTACAACAATCTTTAGATCACCTGTCACTTTCTTATTATATTTCCTTGCAATCCAGCCAACAATTAGCTTTGGATTTTGCACAAGATCCTCACATGTGTGCATGCTATGTAAAGTCCTAATTTGAAGACTTTATCCAAATTTCTGAAGTATATACTTTGAAAGGGCACATGTCTACAGAATATTTACGTACAACTCTTCTTCTCTCAAACTTGGTCCTCTACCTTTGAAATTTTGTTGTATGCAGTAATTCTTGAGAGCGCATACAAAAGATTGAAAATTTTTTAACACTTGTCTAACTTTGAATTCAACAGGTTCTGTTCCATTTATAAATATTTCACCACCCAACACATGAGACATTCTGCTAAAAAGATGCTCATTTTTAGAATTTATCATTGGCCCATAGTTTCTACTATCACATTCATATCCATTCAATAAGTCATCATGTGATTATGGTCATCCATATGATATTGAGTTTCATGCTCTTTTGGTTCTCCATCAACAATATCATTTTCTAACTCAGAAAAAACATAAATTCATCCTTTAGTTCTGATAACTCATCATTATGACAAAAATCATCTCCACATCATCATCCATATTCATGCTTGACTTCCTCTTCTTAGTTGTCTTGGGCTTGCTCATCATATGTTTTGAATCTGTAGTATTTTTTTTCTTGTTTTCTTTATTTTCTTGTTCTAAATTGTCCTTAAATCAATTGTAGGTTGTCTTTTACTCACATGCCTTTGACAGATGCAAACTTCCTTTTGTTTGTTGTTTTTTGCGAAGCTTTCACTGTATTCTTTAGAGCTAATGGTTACGTTACTTTTCTTTTAGAGGACTTTACTTGGTCAACCTATGATGTCAAGTGTTCTGAAGGTATTGTGACTGTTAGGATAGCATCCTTTAGAAAAAGTTGTGAACGACAATCCTTGAAAAAGTAAGATGATTGCGGATCAACTACCCCCTTATCAAGTTTAATATCATCCTCATCCTTCGCCGTAGGAAATTTAGAAAAGTCATTAGCATTCTCAACCTCAAAGTCACATACAAAGTCACTACATTGTGAGAGGTCGAAGGAATCAGTTGCACAACCATCAACTTTGTCCGGAGTCTCATGTTCAAAAGCTACAACAACTTTATTATATGGAGTTTCTTGCTGCAATGGAAGTTTAACTATAGGCATTGGGTATGGGGTATGGTCAAATTGTGGTTCAGTTTTTGGTGTTTCAACAACAGATTCTTTTGTAGGAGTAGTGAAATATGTAGTTTCGATAACAGTGACTGTTGGCTTGAGTTTTTGTAGTATGTCTTCAGTGCTTTGTGGTTCAGGAGTATATGCATTATCAAATATAGGTGTCATGGTGAAGTGGGTGAAGTTTAGGTTCAAGTTGAGCAAGAGGTTGAGATTGAGGCCGACGTTCAGGTGGAAGTTGAGGTTAGGATTGAGGCTGAAGTTTAACTGGAGGTTGAGGCTAAAGTTCAGGCTCATGCTCAGTAGTAGGTTGAGAAATGAAGGACTTCATATTGGTGGAAATGCACCTGTGTTGTTGGATTTATTTCTACAAACTTCTTTTTGCAACCCCTTTGTGAACTTCCTTCTTATTTATGTTGTTCTAGTGCAACTGCCTTTTGTTGTTATTACTTTATTTAGTTGTCTTTCATGCTATTTTTAAAACACACCTAAAATACTAGACTCCTCAGTATAAGATCCAACCGCAACATCTTCAATGTCATCTTGAAACAACTTTTTTCTGATGACAATATGCATATTCAGTGGTATTATTTTCATGTCAAATACAATCTCTGTATACTTCTTCTAATTGTAGAAATGCCAGACTTAATAAAGTTTATGATCATTGTTAATTGTCTCATTCAATCCATTCCAAAGTAGTGTCGCTTTAATTATAAATCTTTCACCTCTGAGTCAATCAAGCCAACCTCAAGTATTTCACCAACAAAATTAACAATGGCCCTCACCCTTAAGTTTGGCTATAAGTAAAAATCATACATATAATCAATAACGTCACCAAAAGAAATCATACTATCATAAATAGATAACATAAAAACTGGCATTTTAAAACTCTAAAACACCCGTTACTATTTTTAACAAAAAATGGGGAATAATAGAAATTTCTAATCTCAGCCATCGTCAGGGCATTGTCTCTCTATAGCAGCCTTTAATGTTTGGCATTGATACTATTTTTAACAGCGAAATCTCTTTTTTTTTGTCGTTCTTATCATTCTCTGTATTTAAAATTCTCTTTTAGTCATGTGAAGAAAATATAGTAAACCATGAAATACAAAGGATGACTATATAGTTAAAAAATTAATTAAAATATTTATTTTAAAAATAACTAAATAAAAAATTAAGGACTTACATATGATGTGTATAGTGTTATTGGCATTGATTTGACATGCACAAGGCTCTATATCTAACGCCCGTTATGGTATGTATACAAATGCAATTTTACCTTTTTGGATGTTAAAACTAATAGGGAGTTAACGGTTATTAGGGGTAGATTGAAGTTTTTTTACTTTTTGGGGTAAATTGAAGTATGTCAATCTAATGAGGGGGTATGGTGAAATTAACCCTATAATTTAAGTATTTTTGTATTGTCATTTTACTCTGCTCCATTACAAAGTATTATCGCATTGAATTTTAAAATGTCCAAACATCTCAGTGGTCATTTGTATTACTTAGAACTATTTAATTAAGTATTAATGTGATGCTTATACAAACCTATGAGTGATAATAATTAAATAAGAACATATATATAATTAAATCTAAACAATACATTGTTACAATGCATATCGAGAATGAGATTTTTAAAATAACATCAAAGATTGGATCAACATTATATCCAAATTCTTCTACTTGGATCGTGATTCGGTTATTAACATCAAAGACATGATAGGTGTAAGATATAATAACATCCAAATTACGATACTCCTACTACAAGAAAATTAAACTTGAATAATCATATTATTCATATGGAATTGATTTAAAAAATGTCCACTCGACTATAGATTGACTTTGTACAATTTTTGATATACTATTTTAATCACTTGCTTTCCCTCCTATACACAAAGTTCATAATTTTACATGTATATAGTTAATTGATTATTATTTGAAATTTATTGTAATATTTCACATTCCTAGCAAGAGAGTTCATGAACTAATATGTAAGCCATGGACTCTGCTAACTAAGAGATTGTTTATTTTTTGACTCAGTGACTTAATTTCAATTGTTTAAGTTATTAAGTCAATTATTTTAAATTTAATTAAAATTTTCAGTCATTAAATCATTAAGTTATTAAGCTAATTATTTTAATTTTTTACTTAATATAAAAAGTCTTGATAATATCATTAAAAGATATATGCCTATCTAATTAATTAATTTTCATTCTTATCTAAATAAAATTTAATAAGGACAATTATCCACCGATCACCTGATATTTTTAATTTTTTCAAAAATGCACACATCTTCGTTTTTTTAATAGAATTTTACCTGAAGTTAATAATTTTTTCACTCGTCTACTTTTACATTAATTTCTTTAAAAAAATTAACGAAATAGTGATCGACTGACTTTTTTACCCCCTAAACATAAAATAACTATTTTCCTCTTCTTTGAAATCCTCGTAGCTTTGAGTTGCTCAGCAAGCTTCTCCACAATAGCTTGCTTTTGCTTCTCCTCGATGTTGAAAACAATGAACCGATAGGTTCTTTTTGCCTTGAGCTCCAAAATAGCCATACATGCAGATAGCTGCATTGGCCATTTTTTCCGATGACTTTGTGAAATAGATTGGGATCGGTGAAAAAGAGAGAAAATGTAGAATTTGAATGGCAGGGAATGTAGAATTAAATAAGCATCTTCGATAAACAGGTTCTGGTTTAATGCTTCTGTGTACACAAGAGATAGTGTAGTGAAAGATGTAAGCACTAAGTTGAATTGGACAAGATTTTTCACCTTTTATTTCAGATTTAAAAAATAATTTTTATAGTTGTGGATAATGGGCCAATTTGTCCAATTATTGTCAAATTTATGGCAACGAGTGAAGCTTTTTATGGACTGTTGCTAAGCATTTTCAATTTGTACAAACTTCAAATTGGAGTCTTCAATAGCTTGGAGGTGGCTAAAAAAAGCCTTCTCCTTCCCCTCGATCTTGAAAACAATGAATCGGTAAGTTCTTTTCACCTCCGGCTCCAAAATTTTTAATTTGCATTCATCATGCTCAGGCATACCAAACAACTGTGTTGGCCATTTTTTCCGGCGATTGATGAGGATAATGTTTCGATTAATAGCACTTAATGCTCGCCAATTGTGCCCAACCACCGCCACGAACGTTCCTTCTCTAGCCAGAATTCTCAGTAGCAACAATAAGTTTATGGGTTTCAATCGTGTGCGTGACGTAGTTTTTGCTTTTTAGATAAAATGACAACTTTAACCTTATGATATCAATAAAGTTATAACGGAGCTAACGCTAAGGTGGACGAGTGAAAAAATGATTAACTTCAGGTAGAATTTTGTAAAAAAAAAAAGAAGATTTGTGAAATTTTTAAACAAATTAAAATATCATGTGGTCGGTGGATAATTTCGCATTTAATATTTAGTATCATTATTCATCTCTATATAACTTGTGCTATATATAGTAGTAGACTATTATAATTATAATTATTATTTTATTTTCTTCAAATTAGCATTATTTATCTTTCTATTTTTTATGAATATTTTTATATAAAAACATCATGAATTATAATAAAATTGATTAACATATACTAATATAGAATTAAATGGTTGTATTCAATTGAATATGATTTATATTATATGTTCTTTGATATGTTTATTATTTTGGACGCATTTTTATAATCGTAATTGATGTATTAAATGATTTAAACAAAAAAAATAAACATATCATTCAGATTCAGATATTTAAATTTATTAAGAATTTAGATTAATTTATGTTTATTATTTATTTAACATTTATAAATTATAAAGGCGCATTTTTAGATTTGTAATTGATGTGTTAAATGATTTAGACAAATAAACAAACATATCATTCAGATTTAAGCATTTAGCTCTATTCGCATTCAAACTTATTTATGTTTATTGTTTATTTAACATTTATAATTTGTAAGGGCAAATTTTTAGATTTGCAATTAATGTATTAAAAGAGTCAAACAAAAAATAAATATATCATTCATGTTAAGACATTTAGCTCTATTCGGAATGGACTTAAATTCATATTAATTCAAGTCTATTCAAATTTCAGACAAAAAAATAAATGAAACTTAAGTAAACTTGTTTTGGGTTGAGAAGCCCAATAACAAAAATTATGATAGGCTATATTAGGGATGACAATGGGGAGGGGAGGGGTGGGGACCAATCTCCCCATACCCATCCCCGATATTTTGCGCATGTCCTCGTCCTCTTCCCGTCCCCGTCAGAATTGCTTGAGAGAATCTTCATTCCCTCCCCGAATAATAACAGGGGATCTCCGAGGGTCCCCGGTCCCCAAATAATTAATAGGCTAATACATTTTTTATTTTCAATTTTAAATTAATCATATTAAAATAAAAAATTCAGATAAAAATAAAGTTCAAAATATATCTTACATTAATATTGATCTATTTCAAAGTCACATTCAAAATATAAATTATTAAAATAATTATATTTGTCAATGACTCAATCTTCATAATCCTACAATAAAAAAAAATATTTTTATATCGGCAATAAAATAAATGAAATAAATGTAGATACTTAATTAATATTTTTAATAAAACTATTTACCTCCTGCTCATCCTGTTCTTCTTCGAGAAATGTGGCAAATTGAGAGATAGCCTCAGATTTCAAACCTAAAATAATGAAAATGATATAAGTAACGTAACTTATAAGTGCAAATATTAATAACTGTATAATATAATTACAATGTAAAATAAACTCATATTGCTATTGTAAGCTCGTAACCAACTTTGACAGCACATTAAGGCCTCCAATGTGCTTGGATGAAGTTTGTTACGGTGTCGGCTCACAACTCTACCACTGGTGCTAAAAGCTGATTCAGAAGCAACTGTTGTAATTGAAATTGCTAAAATATCTCTAGCAATTCGAGCTAATGTAGGATACCTATTAGCATTTGTCTTCCACCAACTCAAAATATTAAAATCTTCCATCTGGGGTATAACTTTCTCATCCAAATATGAATCTAATTCATCTGCAACAACTGCACAATCGCCATTGTTTACATAATCATCAAAACCTATCATCCATTTGGTTGTTTTCTTATAAGAATCTCCTGTAGATCTAGTGGAAGAACTACTACAAGTATAATAAAAACAATAAACAGTTGGTAAAATCTTCAATTGATACTCTTCCACTAATTCCCGGCAAAGGGTGACCACTTTCCCAGCATACAACTCTTTAAAACCACCATAAACCATAGAAAAGTAATATTCAATGAACTTCTTTTTATACCTTGTATCAAAGATACAGGCCACACCCAAAATTCCACTCATATCTTGCCAATATTTATCAAATTTCAATAACATCAACTGAGCCATATGTTGAATCCTATCACAAGGTGATAAAAGCCAATCTTGTAAAGATAATTTAATCTCACACACATGTTGCAAGAATACATTTGCTGTCGGATACTTAGTTCCTGAAAATAACTCAGTGACATCATAAAATTTTTTCAAATTCTCTTCCAAAATAATGGTAAACTACCAATCTTCCTTATTAGGACCACTTATATTGCGTTCATTGTCCCGTCCGATACGAATTAGGATTAAGACTGTTGTAAATTATAATTAGGCAGTTCTCTCATGTATCATTGTGGTTTGGATTAAAAATTTAAGACTTTAATTAGTTAATTAAGTTTAAAAGTTTAATAATATAAATATTTTGATATTTATTATTTTTAACAATATTTATAATTTTGTTATTTATTTATTAGTAATTTTAAAAATAAAAATAAAATTAAAAATTAAAATGGGAAAATGGGTAGGGGATGGGGATTCCACCTCATCCCCGTCCCCTCGTCGAATAAAAAATTGGGTAAAAATTTTTCCCCGTCCCCTCCCTGAATAAAAAATTGGGTATAAAATTATCCTCGTACCCTTCCCGAATGGGGAAAATCCCCGATGGTACCCGTCCCCGTGGGGATTTTTGCCATCCCTAGGCTATATGCAAAAAATGGATAAAATTTACTTGGTTATTAGGCTCGGGCTACTAAAACTGCTATTACAGCTAACTCACAACCCAATGTGTGGATGGATATGTTTAAGTAATGGCTTCATTCTATTTTTGTTTCCAATGACCCTCATGAGAATGCAAAGTTCTCAAGGAGAGAAGTATATAACATTTCACATCACTAGCGAGAGAGTTCATGATCTAATTTATAATTTTGGACACTTCCAACTAAGTAAATGCATTTTGGGTTGCAAAGTCCTATAACAAAACAGTGACAGACTGTGTGGCCAAAGAGCAATATCTACTTAATTGATGGGCATAGACTATTACATTTATCCACCTCAATACCTCATTGCATAACTTTAAAGTTAAATTCAGCCAATTCATAACTTTTCTTCATCTAGCAGGATGTGTTCTAACTTAATTCAATCTTACGACAAGTAATTATTAATTAATTAATTAATCAATTGAATTAATTTATATACAATTAGGGAGTGAATCAATTTTTTTCCTAATTTGTTTTCAAATACACATGGCCAATTGCAAATGTCACTTTACATTTAAGAAAAATTATTCTAGGAGACCTAACATTGTCAGTAATCTCATCGCTATTATAATATAATTATAATCCATGTTTATCAAGTGCAAAAGTTATTGATATCCACCTTTTTTTCTTTAAAAAAATTTATAGAAAGATGGTAATCGAATGTCCTTTCTACAACTTAAGCGCAAGATAGGTTCAAATATTAAATTTTTTGTACCATCATAAAATATTTTTATGGGGTTAAATTAATTAACACCCACTTTACTGAAGTCACTTAAATTTGACCAAAATTATATATGAATATTTCCATGATTTTATAAATTTTTTAATATTAAATCTCTTTTGATTATTCAATGACTAAAATTTGAAATTACATTAGATTTATTATTTATTAATAAACATCTACACTAATCTTAAAGGATAAGGATCCTCTTCTCGTCTTTTTTTTCTCTTATAGTCAAATCAATGATTAAAACTGAGTCTTGAATTTTAATGTCTACAATTAAGCGAGTTTGTTTCACTTTATTTGCAAAAAAAGCAAATTTTTTCACTACATTTTAAAAATTAACAGAGTGTAGGAAAAAAAAAAGGATTCTAATATAATATTGATATAATATTTAAAAGTTAGCGACATTGTCGATATAATAATTAAAAATTTGTGAGAACCTCAAACTTTAAAAACCAATTCAACCCACATATTTTGAGCCCACAATAATTAACAAGCCTTATCTATTATTGTAAACCTTCACTATCACAACCAATGCTGATGAAAGACCCAAATAAATAGGGACAACCAAAATAAATAAATTAACAATTAACATAAAAGGAAAAAAAATACAAAACCAATATTAGTCATTGCGTTGTGGCCACAACATTTGGATTTGCATTTTATACTAATCAAGGGGTTATTCGTTAACGTAATATGCTGCTGCTATTAAAGAAAAGCAACTTTTTCAGCATAATGTTAAAAAATATTAGTATACTTTTTTTTATGAAAAACTGAAATGTTAGTATACCTTTTTGATGAAAAATTGAAAAATCCTTAGATAACATTTAAAAGAAATTTGATGTAAATATAGGTAAAAATAAGATTTCACTCTCTTTTTTACAATTATTGTTCTTTGGTTTCTAACTAAAGTTTAAGAAAATTCTAAATGCAATACTATGTATTTTAAAAACACTTGTAATTATTTTCATATTGATAGCAATAAGACTCTATGTACCTTCAAGAATCAAGATTAGACCTTTCTACACAATAACCTCATAATGAGATCCAAAACAATCTTCTTTTTAAGGAAATCCCTAAGGCCATTGCTAAAATTAGGTGTCCGAATTAACAGTAAATAAGACATATACATTAACATAAACACTCTATATTGCTTGCATAGCCAACATTCACCAAGTTATTTTTCCTCACGTGTTTTGTGGAAACCTATGCGTGCTAGCCAATGGGGGAGGAGAACTTTAAACGGCAACAACTTTTCAAAATATTCATCGTCCTCGTAAAGCCCATTTAATGAGTAAATATTCTTGAAGTTCACTGGAATATAAACATGTATCTCAAATCTATTCAATTGTAATTACAAGCTAATTTTTAAGTAAAAAATTAAAAAATAATAATAATTTATGTCCAAGGTGGCATATCGTTGCAGGACATATTTGAAATTTAAACAAATAAAACAATAAATTAGGCACAACTAGAGCGATGGCGGCATCGCTCGCAACCAATGGGGGTGATAAATACCATCGTCAACAATATGAAATAAGTATAAAATTTATCTTAGTAAGTGCCTTTGGTATTATAGTGTATAAATAGGGTAATAGCTTAGCAAATTTATTGAGATAATTGAAAATATTTCTTAGAGACATTTTAATGAACACTTAATGTGCTATATTTTACAAACATTAATTTTAAGAAAATTTTAAATTGTTC
Source organism: Citrus medica (assembly GCA_002013955.2). Taxonomy (NCBI): domain Eukaryota; kingdom Viridiplantae; phylum Streptophyta; class Magnoliopsida; order Sapindales; family Rutaceae; genus Citrus; species Citrus medica. The sequence continues at coordinate 437,812 of MKYO02002894.1, forward strand.
ATGCCAATACGTATCCTGATGTACTTTGCGATCAATAATAATCCACCAATCAATTACAACTTGCTGTGATAGTGTGAGAAAGTTGTACCTTTGAGTCGAAGCCGATCCTCAATCCATCGGCAAAGCAGATTTGTTTTTTTTTTTTTGTTGATGGGGACTTTGACACTAAGATTGTGATGATTGGGCCATACTGGGTGATGTAGGAGGTACATGCGATGAGATGATTTAGGCGATTTAGGCGATGATGCAATTTAGGTGATTTGGGCGGCTATGGTCTTGTTCTTTTGGAATTGGTTAGTTTATGTTAAGGATAATGTGGTCCAAATTGGGTGTATGTGGCTGTGATTATAAGAAATTTTGTTATATGGCTAGTGCGATAGTGAATTTATGAAAATGGGTGTATAGGTAAATTTTACATAATTTTTTTAAATATGTTCCTTAAGTTACCAATTTTATGTTTTGATCAATTTAAATTTATGACTTCTTTATTTTAGTTCTCCTAAGCCGAATTCTTGTTGTGCGATTAAAGAGACATGTTAGATGTGCTCAAACACATAATGTCCTGATATACAAATTATGATACTCCCACTACATGAAAAGTAAGCTTGAATAATCATATTATTCATATGCATCATGGTGGACTTGATTTTAATATGTTCATTCGACTATGGATTGACTTTGTAGTATTTACAAGACTAATATGATCACCAATTTTCCTTCCTATACACAATGTTTATAATTTTGTATGCATATAATTAAATGATTATCATTGAAACTTATTGTAATATCTCACATTAGTTGTGAGAGAGATTTTGAACTAATTTATAAGTCTTGAACTTTTCTAATTAAGTAGATGTATTTTGGATTGCGAATCCCAATAACAAAAACTGTGACTGGCTGTGTGTCCAAAGTAAAAAAATATCTATTTGGGTTCTTGTTACGGGTTGTGTGCTGTTGAGTGCTGGAGATTGCATATTTATAAAAGGTAAAATCGTCATTTAGCACTCTAAGCCTCACTAACATTTACACTTTTATATATTTAAATCCTTTAAATTTTGATTATGTGTGTTTTGTTATAATTTTAGTATTTTATGTCTCTCAGGTGTATTTTGGTCATTTCACAATTAACAAGAAATTGGATAGCAAAACAAATAACATTTTCAAGCTCAAAATAATTGAAAAACCTTAGGAAGAGCATAAAGGGCAAAATGTTGAGGAGGCATTGACTAATGATGTGGCATTGATCAATGACGTGACAATATCTTATTCGACTGAAAAATGCTGATGTAGCATTGACTAATGATGTGGCATTGATCGATATTGTGGTAGCATATTAGTAGATCAATTTACAACCTTGATGATGTTTCAGCTAATCAGAGCTTGCCACAAGGCGCAATCTTAAGCGTCCGAATTATTTTCATCTAATGGCTACGATTTAGCTATTGTATCTATAAATCGGGTGCTTCCCCTTATTTAACAGTTCTAAATCCAAATTTGAACTCCATTTTCTATAATTCTCTCTTTATCTTATATTTTCTACATATTTTAATAAAATTACCATTTTACCCTTAGTTCAATTATAAGTGGCTAATTTAATTTCAAGTTTGGGTTGAAGGTGAAGCCTCAACATGATCTATAGGCTTAATTTGGTAAGTTTATTCACCCTCTCTCTCTCATTTATACGTATTGTTTTAATTCATCATTGACAAACAATAATAATCTTGTCTAGATTTTGTACGAGATATTGACTCCCTAGTACAAGATCATTACTGTTTGATACAATGAGCACTTTATATTATATTTATTACAAAAAAATTCCTTTTCCTTTAGTATTTGTGGGTCATCTTGACTCAGTGTTGACAGAGAATGTATCTAAATTATTTAATAGATGGTCTTGCCACAATGTCAATAGTAGGATTGTTATCACCTAGCACAACATGTATTTGACATCACATTTAGCAAAAGATTATTATCCCCTAGCACAATGAGTGCTTGATACTATAATTACCAAAATGAGGACTATGAGGAGTGGGGTATTAGAACTAAAAATGAATATTAAGGTCATGGTGAAGTGTTGAATGGGACTCTAGAAATTCAAGTATTTCATTCAAATTGTTTGATCTTTAAGTTATTACTGTCATTTTCATTTTAGTAGCGCTCAAAAATCTCATCTAATTAATTCACAAACAAACTTGAAAAATTAACCCTACATATGATTAAATCTACCTTCTTATGGGATTACTATTCATCACCATAAATCTATACCACTATAGATTCATGCACTTGTGAGTTCAATAAATTTACAAAAGATGTGCCCAAAACAAAAAATATCTACTTAATTGATGGGGATTGTAACGTTACACTTATCCTACTCCAATACTTCATTCTATAATTTTAAATTTATATTTAGCCATTTAATAACTTTTCTCCATCTGGCAATATGTGTTCCAGCTTAATTCAAGCTTACAACAATTAATTATTAATTAATTAATCAATTGAATTCGTTTATATATAATTATGTAGTGGATTGAATTTTTTTTTCCAATTTGTTTTCAAATACGCATGGCCAACTGCATATGTCACTTAAAGAAAGAATATTAAGGAGACCTAACACTGTCACTAATCTCACGGCTACTACAATATATTTATAATCCGTCTTTGTCAATTGAAAATTTTATTAGTATCCACTCCTTTTTCCTTTAAAAAAATTGGTTCAAATATTAAACTTTTTGTACCATCATAAAAATTTTTCACAGGTTAAATTAATTAACACTCACTTGTTGAAACCACTTAAATTTGATCAAAATTACATATGCATATTTCTGTGATTTTATATGCTTTCAATTAAATCCAATATTCTTTCTAAAACTTAAGTGAGAGAGGTTCAAATATTAAACTTTTTGTACCATTATAAAAAATTTTCATAGGCTAAATTAATTAACACTCACTTTGTGGAAACCACTTCAATTTGATCAAAATTACATATGCATATTTATGTGATTTTATATGCTTTCAATTAAATCTCTTTCGATTATTCAAAGACTAAAATTTGAATTCAATCAAATTTATTATTTATTAATAAACATCTACACTAATACTAAAGGATAAAAGGATCTTGTATAATCTTTTTTCTCTTCTTCTCTTCTTCTCTTAGTGAAATAAATGGTCAAGATTGAGTTTTGAATTTTAATGTTAACAATCAAGCCAACTTGTTTCACTTTATTTATGATGAAGCCAATTTTTTTACTAAATTTTTAAAATTAAAAGAAACTAGAAGAAAAAAAAAGATTATGAGAGAATTGTAATAGAGCATTAAAGGTTAATAAAACTATTGATATAGTAATTAAAATTTATCAGAACCTCAAGCTTTACAAGATGATTCAACCCACATATTTTGAGCACATAATAACTAATAAGCCTTATGTAGTACCAAAAAACTTACACGAAAATCCTTTTAAAAAAAGAAAATATAAAATCAACTTTTGTGTGTGTATATATGTATATATATAATCATTCTGAGCGTCTTTTTTTTTTAATGTGAATAAGCTGTTAAATTCTGCACTTAATAAAGTTAATTTTCAATACACTATAAAGTCATCCAATTTAATAGCATTAAAAATTGACTCTACTAAATCTCATGCCTTAAAAGTATGTATGTATGAAAAAAATGAAGATGCCCATACTATTTACGGATTTGTATTTTATACAAACCAAGGGGCTATTGGCTAATGTACTTGCTACTAATATCAAATAAAAGCACCCCATTTCAGTATAATGCTAAAAAGGATGTATATTTGTTTTGTGAAAAACTAAAAAAATCTTTAATTTATCTTTTAAAAACGTTATGATGTAAATATAGGTAGAAATGAAATTTTATTTTTCTTTTTCATTTTACTATAATTGTTCTTCGGTTTCTAGCTAAAATTTAAGAAAATTTCAAATACAATATTATTTATTTTAAAATTACTTGTAACAACTGTCGTATTCATAGCAATAAGGCTCGGAATAGAAGCTGAACTGTTAGCATTAGTTTCTAGTTGGCCAACTAGAAAAGTAAACAAGGCTATAACTTTTAAGTGTAACAGTAAAAAATAACTGTTACAGTTACTACATAGATAGATCTTCTAACACTGAGCAGAAATAATGAGAAACTAACTAACGTACCATAATAACAAGAGATAAGGACAAATCTTTACTTCAGTTAATTAATATCTTAGTTACTCGCAGTTTTATTATGGCAAGCATTTGCTCTCTCTCTTTCTCTCTCTCTCTCTCTATTATAAATACAACCAACAAAGAAAATCAATCACAAACAAAACTAAAGTTCTATTGAACACTAGTGGGTCTCATTTGTTTTTATTAATCAATGAAGTTTCTGTATGATCTTGGTTCCTGTTACCGGCGCTCGGCGCAAGTGCGACAGCAGCAACCGAAGGAACTGGGTAACAGAGTGCAGGTGGTATTGGTGAGCGGGTGTAATGAGGCATGGTCGAAGCCACGACAAAAGAAGATGAATGTGTCAAAATACTGGAGACCGGAGCTATCAGTGATATTGGAAGATGTGGTTGTTTCATTCTTGGAGATTGATCAGGGAAAGATTCCATATCATCATCAGCCTGTAAAGAAGGTGTCAAGAAAAAGTAATATTAATACTTATAATAATAATAAAACTAGATCAAATTCAAAGGTTAAGCCAGCTCCTCGTTCTTTTTATTACAACGATGACTATAATGAATATCACCCCAGGTAATCTTTTTGTGTTCAATCTTTATGTTTGGTCGATGTTTTTTAGTATGAGTAATTTTTTAATTAATAATTAATGTTATTGGTTTTATATTTGTTTTCAGGAAAAATTCTATGTCGGTGATGATATCAGCGTTCTCACCCTCCCCGTTCATTTTCTGATGGACGATATGCAACAAAGTTTTGATCATCTACTTCTTGCATATATTATGGTTATGGTAGATGATTTTGTATAAATGTTTAGTACACATATTTTTATGCCAATCTTTGCATGTATGTATGTATGTATGTAAAAGGTTAAAAATTTGTATGTATGTATATTTCTTGGTTGAAGTGTATATATATATATATATATATACGGGTTGACGGGTTGAGTTAAAATTTTTTAATCCAACCCAACCCGAAAATAGTACGGGTTGAGAATTTAATAACTCAACTCAATTCGTTTATTTTATCAAAACAACCTAACCTAACCCGTAAAAAATCACACGAATTGTGTCGAATTCACAGATTGGACGGGTTGATGCACACCCTTAGGGCCTTCCATACTATAATAGGGGAAAAGCCTTCTATTTCCGTTAAATGACCCGGCCTCCCCTGGCTTTAAAAGCCCGCAGGGTGGATAAAAGGTTGTTTTAACGCGGGTTTGATGTTTTTACACGGCCGGAGGCGAACTATGTTCGTTTCTCAAGGTCGCGGCATGCCCCTTGCTTGCGAACTGAACTTATTTAGTAGGGCGGGTAGCTTTGGAGATCCCACTCCTCACGTTTTAGTTAATTCCAGACGCACAAAATGATAATTATCAGATGAGTAACTAATTAATATGACCATGGGATGATGATTGATGATAAGAATAGAGGAGCCATACACGACAAAAAGTAGTGGGGGTGTAATAATTAAACAACTAGTTATTATTCATTTGAAGACAAAGATTAGCAATATCAGTTGTCCCGCAATATCAGTTGTCCCATACATGCCATTAAATTAAAGAGGGAAATTGTTTAGAATGACACATCAAACTATATTTTTACACTTTGCTGAAAGCTGGGGTCATGTAGCAAGAAAGTGATGGATTAGTAAAGTTATGAAAAAAGGTATCAAGCTCCATACTTTCCTTCTTCATGAGAAGCAGCACTAGAAGAAACATAGTATGCAACACAAAACAAGCCATGAACGAAACAAAGAATCCCTCCAATCGACAGAAAATGATGATGTGTCAACCCACAAGAAGCTCTTGATTTGTTGTTTGACAATGTTCCAATCACCAGCATTGACATTCCAACGGCTAATATGATCCTGATCGTCATCATCAATAATCACCCCAGATGGATCAAAAATTCATAATCAACTAGAGACTACTTTTAATTAATAGAAAAATTAAATCATGGGTTATATGTATTTTGCAAAACAAGTATCATATGTATAAAATTAAGTTGCACATACCAGGAGAAAACAAGGCATGCCAAGGATAGTTGCCTGTTAGGGGAAGCTTTAGAAAGCTCATCTTGAGAGCAAATGCACATGCAACCACCAAGCAAGTTAGCAATAACATGAGCTAAAGCCAAAAGTCCTGCTGCAGCTAACCCTAGCTTAAAAGCATCGTGACTTGGGTCTCTACACTCAAATATCCAAAGCCTCAAATGCTTAACCTGTGAATATCTCAAAACAAATATATATATTACTATTAGAAACCATATTTGGAAATATTTGTAATAGTTTATTTGACATGCACATGCCTTATTTTGTGCAACTTCAGCTTGGAAGCCAAGAATTCCAGCAGCAACATCCAGGACAATAATCAAGAGACAAACAAGAACTCCTCCAACTTTAACCATTTTCTGAGAAATAATGTGATAAGTTTTCGGATGTACAGCAAAAGATAAAAGAGGGGATGAAGATAGAAAGAACTAGAAAAGCAAAGCAAGGCAACAAGTGCATATGTAGTAGGTAAAAGCTTCTTTTGTCGATACAGTAGTGAGAAACTTTAGTTAGCTTTTTGGTGAATGGTGACTACTTTCGCTTCTTTTTCTTCGATATCGTGGGATTCCTTTGATGGGATAGCAAGAAAAGTAGGGCATAAACCAGCTCACATGGTCATAGACGAGCGTGTCCCGCTTTTCACTGAGGATTAATTTACCATTATCACTAATTTTCACTTTCCACAAATAAGTATACAGCAGTGTATGCTTTCACATTAATAACAACCTTAATGAATTAAGGATTTTTCTTCTTTTTTAAATTGATTATAAAGATTTTATTTTATTCTTTTTCTGGGGAAAAGTCTCTGTAACCTATGATTACAGATGATACAAGAACTTGCAAGGCCTTGATGTATGGATGATGGGTACACGGAGGTCAGCTAGGGGCTAGGTCTAGGGAACAAGTGTGGGACCACTAAATATATATGTTTGAAAACGAAAAGAAGACAAATTTTTAAGCTCGATTTCGGTGGATCCGTATTTCAATTTCAAACATTAGTTCACACTTCCTCAGAGACACAAGACCAGCAGTTCACAATGTCAATTGTTTTCTTTCGCCTCAAATCTTGCAATTATTCTCTTTCTCAAAAAGAGATTATGTATCCTGGCCCAAAGCATAGATAACTCATCCTTAACCTTGCCGAGATTTTTTTTTTCTCCCTCCTGAGAGAAATGGCAATAGGGTACAGAATTTCGCGCTCAAGCTAGAATCACCCACTAGCAATTTGGCATTGGGATATCTTTGCGCAAACAAAAGCAAGTGCCATAACAAGGTGTTCATGTCAAAACTGTCAGATTGGATCATATGATCACTTCCAGACAACCTTCTTCCCTCCTCCTTTTTACCTTGAAACTAACCGGCAATCATCATTGCACCACGTGCATCTCTTCAAGACCCCAACTTTGTGGGCAAGTGTCAAAGTTCAAAGATAAAAAGAAAAAATTAAAAGAAAGCCAGGGAATAATGGGTAGAATGGAGTGCAAGGATAGAAATCTGGAAACTTTGATTGAGTGCGATGAAAGTAAGATAAAAGGGCAGAAATGGCTTCAAACAATTTTTAAGTTTTCCTTTCATTTTTTTTCCTCCTTCAATCAGGGACAAAATAATAAAAGAAACCGAGAAAATGCAAAAAAAAAAAAATGCTCTACTACAAGACAATGAATTACAAAAATACAAAGATGATTAAACTGTACACAAGAATGAAGTGACCAGCGCAAGCGCTGATGTTTTGGAATGATTACCAACTCCCACATTCAAATTGGGGCAGCTGCGAACTAACATCGAAAAAAACCATTCCAAAACATTTACAAAGGGTGGGTTGTTACCGTTACCTATAATCCCTATAATTGCTTCCCTAACTACAGCAACTTTCACCTATCCCACATCGCCTGGAATATTGCAGGTCTGTGCTTCAGCCAATGTACCATTTCCCTATCCAAAGGACAACCAGTCAAACTGGAATCTAGCATTGGGCTTCCAAATATTCTGGGAGAACTTTTGAATGCCCAAATGCGGTCCTTCGGCCATGGTCTCTGAGGCTGCTTCTCCTGCACAAGTAATTCAAATATGATAGATTAGAAATCTTCAGATCTGAGTCTTTAAGACTACCCCATAACCACAAAATATATTAGAAAACTCACCATCCTTGACAGCATAAACCTCACAGTCTTTGGGCCATAAACACAATGTCGTGATGGCTTTTGAACCTTGGCATAAAAGGAACCAATGTCAGGTAGTGACAAGCAACCCCTGCTCGCCCTAGCCAGGGTACAATCTGGGTCAGCATTTGTCTGGATATGCCAGAAAATCAGTTGCCCTAAACAATAATTTTCACCATATGTCTTCCGATACACCTGCAAGCCTGCCCCTAACTTATCAGCGTACTTGGGACCCAGGTCAAGAGGGCTGATATAGACTGGCGGTGAAGTGAAAGCTTTGTATTCCTGTACAGAGTAAAACATGATTTAGATTGATAGAATAGTAACATCCAACTAGAATGATAAAGCATTTTCGGTGATTTCTAACTAGAAGACTTGCCTGAACTCTGAAGAAGCACTTTGTGTAAGCATAAATATGGATCAAGTCAGCTGCGGCATCATGCCGACACTTGTATGTACATGGAAGATTTCGGACCTCATCCCTCAGCCTTCAAACATATAGAATGAAAATTAACAAAGATTGCATTCTTAACAAAGTTGAAACTGTTGAAACATAGCACTTGGTAAAAAATAAATCATGTACATTCTGCTTACCATAATAAAGATTTGCGAAGTTCTCTTTGAATGTCCTCAGAACCTGATGGATCATGAGCCTGAATCTTGGACTTGAGATCATTTAGCACATCTTCTTCCACATGAGGAGCCATGCACTGAATAAGTTCCTCAACAACTGAACCCTCTCCTTTCCACAAGAAAGAAACAGTTTCTTCAGGACTAAGCCTCTCCACCGGCGGTGGAGCCTTCTTGGGGTCACCAAACATGCATCTCATAACATACCTAACCTGTAAAGGGCATTCAAGAATAAACGGTTACAAATCCTATGAAATCAAAACATCAATATTTTTTATGACCGAAGATTTAGCCCCAAAAATCTGGGGCTCAGCAGATATAGTCTCATGGAGACATTCAGTTGGGAAAGAATGGATTGATACCCAACAGATCAGCATGCAACCAAAAACTCAACATGAAAAAAATAATAATAACCCAGTGGTTTAAAAATATATAGCATCAAAAGCTGGAATATAACTCATGATCATAGGGGCAAAACAGGTCCAAAAACTTATCCCAAAACTTCTCAATTCAAAGGATCACCATAACAACAGTAAATAAGGATGGCTCGAGATCATAACAAATATTGGTTGTACTCAAACCAAACTCCGTCTTAACATCCCATAGAAATTAGCAAAATGTGAGAAGAGAGTCACCTTGTCAAGAGTAACTGCCAAATTCTGCAGCCTCTGGTTGTACACACCCTCCGCCTGCATCAATCAGAAAGAGAAAGAGTAAGAACACAGATATCGCAACCACAAGCATACCTTCACACATAGAGGGTTTCAAATATGAGTCTTCAGACAGGTGTACAGATAGTTGAAGAGACGAGAATGGAATAGAGAGTGTAAACATTACCTGAACCTCTGCATCACTCTTCTCAACCTCAAGACATATATCTGAAAAATATTTCCTTTTCTCTTCCAAATTATGCCTTAGGATTTCCTCGGGAAGTTTTGTCCTTTCGAGATTTATGAACCTCACCTTCAACCAAAATGAATTTTGTCAAAATGTAAGTCAAATAATCAACAACCCCTTGAAAGAAAACAAAAGAGACACAGAAGAGTTTAATCCCAAAAAAAAAAAAATTTTACAATCCAGCAGACACACCAGACGAGCTGAATATGCAACCACCCAATTCGGCAACCCGCCAAGCAGACAACTGCCTAAACCTGCCCTCCCCAGCTCAAGGTAGTCTTCTTCAGACACTGAATTTAATTCACAAGCTTCTAGCATTAGTTGATGACGATCCAGCAATCCATGCAACTCCTTCAGTACCTGATAGGCAATACACTTCAGTTAAGAAAAATGAACTCACTCCTAACTTAAAAGCAGAATACTATCAGCAGCTCAATTGGCTGCAGAGTTTTATCTGCTCAAAGGAAAGTACACCACTCATCTCCAATCAAGCACGAGAGAATGTTGCTCTTGAGCAGAGCCAGAGCCACTAATGTTTCTAGTTAGACTAATAGTCATTGAGCACAAAAATTGAGACCAGGTTTTAAAAGCTAAAGGAATGACTTAGCAGTCTGTACCTTCTCGAAAGCCCCTTCTCCTGTCAGATTCAAGTAGCTGCCTCGACAAACTTGGCTGCCACATAAACAGACAGAAGCTTCATATTCCTCCTTACTCTGCAACATTAGGAGTTGTTAACATCAGATACTAAAACATAAAGAAATTTTTCTGCGATGAAAGCAAGCCTAACAGGTAGATGATATACCTCTGTAACAGAATTGTAATCGAATGTGATCTCCTCACCATAATGAATTCCCCGTACTGTGTAGATTCCAATCTGGTAATGACCATCCACAGCAGTAACTCTGCATTCAGAAAAAATTGTGGATAACAAATTCAGCATTGCCAGAATCTTGATCCAAGAGAATACTTATTTGCTACAAATTACTTGATGATCATGGACAGACTTCAGATACATATCGGGATTCAAACAGCCAAATATCAATAAAACAGATGGATAAAAAATATATAATCCAGGCTTAGCATAGACCCAGAGAGCAAAAGAAAAAATTTAACTGATAAAAATATAGAATGACAACACATTTTATTTCCAATACTTTTAAAAAAAATTAAATACATATACAAGATTTTAATTCACTAGCCGGAAAACAGAAATTTCTAGCATACATGCAAGTATGTATATCTACAAAAGGGAAATTAAATATAAAATAATTACATTGTGAGTCACCAATCCATTTCTCCAAAAAGTCAAACAGTCAAAAAAGGAATATTTCACATGATTTCAGTAGACACCAAAGCAAATGATTCAGAATCCTGAGATTTAAAATCAAACTTTGAAGAGTTGTCAGCAAAAATAGCATTAATCTTCTCATAAATACTCAGATATCGCGTTCCAAATCCAAGGCCCAAAGGATAGCCCAATTAGTTGGCCTCTTCCGGTGGTTAACAGTTCGAATCTAAGGGAGTGATGTCATGGTAACTTGCGAGGAAAACTAAAAAACTATGCAGTTGTGCTGTGTATATAGAATGGGTATGATTTATTCATCCAGAAACAAGAGGACTTACTTTGCTTCACAATTAGGTCGGCACGAGTGACATATTCGACTTGCATAGTTTGCTTTGTGCATGGCATCAACAACAACTAAATCATACCCATCAGCATCACCCTGGAAAATCAAGACAACTGATCAGGCAAAGTTCAACAAAATGTTGAAAATAACAATGAAAGATCTACTGTCTACAGCGTAAATTTTGTCCAAGTAATACCTTTGGCCTCTCAAGATAAATGTTGTAAAATTCTGGAGCAGGATCTTCATTATTTTTCTGCAATGATCGAATCCCATCTTGCTTCTCAAACCATTTCCAAACAGGATAAACCTATCAAAATTTAGAAGCTTCAGCATTCATCATAAAGACAGAAGATTCATGAATATAAATAGTAGAACACAGCATAATTTTACCCTCTAATTGCTAAATGTATATTAGATGCATTTAAAATTGAACAGCTATTGGACACACTCTTATTAAAATAAAGAGCCCCCCAACCCACCCAACATCCCCCCCCCTTCCCTGGGGGGTGGGGGGTGGAACAAAAAAAAAAAGGAAAGACACCCCGCAAAAAAATAATACTAATAGTAACAAATAAAATATTAAATATGATAAAAGAAACAAGGAATAGAAAAGGCCAAAGAGTTTTTTTGTCGAAGATACCATTTCTTAGATTTGTAAAATGATTTTGCATTAAAAAGGTGAAGTGCAGAGATCAAAATCTGAAATTTCAACTTATCTATGAGAAAGCATATATTTACACTTGATAATTCAGAATGAAAACTGCAGTGTAACATAAATTACCCAAGAACCGATTACCAACCATACCTCTCCCAGAAATTCCACAACGAAATCATCGTCTCCAAAACCACCTTCTTTGTTGCAAACAACTCCAAGACCCTGCTCCATATATTCAAACGGACAGTACAAAAAAGGTGAAGAATCAGCATCTCATGGTAAAAAACTGTATGTTTAAAGGAAACAAGTGAAAATAAGATTAAGACCAGGTAATAAATGGATGATGTAATGGACCTTGCGATAAGCAACATATTTATCATCAGGGCGACTATCCATGGCCTTCAGGATACCTTGACACATTTTCATTGTTCTAACATCACAGTCATCCACAGCCTCTTTTTCAATTTCTTCAATCACAGGCTGCAAAGGATACATCATTGGAGTGTTTCCAGTGCCTGTGAAGTGCCTAACTTGCTTATTAAGGGTACGAAGGAGCACATCTTCTATGAACAGATGCTTCTCCAGAAGATTCCAATCCAACTCATCAGGCATGGAGTCCAGTAAAAGATTATGAGTGTATGGATCAATTCCATATACTTCCTGCTCAAAAACTTGGTCGCCGAGTTGTTTTCTAGGTTTATAGTCCTTGACTTCAGGAAGTTCCATATCTAACTCCTCACTTCCATTTTTCTGTGCATTGAGCTTCTCAGCATAATCCTCAGGCAAAGAAACCCTCATCTTCCGTCTCACATCTTCTTCATCTGCAACTATAACATACTGATCAATGACCTCATATTTCCTAGTAACCGGAGGAACCAGGCTAGCTTTTGTCATCCGAGCACCCCATTCACGGTCATCACTAAAATCTAAACCTTCATCTGTTGTAAAATCTCCAGCTCCTCTGGACTCTCGAGCTCGACCATCTGACCTGAAATCCATGTCACTGTCTGTATCTGACACTGTACTCTCACTGTCACTTTTGCCATCTTCAGAAGATCCATCAAGGTCGTCAGATGTTTCACTTCCTGAGTCCAGTGATTTTCGGTTCAACTTGGACAAACGCTTTCTGATTTCTCGATCAGATGCATATTCTCCATAATCAAAATCACCATTTGCAAGAGAAGTGCCATTACTCCTATTCATGTACTTCCTTTCAGAGACCATTTTACTGAGCTTCTTCTTATATTTTGAGGTAGCTGAATATAACCCAGCAGGATATTCGTCTTTCCAACTTTTCATCATCTCTTCTCTTTCATAATAAGAAGACTTAGCACCCTGTTCCAATCGTGTAGCAAGCTGGATAAATAATGTTGTAATGCGATTCATGTCCCCAGCACTACCGCGATTCTTTGCTCTGCACCCACAGAATGATACATGCAAATAAAAAATCAAAAGAAGAGAATTCAGCAGCAGCATACGGATGCGCTATTGATAACAAACACATAAAAGAAAGGGGTGAGAAATATGCAGCAAAGTAGAAAGAGATAAAATATAATAGTTCCAGACAATAAAATAAATTTGATAGAACAAGGTATATAAGAATGCAATAATGTCAGTCCACAAGGGGACAAATCAACTGGCTAGGCCTCTTGCAGTGGAATGGAAGCAAGTCAAGGGTTCTAATTCCCCATACATGAACCTTGAAAAAAGGGAAATTGAGTTCTAAACTTCAAACAGAGAACAAAATGACAGGCAGCAGAATAAAATCCACAGAAGCTAAAGGATGATAAATCCCAGACTCAATGTTTCAAGTTCAGGCTTAACTGGAACAAAATCCTTCTCAACCAATAGCATCTTAACTCCCTTTGACTTTACAATATTATATTGAAGTAGGTGCAACAGATGAAAAAATTGCAGTCCAACCTTATGAGCAGCTATCTCATTGTCAGCAAAAGCTACATGGATTCAATTGATCTAAAGTCCTGATGATTTGGTATATCTTTAACAAAAACACAAGAAGCAGGATACAAAAAACTACTGAAACTTACTTTATTGCATCCCTGCACATCCGACTGATATCATCCTTGACAGAGCCCAACCCATGGCTGATGTAATATCCCTTTTTCATTCTTCCCTCAATTTCTGCAACCTGATAAACAAAAGAATAATATGGAATGAAGACTTATTTCCATATGTAAACACTACAGAATTTTTTTTTTTTTTTAAATTCTACTGATGATAGCTAGATGCCGAAAAAAATGACTACCTTGGGAACAAAAAATTCAAAGGTATTCACCCTCATGATTTCCTTCAGACTTGAAGCAAGGAATTCCTCCATTCTCTTGTATCCATTTTCAGATTTCTTAATGGACCATCGCCTCATACGAGCATCCCTAGATAAAATGGAAGACGACTTTCTAGCATCAAAAACTTTTGAGCGTTGGTATAAACTTCTGCGGAATGATTGGTTTGCTGAGTCTCTCTTATCTACACTTTCAAAATAATCCTTCAGATCACCAAAATCATCCATATCATCACCAAGTCCCTTAGATTTAGGAGCCAATGAAGACTTCTCTGTAATCTGTTTCAGACTCCTTATTTTGGAATGTGAATCATTGAACTTGGCACCGCGTGATTTTTGGCTCTTGACCCAATTAATATTTGGAAATTTGAGGGCCAACTCCCCAAACTGGCCACAGCCTCTAATATCTATAGAAGATAAATGGGGAAATGACTGAAGAATCTCTTCCAGCATCCCAGAAGTAATATTTGTGCAACCAACAAGAAGAATAGAATTTAACTTTTCTTTGTCGAAAGCATTCTGCAAGCAGAAGATCAAGTTAAAACTGGCGTAATGCAAAACATTTGTGATGCTGTTTACAACAAACATGTACCAAACTTACCAAGGTCTTCCTGATTAGTGAATCAGTGCAGTTAGGACCTACAGATGACAAGTCAACTTGTCTTGAAATGCCCTTATAAAACCTGACAGCAGCTCTCCAATGTCTACAAGTCAAAGAAGCAAAGGCAAGGGATTTCATGTCAGATCTCAAAAAGTGGAAAACATGTGCCAGCGTATGACCGTCCAATAAGCCCCAGCCTCCAGACTCAATTGGAGAACTTGCGCTCTCTTCTCCAGGGAAAGAAGCATCCCCACATAAATCCTCAAAGGTGGACTCTTCTTGAATTGTCTGTAGTTCTTCTTCCATTTCATCATCACCATCACTTTCCCTAACCAGCAACCGAGCTCTTTTGCCAGCACGTGTGTCCCCCTCTGAATTTACAGAATCCCCACCCAACAACAAAAGAAAAAGGCCTCAGATTAGAAAGATGCACTCAGACATAAATATACAGGCTGAAACCGTGGAAAAACGCACAATTGCCTACGCATACCAGTATTTATGGCATAGATAGCTAAATGGAAACTAAGCTTTACTGTACATTTTATAAGTAAAACCTAAAAGCTAAGATATATAACTTGGTACACACCAATGTGACATTAGAAGGGAAGAAAATTCTACAAGCCTGTATCATGCAACTAATAGGAGAAAGAGAAAGATGCCAACAAAAACATATAAGCGACATATTTTGTACCTGATTTCCGATACACATGCTCTGTCTCTTTCTTTGGCTGTTTAGCATTGATCCATGGATCTAAAACCTCATTTATAGCAGCAGCAAACTCTCGGCTCTTGTACGATTTCATTACCAATTCATGTAGTTTCCCACGGGTATAACCAATGAACTGTGGATGCATGCTGTGAAAAGCATTGGAATTCACATTATTATTGCTTTCACCAAGGACAGCATCCTGAGATTGTGTAGGAGGAACTCCTGAAGAATCACCAGATGGCATAATCTTCTCCTTGTGATTCCTGACCGTGGATGCAGAAGTCTCTGTAGCAGAGGCAAGTGGTACCCAAACTTTATCAAATTTCCGGAAAACACTGGTATGCTTTTGAATACAACCTTGATCCACCAAGACCTGTAGCTCTGAAAATGAGCTGGGCCCTCGTTCATGCCCAGCACCATCAAGGTAGTACCACTCACCCAGTTGCAGTTGCAAGTCATCAACAGTGCAAAGACGATCTTTTGGTGTGTTAATGCATGCAATGCTCTTCCAAGAGCCCTGTGAGTCCTGATTATTTCTAGCTTTTGAATGTGAATCACTTTCTGCTGATGATCTCCTGACATCATTAGCTGAAGAGTATGAACGAGCAGACCTCGAAGAATGCCTCTCTTTTGCTCTAACTTTTGAACGAGGCTCAGAAACAAATGAACCATGGTCATTAACCACACAAGCATTTATCCTGACAACTGGAAGCATGGTTCCCTTCACTCCCCTTACTGCAGCAAGTTTACTCTGAGTTGATCTGCTACCACCACTGCCATCATTCCTTTCATCTGGGCAGGCATATGCCCAAGGAGGAAGATCGAGCCTTCTGCTATGAGAAGGATAATACAAATCATCCTTTTGATTCCATCGAGGGTCTTCGTACCCAGATTTTGGCATCTGACACAGAGGGAAACCATCATTTAGAACTTGTTTCTTTCTAGAACATCTATCTTGGGCTGCTTCATCATTCCTTTTCCAGTCCCCACCTTTGCACGACCATCGACCAGAAAACCATTCATCAGAATCAAAACAGACAACCCAATGGTCCTTGTCGCCTGACTTCAATTCTGTAGCTTCTTTCATCTTGGTGTCAGAACTATATAACTCGTCAACTTTCTGATCACCCGGTTTTTGTTCCCCAACACAAGCTCCATGCCAAGTGGGCCCTGTAGGTATCCTTGAGGTAAGTACAATTTACGATTTACAAACCATTCAATATAATTTACAAAACTTGAACAACAAGGCTTCAACTATGAATATGTACCTCCATTGTTTTGCCAATCCACACGTTCAAAAGTTGTTTGCAAGATTTCTGCAAGATCATGAAATTTCAGAAACAGGGGAATAAAAAAGACATCAAATCAAGAAATGAAATTCTAACTGTAGTTAGAAGAACTAAGTTTAATAACTCTAAACAAAAGGTGAAATAAAACAGTAGAAAACATTATACTGAAATTCTAACCATAATTAGAAAAACAAAGTTTAATTACTCTAAAAGAAAGGTGAAGTAAAACAGTAAATAACTTTATACCTCCAAGAGTTTCAATTTCCTTGCCGGGGATAACGGTGAAACCATCCAATAGAGCTCCAACCCGCACATCAATGTGAAGATCTTCACAAGATTCAGGTGCAGTTGCACTGCCATCAGGGCAGCACTGAGACTGCAAAGTAACTGGAAATTCCTCACCAGTAGGTTGTGCAGTATCTCCAGTATCTGCCAGTAGATTACCAGAAGCTTCTGGAGGGCTGACTAATTGTGTCACACTATCAGATGTAATAGATGGAAAATTCACTGTGACCAATGGTGAAACTGCATTTTCAACGGTTTCCCAACGGTTACTATCTAAGTGCTTGATAAAGTGATCTGACACAAGAAAGCCTTCTTCCACAAGTGTCTTCAGATCACATAATCTTGAAGGCCCGCATTCCATGCCACAATGATCAAGGTAAAACCATTTCCCTACAGATGAATCAGTCACTGCAGGGACGTGAGGCGGCGTGTCACATATATCCATGTCTTCCTCCATAGAAACAAGCTCTTCAAGAGGAGGTCCATCGACCTGTGGCAGTTCCTTGCAATCTACACTTGAACTCTGAGGCTGCTCTTCTTTATGAGACTCACAGTTGGCAGTTTTCTCATCAGAAACATTCAAATCCTGCACATTGCTTTTATCCTGGGATTCTTTCGCTGAAGAACGTGAGCATCGTGCATTACTATCCTTTGGGCCCAACTTATCCTCATGCCCTTTACTATCATACCGAGCATTACGTTTTTCACTGGCTCCAGTTTTGCTACTTGCTTCTCGGTGATTATTAGGCCTGCTCCGATGAAGTGGGGACCGCTCCAAATAGTTTGGGGTTCGATCACTGCGATCATGGAATCGAGCTCGATCTTGTGGGGACCGCTCTGCACTAAAGGGACTTCGGTTTCTATGATCATAGTGGCGGCTCCTATCATATGGAGATTTCTCTCGTGCATAAGGGGATCTATCCCGATTATACGGGGATCTTTCTCGAGAATATGGGGACCTATCAAAAGTATAAGGGGATCTATCACGGGTGTATGGGGATCTGTCATGGCGACTTGGACTTCTATCCCGGTGATCATAATATCTGCCCCTGTCATGTGGAGACCGATCAGAATGGCTCGGGCTACGCCCATGCCTGTCATAAATCACTCTGGAAGATAATGAAGGTTCATGATGCCTGGAAGAATATTTGTCTAACGAAGATATTCTCGACGATGAAGAATTTCTGTGAAACTTCTCCACTGAGTGACGTGAATAGTGCTCCGAATGAACAGAACGAGAGTTATAATCATCAGAAAGCCTTCTACTTTTCAAACCCGCAAAATCCCCATAATCCCCATAATACTTACGGTCACCACTGTCTGAATCAGTACCATGCCGCTTAAACCTATTGCCATGAAAGTACTCTCTTCCATGGTTCTTCCCGTTGTTGTGTTCACCTTTGTACAATCCTTCATCATCCACAATCTTGGAACTGATCCTTACATTCCTCTCTTGACCACTCTCCCACCTGGATGAACTTTTACTATGCTGACTACCACTTCTATCGAACTCTTTCCTTCTATATACATCCTCACCTGGGTACTTACCCGACGGCGGAGTACGTTCAAGTTTATAATCATATCTGCGTGACTTGCTGTAACCATACTCATCTTTAACTACTTCTTTATGCCACCTGTCAGGAATGAACTCTCCTTTCTCGATATCATCTTTGTTTCCTCTCCACAACCCAGATTCTCCCTTTTCAGTCTCTCCTCTACGGCATTTAGAAGAGAAAACAACAATTTCTCCCTTCTCAATTTGCTTTGACTGGGACTGCAACTGAGACTGTGGTTGAGATTTCTCTGGTTGCACAAACTCACCATTTTCCCACTTCAGCGTCCCTAATTCACCCTCCTCAACTTCCTCATTCTTTAAATTATCTTTATCAACAGTAACAACTTCCCCCACTGCACCACCATTTTCAACATTTTTATTGTCAATATTTTCACCATTATTGTTACTTTTACTGCTGCCACTATTCTTCTGCACCTCCTTTTTCTTCACAGCAATAACTTTCTTTATCTTCACTATCTTCTTTCTAACTGTCTTTGTGCTGACCCCATTCTTCTTCACATTGCTATTATTTGTCTCATTATTTTTGCTGCTGCTGCTGCCATTGTTGTTGCTGCTGTCGTTGTTATTCTTGTTATCATTGTTATTACTGATGCTGTTGTTATTAGTCTTGTTACTGTTGTTGCTACTGTTGCCTACACAAATTGTTGTTTTATCAGAAATTGGGAACCTCTCCATGATACTATTGTGCTGCTGCTGCTGTTGCAAAGGCATGCAAGCCACACCTCCATCGCCCATGGAATTCTCCACTTTCCACGTTTTTAATAAAACGAAAGCACCTACAAACCCTAGCTCTCTCCTCTCCAGGGGCTGTCGATGCTCATCACTGCAAACCAATTCAATTTAATTCTCTTTACCGCGACGTCCAATTCCGAAACCCTAATTTCAAAAAAACAACCAAATGTAGGGTTATGTTAACAGAAACAATAAAAAATAGGTCAAAATTGAACGAACTGAGAAATAGAAATCCTAGGGTTTGGATTTAAGAACAAATGTGAAGGGAAAAAAGTGACTGAATTCAGATGGAGAGACGAAGAAGGAAACAGAGAAAAAATTACCGGAAAAATCCACGAGCTGAATAAACAGATCGGCGAAGATATATTTTCTGCGTTACTAGGAAAATTTATTAAGGAGGACTTTCTCGTCTCGTTAGATCGCGAGAAAGCAAGAGCTCGAGATAATGAAATCTCTTTCAATTGTAAATCATTCGCGTTCTCTCTTTCTTCTTTTCCCTGCTAAAATATCTGTGTTGTGTTCTCCTCGCGCTCGCGTTGTGCCTTCTTGTTCTTGGTCTGAAAGACGAAACCTTCGTGCGTGTTTTTATTTTTTATTTTTTATTTTTTTATTTTCTGTTTTCTTAATTAAAGATCTCTGCTCCTTTATTGTTTTCATTGACAAAGAGATTAATTAGGACGAAAGTACGAAAATACCCTCATACCGTAGAACGAAAGTGGAAACGCACATAACGTATACGATTTGCGCTGCGAATGGATCTCCGATTGTATACTTCCAAGACTTATCTAATCATTGTCGGTTAATATCATTTAACAAAGAGAGACAACCTTTTTACGAATAAATTTTTAAATTTCTAATTTTTTTTTACAATTTTATGCAAATTAAAAAGATAATAATAGAGTGATATTTATTCACAGAATTGAAATGGAGATAAACTTTTAAAAAGAAATCGAGAGAATTTCATTTACTTTTTTATTTTATTTCATTCAAACCAGAGCATCTATAAAATTTTGGGTTTTATATTAATAACACCTCTATTAAATGTTTGAAGCTCATAATATTTATTCAGATTTAACAAATTATTTTAAGTAAAAAATGTATGAGTAAAGAGAAAATAAAAAAAAACTGTGTGGAAATTTACGAAGCAAATAAGCAAAATACTGTAAAATTCCCTGGACGGTTGATGAAGGACCTGGAGTACTCAGATATTTCATAGACTTGATAGTTCCAGCTCAAACCCAATAGAGACTTGTTTGGAAACAAGGATAAGACTAACCCTAGATGTTATCAAAACCACCCTCAAAATTTTGCCGAGATGAATTGAGTCATGAATCGGGCAACCGGCACCAGAAAAACCCCAGTTCTTTGTGTTATTAGCCCAGTTGACTCACGATCTCTGCAGCTGAAGCCCGAAACCCCAGATCTCCGGGTATATTTTCTCGTTCATGTGCCTTTGTAAATTCCTTCTCGTTTTGTAGAGAATATAAAATATATGCAATAAATCCATCGATGAGAGTAAAATACACTGTGAGGAGGGCGTTTTTGTCATTTCGAGTTGCGTGCGGTACTGCGGTTTGTTGCTGAGGCTATGAAAAAGAGGCAGGGAGATTATGGTAAAATAGGAATATTTTGGCGCTCTAACTTTAGGAAGAGGGAGGGGAAAGTAGCGTCCCCAAAATCCTTTATCCTTCATTTGGGATTCACCGTGCAAATATATATATATATATATATATATATATATATATA
>MKYO02002894.1:460640-486288 GCA_002013955.2 Citrus medica
AACTAAACTTTAGTGGTTTAAAATACATCAACTAATTAATATAGGAAGGAAGGTTCTTTCATCTTTCCTCACCAATGCCACTAGGACCTAATTTTAATGTCATAATCTCATATTTATTTATGCAACCTTTTATTTAGTGTCTTTTGGCTTCTTCAAACTCTATAAATATTAAGCATTTAAGATTTTTTATGTTTGGGTTTTTATAATTATTTAACCAACATCCTCTTTAGAAATGTTTTTGTGTTTTTATTTTTTGACTTATTTAAATTTTTAGTTTTGTGTGCTTCATGGAGTACTCTTTTCTTCATGAGTTAAATAATGATAAAAATAGTTGGATGATAAGGGTTAGACTTTATAAGATGTGGGAGTCAGTTAATACCAAGAAAAATAGAGAATTGATTAGTGTGAACATAATTTTTATTGATGAAAAGGTTGTGTACATTTAATTATACACATTAATATATAAAATAATTAACTTTCATAAATTACATTAGTTTTATAAGGTTACGTCATCTTTAAAAAAAAATTCATATTTTTTATCAGTTTCATCAAATACAAAGTAATAAAAAAAGATAATACTATTTTTTTTAAAGCCGCATGAAGTGCGGTTCCATTTCGTAGTTGTATTATGTAAACAAGTTCCAAATGTATTCCTATGGTGGGCTAGGATTTTCGATCTTCGTGCATCCGGTGAGTTAGTGACAGTAACATGTTTACATTAATGAAGCATGGACATTGTCACATTAGATTTAGATGATTGGTATCTTTATATTAATTGATGTTTCATTTGATCAATTAACTTGTATTCGGTCCTGTTGTGTTTTTATAAATTAAAACCATACATTCCTTTATCAACAATTAAATGAAAATTGTTAGTCACACAACACAAGTGTGACAATAAAAATTAAAATAAAGTCGTTGTATATGACTATTCATGCAGGTTAGCTAGTACCCTGTGGCGAATTATATAAATCGTTAACATAAAATAAGTATTTTTTTATTTATCTTTTTATTTTTTAAAAAAAGGAAAGTAGGTATAACTTACATTAATTTTTTAATCTCTGTCTCTTTTAAATTCGAACTTAATTAATTAGTCAAATAAAACTACTTAAAAAGTTGAAATTCACATGTTTAATCGGTAACATAAAATAAGTATCGACCCTTATTTGCAATACCATTGGTTGTACCCTTTTTACCAAAGGATCCTCGTTCGTAAACAAGTATGAGCTAGAGGTAACAAGACTACAGAGTCTCAACTAACTCCTTTGTAGTCATGCGCACTTACAAGAGAGTCGTAGCACTTCTCAATAAAAAAAACAATGCAGAGAATTCCCTTCTTTTAAGGAACCGTTAACAAAATTCATAATTGAGTATTGTGTCCACTATCTCTAACCGCGCGTGGGATGTACATACATCGTACATGCCTTGGATGAAATCGAACACAAAAAGGCATCATTGAAAATTAAACCATAGAAAACTCAATTGACAAAGTGCTTGTCTGAGCATGTGCAACTTTGTGTCCATCTTATGGCGTCGTTTTCGTGCTTCACCAAACTTCCTTATAGAAAAGGATCCCCACATCTCTCTCTCTCCCCCTCCTTCCCTTGCTCCACTGAGCAAAGCTTTACACACACACACACACACACACACACACAGAGAAAGAGAGAGAACAAGAAAAGAAAATGTCGAAGAAGAAAGCTTTATCGGCTATGTTGTTAAAGGACTTTAATGGCAGCTCAAATCCTTCTAATCTAGCCTAGCCTTTTGCTCTTCGAGTGTATGTCCAAATATTATTTTGAATCAGTTTTATATTGGTTTGTTGTTGATGATGTATTTGATTACTTGAAAAATGTTATTTTGTTGGACTAGATGCTTAATATGAACTTAAATTGCCTTTAGTTATCTGTATGTGATTCATTTTTTTGTCTGTCTTTGTTACAACTGTCTTGTGTTTCTTTGTTCAATCTAAGTTTAGTGTGAAGAATCAGTTTCTGTTTTAGGGGGTTAAATGCAAAGAGTTAAGACTTATGTGGCTTTCGTGTATATTGGCTTAAGTTTGAGGACCAATGTGCAAACTCGATGCTGATGTGTTTAAAAGTTCGTTATGTTTGTTGAAGCAGCCTCTGGGAATTCTCAGGATGATGCTCTATAAACAGAGCTGGTTCGTGGCATCTGATACCGTTAACATTACTCTTTCATTTTTCATCCAATTTGAGTGTTTATGATTTCTTTGTAAAGCTTATAATTTCTTCTACAAAGCTTGGCAGATTTGTTATCATTTTGAGTAATAATAGAGTGCTAGTTTTCCCTTTGAATTGTTGTGCCTGGTGTTGGTGTTCAAGGTCAGGTTTATGATCTTGCGAGTGAGTTCTTGGATCTTTGTTTCATTCTGGAGTTTCTTTTTGGCTTTTGTTGTGTTCAAACTCAATAGGTGGTATCAGAACCCTAGGGGGATCGCAACAATGTCACTTCCAAAATCCGAGATTGAGAAATTTACCATTGATGGTGATTTCTCACTTTGGAAGATGAAAATAAGAGCACTCCTTGTTTATCAAGGACTAGAGTCAGCTTTAGAAGAAAAAGATCCAGAAACTGCTGGAAGTTCGAAATCTGATGAAAAGATGAAGCAGATCCACAATAGAGCCCACAGTACTGGTAGTGTCGTTAAGGTGCACCAAATTTAAAACCTTACCACTAATATAAATAATTAGTACAGAGCGAGTAAGGATCGATCCCATAGAGACTATGCTAGTTATATTTATTTATCAACTCTAAAGCAAGATTTTAAATAAAATAATAGTAGTAATAATAGAAATTAATCTAACTAAAGAAAATGTCAATTATAAATAAAAAGGGGGTTTATGAATTTTTAACTAAATAGTAAGAAATAAAGAAATTAAAACTACGAACAAGAATTTAATAAAAACTCTAGTTAAAGGAAAAAGAAATAATAATGATGAAAACTTTGGTTAAAGGATCATTCGCCACCACCAAACATGCACATAATATATCAATTCTATCATCAATTTATATTGAAACTATCAACCGTAGACAACAATAAGCTCTGTTAGTCTCAATCTTTCCTTAGTGTGTCGTTAGGCAAAACAAGCTCTTCACCTAATCTCTAACCATTAAATAATTTAAAACAAGCTCTTTAAATTTAAGATAATGGAAGCATTAAACAAAGAAAGATATTAGGTTGATCTAGGCAATAAACACACAAGCTCGGATTATTTAACCTAGGTTATGTTCTCCAATTGAAATCACTGATTCCAACCTGCTACTAATGATTAAAATATCAAGACAATTACGGATCAAGAATTTTAATCTAGCAATAGAATTTATTCAAGTCCTATCTAATTGGCCACTCAAATAAAACAAGAATAAACCATGAACATTAATTATAGAAGAACATAAACAATCTCAATTAAATAAATTGAATGATAGAATTTAAATTTAATTGCATAGCATGTTTAGGGTTTTGAATTCACCCTCAACCAAATAAAAATTTAGCCTAACATAATTGAATTGGGAATAAGAGAATTGACAAAACCAATCATGGAGATTAATTCAAGCGGCTGCTGATTTTTTTCTCTGCCCGAATTGCGTCTGCACACCCCTCTCTCGCTCTCTGGCAACTCTCCTTTTATAATGCTAGTTGACCGAATTCTTCTCCAACAAGTCTAAAGAAATCCTTTTTCAATTCTAATTAAAATTCTTTTCCAATTTGAACTTTTATTCCTTTTCAATTTGAACTTCTTCATGTCCTTTTTATCCACAATCTCCAATTAATTCCGTATTCAATAAAATAATACAATTAATTAAAAATAATAAAAAAAAATAACTAGCAAATATATAATAAAGGGTAAAATATGTATATTAATTAATTCCCTATTCAATTAAAATTAACTAAAATAACTAGAATATTTAAGATCAAAACAAGAAAAAGATGAAGAAATTAATAACAAAATATATGAAAAATATTCACTTATCAAGTACCATGATCTTGAGTCTAAGTGATTCAATCTTGAGAGAAATCTTAGAGGAGAAAACAGCTTTGGGTACCTGGAACAAGGTGGAGGTTCTATGCATGAAGAAATCACTTGCGCACAGACTGTTCTTAAAGAAAAGGCTGTATACATTCTTTATGAAGGAATGAGTGTCAATACAGAAGCATATTGATGTGTTTAACAAGATCATTCTTGATCTCGAAGGAGTGGAAAGCATCAAGATAGGTGATGAAGATAAGGCCTTCTTCTTGCTAAGTTCACTGCCAAAATCCTATGAGGGTTTTGTAGATACTATGCTATATGGGAGGACAACTCTCACACTAGAAGATGTGAAGGCCTCCTTGTGTTCAAAAGAAATACAAAGGCACTCTGGAGATCTGGATCAAAACCCTGGTGAAGGGTTAATGGTAAAAGCTGAGAAGACGAAAGATAAGAACAAAAATCAGATTAAGAAAGAAGATGAGTCTGAGAAAGAAAAAGATGAAAAGAAGAAAATGTTTCTATTGTAAGAAGACAGGCCATTACATCAGAGATTGTGATGAGAAGAAGAGAGACAGCAAAGAAAAATCAAGAGATGCTACTGTAGCATCTGATGGAGGTTATTAAAGTGCAGACTTACTGGTGGCATCTAATGGAAAGATTGAAGGTCAATGGGTTCTAGACTCTGGTTGTTCTTTCCATATGAGTCCTGATAAAACCCTTTTTCATGAGTATGAAACTATAGATGGAGGTAGAGTCTTAATGGGAAACCACAATGCCTGTAAAATTGTGGGTATAGGTTTTATCAAAATCAGAATGTATGATGGAATGACTAGAACCTTAGAGCATGTTAGGCATGTACCAGGATTAAAGAAGAGTTTGATATCCTTAGGCATGTTAGATAGCTCAGGCTATGTCTTTAAGTCTGACCATGGGGGCTTAAAGGTAATGAAAAACTCCAGTATAGTAATGAAGGGAGTCAAGAATAATGGAATGTATGTTTTGGAAGGTTCATCCATACTTGTGTTGTCTGCATTGCATGTTAGTTCTGATGTAAATAAAGCCAAGATGTGGCATCTAAGGCTTGGGCACATGAGTGCCAAAAGCTTACAAGAACTGAGTAAAAGAGGGCTGTTATGTGGAGATAAGGTTGAAGAGCTGAAGTTCTATGAGAATTGTATCTTTGGGAAGGCCCACAGAATGAAGTTTGAAAGAGGGTTGCATAAATCCAAAGCTGTATTGGATTATGCACACTCTGATCTATGGGGGCCTGCTCAAGTGCCATCCCTAAGTGGTGGCAGATATTTTGTAACATTCATAGATGACTTCTTAAGGAAAGTCTGGTTATACATTCTTAAGACTAAAGATCAAGCTTTTGAGAAATTCAAGATATGCAGAGCTCTGGTTGAAAATCAGTCTGAGATGAAGCTGAAAGCACTAAGGACTGATAATGGGCTTGAATTTTGTAATAAAGAGTTTGATGAGTATTGTCAGAAGCATGGAATCACTAGACACAAGACTGTCAGGTTCACCTCTCAGCAAAATGGATTAGCTGAGAGGATGAACAGAACTCTCATTGATAAGACTAGATGCCTGCTCACAAACTCCAGGCTACCAAGAAGCTTCTGGGCTGAAGCTGTAACTACAGTTTATTACTTGGTTAATAAGAGTCCCTCTACAGCTCTCAAGTTTAAGACTCCTAAAGAAGTCTGGACTGGTGTATCTGCAGACTACAAACATCTGAGAATTTTTGGATGTACAGCCTATGTGCATGTCAAGCAAGGAAAGCTAGATTCAAGGGCTCTGAAAGGGGTGTTTGTGGGATATCCTGAGGGGGTGAAAGGGTATAAGATATGGTGTGGTGCCACTCATAAATGTATCATCAGTAGAGATGTTACATTTCATGAGGAATCTATGCTGGAGAACAATGAATCTATTGTCTTTGACTTCAGCTCTTATACTGATGAATCAATGAAAGAAGCTACAATAAGGAAGGATTCCAGAATTGAGGTGGAGTCATCCAGTAGCAGTGACCGAGGGGGTCAAGATATGGGTACTACAGAAGATCTTCAAGAAAGGTCTGAAGTTGATGATTCAAGAACTTCAGTGGCTGAGCTGCAAGACTATCAGCTAGCAAGGGACAGAGCAAGAAGGCAGACAAAACCACCTTCCAGATATGTATATGCTGGGATGATAGTTTATGCTCTTAATAGTGCAGAGGAAATAGTTATTGAAGAACCAGCAAGCTACAGAGAAGCTGTGAAAGGTAGTGACAATAGCAACTGGATCAAAGCTATGGAAGAAGAAATAGATTCCTTAAACAAAAACAAGACTTGGACTCTTGTTCAAAATCCAGGCAACAAAAGGTTGGTAAGCTGTAAATGGATTTTCAAAAGAAAAGAAGGAATTCCAGGAGCTGAAGCTTCAAGATTCAAAGCTAGATTAGTTGCTAGAGGTTTCACACAAAAGGAAGGTGTGGATTTCACTGAGGTTTTTTCACATGTGGTTAAGCATAGCTCCATAAGGATGCTACTGTCAATGGTAGCTCTGACTGATATGGAGCTTGATCAGATGGATGTGAAGACAACTTTTCTGTTAGCCTATATGGCTATAAATATTGATTTTAATGATAGCAAACCATATGTATTTATTAAGTAAAGATTTATGAATTGTACTTTTATAATAAGAAAATGATGTTATGGAATTAAAGCATTTTGGACTAAAATGAAAGTAATTTTAAAATCTTTGATAGTATTTTAAATTTTAGATTTTGACCTATTTGAAACTATTTAAATATTTTTTGGGTCATTATATAATTTTACAAAGTTTGGGCGAAATCATAATTTCAAAAAATTTTGGAATTAACGAAGTATTACTTAGAAATTCTGAAATTAGACCTATTTGCAAAGTTTCATAACGTTTTAGGCCATACTATAGTTTTATAAAATTTTGGGGTCAAACTGAAAATTTAGGAATAATTTCACTGTAGCAGGTTACTGTAGCGAGCGGCTATCCGGATTCTGAAAACTGAAAATCCGGATACGGGCAGTAAGCACCCAGAACAAAAACGGCTTACCGAATTTCGTAACCGGCAAGCCGGATAGGCAAAATTCAAATTCTTGCCTTAACGGTAACATAAATCCGGCTTACCAGATTCCATAAACGGCAAACCAGATACGCCTGGAATGTGAGTAACGGCTAGTTTTTGAGCTCAAACTATAAAAACTCAAATCCAACTCATTTTGAAGCTCTCCAACAAGCAAAAACAAAAGGCACACGTGATATCTTGAGCTTTCAACTTACAAAACACAAAACATTGAATCATTCCTTGTTCTTCATTTTTGAATATCTACTCATTGAGTGAGTTTCATTGTAACTTTCATTTCTTCATTTCAATTGTAAGAGTTTGAGTGTGTGAGACACTTGAGTGAAGAGATTTGGAGATAATCTCTTTGTTGTAAAGGTTTATTGACACCTCGAAGTCAATTGTAATCGGTTGAAGCCTCGGAAAGGCTTGGATAGTGAAATCCTCAAGCTTGGATTGCTTGGAGGCGTGGACGTAGGCGGGGATTGCCGAACCACGTAAAAATTCGTGTGTTTGTTTCTCTTACTCCTTACTCTTTAATTATTGTGCCTTTATTAAACTTATTGCTTTCAATTTTTATTAAGGCATTAGATTGCTTGTTGTGTGGATTTGCTAGGTTAATTTTTTAAATTTTCAATTCACCCCCCATCTTGGGTTGCACACTTATATTTCATTTAGTATCAGAGAAATGTGCTCTTATTTAGATTTAACCATCTAGAATTAAAGATCAATGGCAACTCAAAATGATTCCACACTTAGGGAAGGGCAGTCCACCACTAGACCACCTTACTTTGATGGAAACGATTACCCATATTGAAAAACTAGGATGAGAATTTACTTGCAAGCCTTAGCTTATGAGATTTGGGAAATCGTTAATGATGGTCCTTTCATGCCTTTGACTAAAAATGAAGTCGGATAAGATATTCCAAAACTTTCACGGGATTGGAATGAATTCGAAAAGAGAAAAGCTTCTCTAAATTCCAAGGTCATGAATGCCTTGTTTTGTGCACTAGATAAAAAAAAGTTTCATAGAGTGTCTAGCTGCGAAAGTGCTAATGAGATTTGGCATAAACTTGAAGTTGTCTATGAAGGCACAAACCAAGTGAAAGAATTTAAAAAAAGTAGGTACACTCGACAATATGAATTGTTCCAAATGAAACAAAATGAAAATGTATACTCTATGTTTACTAGATTTACGGACATAGTGAACACTCTAGGAGCCCTAGGGAAGACTTTTTCAAATAGCGAAAAAGTCAAGAAAATCATTAGGTCACTGCTTAAGGAATGGAGACAAAAAAGGACTGCCATTGAGGAAGCCAAAGATTTAAATGTATTACCTATTGATGATTTAATTTGTTCTCTCATTTTATATGAAGAAGATTTGGCAGCTGAAAAAGGGCATGGGGAAAAGAAGAAAAACATTGCTCTCAAGGCTTCAAAACGTGAGAGTGATGAGGAAAGCGAAATGGATGATGAGGAGTTGGCTATGTTGGCTAGAAGATTCAAAAAATTTTACAAGAAGAATAATAAGCAGAGAAAGTTTAGAGGCTACAAGAATAAAAAGGAGAAGAATGAGTCAATCATTTGCTATGAATGCAAGAAGCCCGGACACATACGACCGGAATGTCCTCTTCTCAACAAACTCAAGAAGAAAGCTATGGTGGCCACATGTGATGAACTTGATGAGGTAAGTGTTCTTCCTACATATAATGAATTGCATGATGTTTTTAAGGATTTGCATGATGAGCTAATGAAGATTGGTAAAAAGAATATATGTCTTAAAAAGAAGATGATAGAGCTTAAGAATGAAAATGATTCATTTAGTGCAAAAATTACATGGCTAGAATTAGAAAATAAAACATTGCATGAGAGTATTGCATCATTTGAGAATTCTAGCACTTCACATGAGCACTTAGAGTCACATATGAATGACTTGAAAAATGAGAATTAAATGCTTAAAAAGAAGAGCAATGAGCTAAATGAAATTGTGCTAAAGTTCAAAAATGGGCAAAAGATGTTGGACAATTTTCTAAACTCACAAAAATGTGTATTTGACAAAAGTGGCATAGGTTATAAACCGAATTTGAAACGAAAATTTTACGAGAGTTATTTTGTGAAGAATATATCTATTAACAATCAAATTGTATGTCATTATTGCAATCAAGATGGTCATATGAAAAATAAATGTGTGGTGAAAAGAAATGCATATTATAGTGTGAAATGTGTTTGGGTTCCGAAAGGAACCATTGCTAACTCTCAATGACCCAAAAAGGTTTGGGTACCTAAAACTTGAGATTTTCTCTACAAGGCTTGAAGAAGAAGAAGAATAAGTGGTACTTGGACAGCGGTTGTTCAAGACACATAATAGGGAATTATTCTTGGTTTTCAAGTTTCACTAAGATCGAAAATGGTGGAGATGTATCGTTTGGAGATAATTCAAAAGGAAAAATCATTGGGATTGGAAATGTCGGTAATGTATCCTCTACTCTCATTGAAAATGTGTGTTTGGTTGAAAACTTGAAACACAATTTGCTTAGTATTAGTCAATTGCGATAAAGGATATAAAGTTATCTTTGATGAATCAAAATGTGTTATTGAGAATGCATGTGATGGGAAAGTCTTGTTTGTAGGAAAGAGATGTGTTAATGTCTATACCATTAATATAGATTGTGCATCAATACATAATAAATGTCTATCCGCATTGCATGATGATGGCTGGTTGTGGCATAGAAGATTAGGTCATGCAAGCATGAATTTGATTTCAAAAATCGTGAAAAATGATTTAGTTAAAGGTCTTCCAAAAATTAGTTTTAAAAAAGATAGAATTTGTGAAGCATGCTAATTTGGAAAACAAATCAAAACTTCCTTCAAAAGCAAGAATCATATCTCTACTTCAAAACCACTTCAATTGCTTCATATAGATTTATTTGGACCTTCTAGATATGCTAGTTTAAGTGGCAAATATTATGCATTTGTAATTGTGGATGATTATTCTAGATACACATGGGTATTGTTCTTAGCTAATAAGGATGATGCCATTGATGTATTTCGAATTTTCTGTAAAAAGGTTCAAAATGAAAAAGGTTATTCTATTACTTGTATTAGAAGTGATCATGGTGGAGAATTTGAAAATCATGCATTTGAAAATTTTTGTAATGACCTTGGCATTGAACATCAATTTTCATCATCTATGACTCTACAACAAAATGGAGTGGTAGAGAGAAAGAATATGTCTATTCAAGAAATGGCTAGAACCATGTGGAATGAAAACTTTTTGCCTAAGTATTTTTGGGCCGAAGCCGTCAACACTGCTTGTTATGTTTTAAATCGGGTGTTGATTAGACCTAATCTTAATAAAACTTCATATGAGCTTTGGAAAGATAGAAAACCCAACATTGGCTATTTTAAAGTTTTGGATGCAAATATTTTGTTTTGAACACAAAAGATAATCTTGGTAAATTTGATCCAAATTCTGATGTTGGTATTTTTCTTGGTTATTCAAATTCAAGCAAAGCTTATAGAGTTTATAATAAAATAACTTTAGTTGTGGAAGAATCTATGCATGTTACATTTGATGAGTCTAACCCCTCCTCTACGGAGAAAGTTGTTGTTGTTGATAATGCAGAAGAAGAACAACAAGAAAAAACATCGAATGACAACTAAGAAGACGCTCCACATGGAATTCAAGAAGAACATCATGAAGAAACAAATGCAGAGCAAAATGAAGGTACTTCACAAACACTCCCCAAGGAGTGGAGGTATGTGTCCTCTCATCCTAAGGATGTAATTTTAGGAGATCCCTCACGAGGTGTTACCACTAGATCATCTCTTAGAAACACATGTGAGCATGCTGCATTTATTTCTCAAATTGAACCAAAATCCTTTGCGGATGCGGAAAATGATGAATCTTGGATTATGGCAATGCAAGAGGAGTTGAATCAATTTGAGAGAAATAATGTGTGGGAGTTAGTTCCTAATCCGGAACATCAATCCATTATAGGTACTAAATGGGTATTTAGAAACAAAATGGATGAATCCGGTGTGGTTGTAAGAAATAAAGCTAGATTAGTGGCTCAAGGTTACAACCAAGAAGAAGGAATTGATTTTGATGAAACTTTTGCACCTGTAGCAAGGTTAGAATCCATTAGGATGTTGTTAGCATATGCATGTCATAAGGATTTTATTTTATATCAAATGGATGTCAAGAGTGCTTTCTTAAATTGATATATTAAGAAGAAAGTTTATGTGAAACAACCTCCTACTTTTGAAAATGAAAAATTTTCCAGATCATGTGTATAAGTTATCCAAGGCTTTGTATGGTTTAAAACAAGCTCATAGAGCTTGGTATGATAGGCTTAAAAATTTCTTGTTGGATAACGATTTTTCAATGGGAAAAGTGAACACAACTCTTTTGTTAAGCATAAGAACCAAGACATACTTATTGTTCAAATTTATGATGATGATAATATTTTTTGTTCTACTAATGAGTTGTTGTGTAAAGATTTTTCATCATGTATGAGCCAAGAGTTTGAGATGAGTATGATATTGAAGCTCTCCAACAAGCAAAAACAAAAGGCACACGTGATATCTTGAGCTTTCAACTTACAAAACACAAAACATTGAATCATTCCTTGTTCTTCATTTTTGAATATCTACTCATTGAGTGAGTTTCATTGTAACTTTCATTTCTTCATTTCAATTGTAAGAGTTTGAGTGTGTGAGACACTTGAGTGAAGAGATTTGGAGATAATCTCTTTGTTGTAAAGGTTTATTGACACCTCGAAGTCAATTGTAATCGGTTGAAGCCTCGGAAAGGCTTGGATAGTGAAATCCTCAAGCTTGGATTGCTTGGAGGCGTGGACGTAGGCGGGGATTGCCGAACCACGTAAAAATTCGTGTGTTTGTTTCTCTTCTCCCTTACTCTTTAATTATTGTGCCTTTATTAAACTTATTGCTTTCAATTTTTATTAAGGCATTAGATTGCTTGTTGTGTGGATTTGCTAGGTTAATTTTTTAAATTTCCAATTCACCCCCCTCTTGGGTTGCACACTTATATTTCATTTTCTACATGGGAAGCTTGAGGAAGAAATTCTGATGACACAACCAGAGGGCTTTGAAATCAAAGGGAAGGAAGATCATGTTTGTCATTTAAACAAGTCTCTCTATGGACTAAAGTAGTCTCCAAGACAATGGTACAAGAGATTTGATGAGTTCATGATCTCCAATGGCTATCTCAGAAGCAAATATGAATATATGATAGTTGTGTGTACTTTGGAAGCTCAAGTTCAGGTGGAGCTGTTTACCTCCTGCTGTATGGTGATGATATGTTACTTGCTAGCAAAGATAGAAGTGAGATCAAGAAGCTCAAAGACCTGTTGAATGCAGAATTTGAAATGAAGGATCTGGGATGTGCTAAGAGGATCCTTGGGATGGATATTATAAGGAATAGAGCTGCTGAGACTTTATTTGTTAGTCAAGAGAGGTACATTCTAAAGGTTCTTGATAGATTGATATGTTGGATGCAAAGTCTGTTCAGACACCACTAGGATCTCAGTTCAAACTTTCAAAAGTGCAAACCTCTGTTAAAAATCAAGATAAGTCTATGATAAGTGAAGTTCCATATGCTCAGGCAGTTGGGAGCCTTATGTATGCAATGGTGTGTACTAAGGCTGATATTGCTTATGCTGTTAGTCTTATTAGCAGATTCATGAGTGATCCTGGAAAGGACCACTGGGATGCTGTTAAATGGATTATGAGATACCTTAGAGGTACTCCAGATCATGGTTTGATGTATGGAAGGTCAAAGCAGGATGAGAATGGTATAGTGGGATATGTAGACTCAGATTTTGCAAGAGATCTGGATGGGAGGAAATCAATCTCAGGCTACTTGTTCATGGTGAATGGTTGTCTGATCAGTTGGAAAGCAACTCTTCAATCTGTGGTCACTTTGTCTTCTACAAAGGCTAAGTTTGTTGCTGCAACAGAGGCAGTAAAATAGGGAAAGTGGCTTGGTGGGATTTTGAATGAGCTTTAGTTAAAACAGAAAACTTTCACCATTTTCTGTGACAATCAAAGTGCCATCCACCTTATTAAAAATCAAATCTATCACGAGAGGACTAAGCACATTGATGTGAGACTCCATTTCATTAGAGATAAAATAACTAAAGGTGTTGTATCAGTGAACAAAATACACACTGATATAAATCCTGCTGATGCTCTTACAAAAGTGGTTCCCACTGCTAAGTTCAAGTTTTGTGTAAACTTGATGGGAATTATGGCTAACTTACAGTGATTACTTTGTGTAATCGAGTGATAAGTTGTGTGCTTAAAGGCTGTGTGCTTAAAGGGGGTTTTTTTTAGCAGCTTTTATGGTTAAGAATCAAACTGAATCAAGTTTGCAAGGCGGAGATTGTGAAGAATCAATTTCTGTTTTAGGGGGTTAAATGCAAAGAGTTAAGACTTATGTGGCTTTCGTGCAGATTGACTTAAGTTTGAGGACCAATGTGCAAACTCGATGCCAACGTGTTTAAAAGTTCGTTATGTTTGTTGAAGCAACCTCTGGGAATTCTCAGGATGATGCTCTATAAACAGAGCTAGTTCGTGGCATCTGATACCGTTAATATTACTCTTTCATTTTTCATCCAATTTGAGTGTTTTTGATTTCTTTGTAAAGCTTGTAATTTCTTCTACAAAGCTTGACAGATTTGTTATCATTTTGAGTAATAAAAGAGTGTTAGTTTTCCCTTTGAATTGTTGTGCCTAGTATTGGTGTTCAAGGTCAGGTTTATGATCTTGCGAGTGAGTTCTTAGATCTTTGTTTCATTCTTGGAGTTTCTTTTTGGCTTCTGTTGTGTTCAAACTCAACATTTAGGTTATAAATATAATCATATGCTTGAAGTTAGTTTCGTTATATTTCTTGTACTCAATAGATACTTTACGAATCTGTGGTTGAAACTTGAAAGCATAATTTGCTTTGCTTATTTGCATTTATGTCAACCTTAAATTAGCTTCGGTAACTTTATTTTATTGGTTTTTTCATTTTTTTGAGATTTGATTTGACCATAACATGTCGGCAAGCTGAGGAACAATTTGGGGAGGTATGATTTCCAACCAAGACCCAAATCATTTAGTGTGGTTGGTAATCTCACTCAAAAAACATCATTTCTTGCTTGCCCTACACTGATTGGCCGAAACTTTGATAAGGAGGAACGCAAGCCATTAAGTGATGGATTTGCTCCACGCCAAAGTATTAGCGATGTAAGTGTCTAAACTTTATCACCAATAAACCAAGATATTAAGCCTGAGAATGTGTCATCTTTGAAGGTATAACTAAGATGTAAGTGTCCGCACTTTATCACCAATAAACCAAGATATACTAGCCCTTCTCCACTGAGAGTGGAAGAGGGAATTTTAATATGGTTTGCACTCCATCTAATAATAATGATTAGCAAATTAATTTTCAACCAAACGCTTGTGGGGTGAGAAAGGAGGCCGTAGCCACTAAAGAAACAACCACACAATTTTTACTCTCTAGACCAGATGCTTTGTCAAAGATTTCTCAAGCAAGAGCACTTGAGAAAGTGTCTTAAGGAATGTGGAATTCGAAGAAACCTACCCAACTTCTAACACATGTGCTATATTTAAAGGACAATAGTAGTAATGCATTTAGTGGTTTTGATCTGGTTAATGAGAGGACTAACTATGATGCCCCACGAGGAAGTCAAGTTAAAAGGGATTCGGAAGTTGAAGAGAAATATAAGGTTGGAGGAAGGTAAACATCTTTCCACTCCCAAGCTCCACCCTAAAAAACATAAGAGCAGCTTGAGTTAGGTCTATTTCCTTGATTTGAACCACATCAAAAAATGAATGTTGTTGCTTGGTGTCATTAGTAATTCTTTTTAAACTGTTAGGTTTTCAAATTGCAATATAATGATTAATTTTCATTTTTTCTACTACTTGGCTATCAGCAGCCCTTAAACATTGGAAATCAATTGTACAGAAACATAAATTATTTAAAATAGGTGCAAGTGTTGCTGAGAGGACAAGTCAAATGGCTAAAAGGCCCAAACTAATTTTGAAGCCTCGCTCAGAGCCTCTTGACCAATCTCATGGACGACTTGAAAAAGACAGATTAGTAAACTTGTTCATGACATGATCTGGAATTTTATTTGTTAGTTTTGAAAATAACGAGTTTCACTTTAACTGCGGTACTTCCTCAGGAAGAGTTTCTGTAGTATGTTGGAAATTGAGAAAGTTGTGTTCATTAAGTAGGCACAACCTATTAGTCTGAATGAGACCTTTGATTAACTCAGAACAAGTTGATTTTACTCATGCCATTTGGATTAAACTGATTGGGTATTCTGTTATATTTATGAATGCTTATGACAACATTTCCTCTTACATAGGATTCAAGATTAAAATGATTATAGTAGATTGGAATTTTATAGAGATTTGGAGACTTTAGATGTAGACACGCATGCTTGATGAAAAAAAGAGGCATACTTGTTTTGTCATAATCAAGAAGGTCGAAGTGAAATGAAATTTTAGAAAAAATCATAGTAATAGTTGAGTTTCCTTAATGCTATTAAAGGTCAGGCTTTCAATTTGCTTTCTGAGTCATCTGAACTTAAGAAAGCCTTTTTAACTTGCTCACTTTATCCTTTCACCTGCACTTGTACTTGGTTTGACATGAAGATGTTAGTGGCTTATTATTGTCGTTGCTTCAATCCTTTTTTCATCACTTTAGTTTTGTTAGAAAAAATGATTTCAGTTTTATATAAATATGTTGTTATTATCCAATTGTCATTTGCTTGTACTTTGTAGCCATCATCTTGCTTAAATATTTTGATATTATAAATGCCACTCAGATGATATTAATTTGGCATGTTATGGAGTCAAAATAATAGTTGAAAATGGAAGATAGATTTTGAGGTCTATAGGAATCATCTTATCAATTGGACAATTTAATGGGTATACAATTTTGGTGAAAGAATTTGTACCTTCATGTACTCATTATTTTTGGTTTAGTTTAGGAGTGAAAACATTAGAATTAAATATCTAAGAGAATTATGTATGTGAGTTTGTTAGAGGTCGATGCGACCAAATGAATATGGGAATTCGTAGTTTGGCAGATTTCTAATTGTAATGGGCTTCTCTTTGTTAGCTGTTGTTTTTGTGTTTATGAATGTATTTGAATCGTTTAGGAATGAATGATCCTCATTGTTGTGTGTCATTCAGTAAAATCCTAGCCGATGATGAGATCTCATATTATCATTTGTCAATTTCAATTATTTAGCATTTGTAAATTTAAAGACTTGAGTTTAGAGGTTTGATTTTTTCAATCAATGGTTTTCAAATAAGAAACCAATTAATAATCATTTTGGTATGCTTCAAATAATAAATTAATGCTTTATTTGGTCTAATAGATATGCAACAATCATTCAAACTATAGCCCTTGTCCTTCCCATGTGCTCTGTTTATTTGCAGCAAATATCTATGGATTGATATTCTATTTTGTTGGGTATCATGCATCAGGTCTTAGCATACCTAGATTCTTTTTTAAGCTAATTAGAAATTCAAGGTTAATTTCATTTACAACTTATGTAGGGGTTGGTACTGCCCGTCCAAGGGAGCTGGTATGTGTACAATGGCCAATCTGTTAAGTATATTGTGAGTTCATATATCATCTTCTTTTTGAAAGTATTTTGGCTTATCTATGCTAGTGATATTGTCATCTGCCAAGTATTACTATATATACTTTTAGAAAATTTGATTTGCAACGTGACTAGTTTATTTCAAGGTTGATATTGTTTGTCCTTCCTCAAGTTCTTAAAGAACGTAGCATAGATGAGATTCCTATCAGTAACCCTGACCTAAGTAATGCTTTTAGCAAGCATTTTCTCAATTTTAATTGATTTAAGTTTTGCAGTAGCACTTGATGTCAGATATGTCATTATTTAAATTGGGGGAGGACCCATCTCTAATACCAATGGCAAGTACTAGGATGTTATGAAAGCATGCTGCAATTTTGCCATCAAATTGATTATTGAGCCATCATTAATGATGGTGTCATCTATTATCTTCATTCATACATAAAAAATATAGAGTTCAATATAGAACTTGAGAAGGGATTATTCATTACTTATAAATCTGTAGATGTTTTCATGTTTGAATGAGATGGCGTTAAACTATGTTGGTTCTTGTTGATGAATTTATTTATGGGTGAAGGATCAACATTTCCAAGAATAAAGCAACATAAGAGAGATTGGCTCTCACTCAACATAACCAAAATATTGTGAGTCTTACTGATGGAAAGAGAATTGAAAGAATTTGAAGAGTAAAGAGCTACTGATGGGATGAGGAAAAAATGATAATCAAGGGAGGAACAAGTGGATTAAAAATCAATGGAGCAGTAAGGATGTTGAGAAGCAGCAACAAGATCAGAGACCTGAAACCGATACTTCGCACAAGCCTATTGAAGAAGAAGAGCTGGCTCTAAATAATGATTCTGGGATCTATCATGATAAAATAGTTTCTTCTATGGATCTAGCTAAAGCGTTCTCAAAGTTGGTTTCTAATCCCTTATATGAACACAGTTCTACTCAGAGTAGTGTGCCTGAACATAATAATCAGATGCCCTTTTCACGTCTGATAGATGCCCGCCAAGTTAGCTCTTCTTGAACTCCAAGACATCACATAAATGGTTATTAAACTATAGCAAAAGTCAGAGTATTGGCTTTGAAAATCTATTGCAAGTGATTCTAACTTTTGTATCGTATCATTAGAGGAATGCACCTGAACTTCATAGTATCAAATTTGTCAGTACTCATCAACAAATTTATCGTAATACAGAATAAGTGAAATTCTAAAAGCCATATATGTTCAATTAGTTTCTGTTTTAGCATGTTTCTGCTATGATCAATATTCCGATATGTTCTTTCTATCCCTCATCCATTTCACAATTGAAATTATGGCGGTGAACCCTACTATTCATGTCTTGTGATCTTATAAGCAAATTTTTAACCTTTTACATACATACGTATATATGTGTGTGTGTGTGTGTGGGTGGGTGGGGCTATTTGAACCCACCAATTTACTCAATAAACCCATTTTTAAAATAATTTTTATTATTAAAATACCTTAAATTAAATTACAGTTATAGACAGTAGAGTATACTAAAAAAGAAAAGAAACTAGAATTTTACTCTTTGAACCCATCTTTATATTTAACATAGTTTTATAGAACCATAATCAAATTATCATTAAATCATAATCAATCAAGAGGTGTGATTTTTGTGTCAAGGCATATATTTTTGTTAAATGGGCATATGTGATTCAATTCAGAATAACAAAGTTGGTTGTTATTTAATTGATTTTATGGAGGAACAAAACAATATTGACAATAATTTGAATCTTGAACTGGTTTGAATTTTGTTTTTATATTTGAATTTTGTTTTTTTCCCTTTTCCATTCGAAATTTATAGAGAATATTGACAAATTTTCCCTTTGTTTGAATCATGAACAAAGTTGGTTGTTCTTTGACTTTTCGTTGAATTGCATAAGTTTTTCCTGTTGTGTAAATTAGCATGTGTACTAGTCTGCACAAGTAATATAATGAAGAGTAGAGTATCGTCTTACAGAGATTGTATATCCTATTAGTTACCGAAATTATTCTAACCCTAATTTATTTGAACAATTAAATAGGCAGATTTAGATTAAGAATTAAAATAAATAAAAAAACTAAAAATTAAATAAATATGCAGGCAAAAATAGAAACCACTAAGAGCTTAAGACACCAATACATTCGATTTCATCATAACCATTCTAATTTAATCCTCCATCTATGCTATTAAAATTTATCACTCATGTTGACAATGAATTTCTCTAATCTATTCAATATCCTCTCTCAAATAATATAAAAAATACATTCATATATCAACGCACTATATCTTTGTATGAATTTAAATATGCAAAAAGATTCATTAAGCTCCATGGAAATTCTTAGAGAAAATTGCATGAATCACGTTGGCACATCTTTGTCTTTCGTTCAATTCATGGCATCCATTACACAGAGCAAAAATATAAAAATATCCTCTCAGTCTCATTATGTATCCTCAAATTATTTAAATATTGGCCAGATATTTAAAAGCATTAAGTACAATAATGAACACTTAACCATGGAATAATAAACTAAAAATAACATAGATTTATGGAATTAAATCTTCATATTTAGGCAAC
The DNA here is from genome assembly GCA_002013955.2 of Citrus medica. Lineage (NCBI taxonomy): Eukaryota > Viridiplantae > Streptophyta > Magnoliopsida > Sapindales > Rutaceae > Citrus > Citrus medica. The sequence continues at coordinate 479,951 of MKYO02002894.1, forward strand.
ATCATAGCCCTACTAAAATAAATTAGTTCATGAAAATATAAAGAGAATCCATGAATTTAATTAGAAATATTCAAGAAAGATAATAAAAAAAGAGAAGAGAAAGAATAAACTCAAGAAGTTGTCTCTCTCCAATCTGTGCAATTGACTTTCCAAATTGTTGCTCCCAGATTTGCAGCGGCGGCTTCTTTTTTTTTTCTTGCTCTCGGTTTTTCTCTCCAATTTTCGCAGCTGCCATCCTCCTTAATTCTCCGCAAGTATAGCTTTTGTAGTAGCTTTTATTGTGCGTCCTAAATCCTTGCATGGAAAGAATTAAATCCAAAGCCAAGCCGCCTCTTTCATGCATGCACATAACTTGTACAATTAATTGGCCAATGAATATTGTTAAAGCCAAAGCCCATCACGTGCTTGCCATTTACAGCCATGCCAAAATATTTACTTCCTCAATTAATCACAATTTATGTTTCACTCGTGATTGCATGCATGTTGATTAATCAAATTAAATCTTTTTTATTTGTTCCAATTAAATATCTTTATTTCTTTCTCTTTTTATTCTTTCATGTTCATTTTCTCCTGAATGTTTCAATTTAATTCCTCTTTAATCTCATAATATATTTAAAATAATAAAATATTAAAATTAAGATAAAATTAAGATAATAAAATATAATTTAATATAAAATTAAGTTAAGAAAATATAGTAATAATATATAAATTACTAGCACATCAGTCCATGTGCACTTTAATGCTTGTAATTTAAGAGAGGGATCAGCTGCAATTTTTTAATCAAATAATTTCATACTATTCGTTAGAAATATATATAATATTCTTCATATCATGCAGGTGGATCTATCACCACGTTATTTCACCAGGCACCACATAACTAAAAAGTAATTCCTTGTTTATTCTTTGGCCTTTTTTTTTTCCAAATTTTGGTTTTACAATTATGAGAACAATGAATCGTGCTTTAATCCCTTTTTGTTTATTGAAATTTTTTTCTCTCTGTTATGCATTGATCTTTGCCTTTAATTAGTGTTTGGTAGCTTGGTAAATAGTAGTTGTTGTACTTATATCTTATTGTATTTGAATTTGCCAAAATAAATTAGGTTCATAATGCGTCACCAACAATTGCTTTTGCAAGTTATGATATTTATGGAGCTGCAATTTTTTATGCAAGTGAGCAGATTAAATCACGGATGGAGCCAGTCGCCTATAAGCATTATTTTAACTCATTTGCTGAGGTTAACTTCTTTTAATAGTTTGTTTATGCAACTTTATGTTTCTTCCGAGAGTAATTGTTATTTTCACCTATCTAATACTAAAAAAATTATATCGTTTTAGTTTGGTCTTTATGTGTCATATAAAACTGATTTTTTAAATGTATTTTGTAGTTTTATTAACGACATTCAATTATATGCAGGTTGATGTTTCCATCAAATCTACCAATTATGATACAAATTGTGTGATGGATTATAGCAGTGAATTTACAACTCATGAGGTAACTTTAATTTATAATTAATTTTGGATTAATTTTTGTGAAATTTTATTTAACTTACATTAGATTTCTTTCTAACTAGATATTGAGGAGTGGAGAAGCAATGATTTAGTGGACTCGTAATGTCGGAAAGAAAAAAAGGTATATGGTTGTTATCAAGAGATCTAAAGTGGGTCGTGGTGGTAAAAGATCAAGGATCCTTTTTGGTTGTGAGAGAGGTGGAAAGTATGAAAAAATAAAGAAGAAGGACAACAAAAAAGATTTGAAATCGAGAATAACTGGTGCAATAAAATGCAGACATTCTTTTTAAATTAAAGGGCCAAAAGTTAGACACTTATAGCTAGGGGTGGGCATAAACCCACAACCCATGGGTTTAACCAAATTCAAACCAAATTAAATGATTTGGGTTGGGTAAATCATGAAAATGGGTTAGATGTGGGTTTTATATAGAAAACCATTTCATTATGGTTTGGGTATGGTTTACCCATGGGTCATGGACAAAACCACAACACTTAAATTTTTCAAATGAAATAAATGAAAACAAAATAAATGAACACAAATAAGTGAAAGGCCACCATTAAATTTTTTACGATGTGATTAATTGTCAACAATTAGAAAATGAAAATAACATGTAAAAATAAATTTAAATTAAATAAATATTGTTGTAAATAACATAAATTTTTTTCTTATTTACAAAAATAATTCCTCCCACATGGAAGGATCGTCATAGAAAGAGCAGGAGACTCTACTAGTGATCAATAATAACTCGGTTTGGACTGGGTCTAATATGCTAGATAGCGGCTAATTTTTTGTCAATAATTGAATGTAATGTCCATATTAGGCCCTGTACAAAACTTTGCTTACCATATAATGAAATTAGAACATAAAGCATACACACTATATAATATCATAATGTAAATAAAATTAAGCATATAAGTAGACAACATAACGCAAAACTACCAAAACGATAAATAAAAACAAATGTTGCATAATTAAATAAACAATAAGTGGCAAAATTTATTATTAGATTGTTAATGTCATGTTTGTAAAAGTTTATTATTAAAGTGCGTTCTTATTTATTGAGAAATAATAATTTTTGTGATTAAACTTTATTTTGATTTTTTAGTATTCTTTAATTTAAGGATTAAGTTATTGTAAAATTTATAATTTTTATCCACTATATTTTTTTATATTTTAATATCAATTTAATAATTAATGACAATTAATAATTATTATAATTTTGATATAATTAAATTTTATTAAAATAAAAATTATTTTGATAATAAAATTCAAACCAAACCCAAACCAAACCCAAATGGTTTGGTTAATTAAATTTTATTAAAATAAAATTATTTTGATAATAAAATAAAAATTATTTTGATAATAAATAATTATTTTAATATCAAATGGTTTGGTTTGGGTTGGATTAAAAATATTTGGATTGATTTGGGTTGATTCGGGTTAATTCTAAATTTTTATGGTTTGGTTTGGGTTTACTTAAAATCTAACCCAAACCAACCTATGCCCACCCCTACTTATAGCGACTGGATGCTAAAGGTAATGTGCGAAGTACATAATCATCCAATTGCAAAACATCTTGAAGGACACTCATTTGTAGGGTGATCAACTATAGAAGAAACATCAATATTAGTTGACATGTCAAAAAGTATGGTACGACCAAAAGATATTTTAGTCACTTCGAAAAAAAATGATCTATTTAATGTTTCTACAATGAAGTCATATACAATGCACGACAGTGATATAAGGTGATTGAGATGGCTAGCAAATCACGAATGCAACAACTTTTGAGTAAGTTATCTTAACATAATTACATTGAGCGGTATAAGTGTTATGACAATGCATATATTGTGAAAGACTTGTTTTGCTCACACCCTACGATCATAGAGTTGTTATGTATATTTCCAAGTATTTTGCTAATGGATTGTATTTACAAAGTCAATAAATATCATCTTTCTTTATTTGAGATTATAGGAGCGACATAAATTGATATGACTTTTAATGTTGCTTATACATACTGAAGTTCTGAGTGGGAAGATAGCTACACATAGACATTAAATAGATTGAGGGTTTTAATGGACAATGATTTTTTACCTAGGGTCATTGTCACTGATAGAGAGTTGGCTTTAATGAATGCCATTGAGAAAATATTTCCTTATGCAAATTATTTTTTATGTAGATGGCATATTAGTAGGAATATTATGGCAAACTGCAAGAAGTTATTTGCAGCACATGATAAGTGGGAGAAGTTCATAATAAGTTGGAACTTATTGGTGTTATCTTCAAATGAAATTGAATTCATTGACCACTTTAAAACCATGCAAAGAGATTTTGCATCTTTTCTAGTAGTAATGGAATATGTAACAAATACATGATTGAACAACTATAAAAAAAAGATTTGTTTCAGCATGGACATATAAAATTATGCACTTTGAAAATTTAACAATAAACATGCATATAATATTTTAATTTTACCAATAACTTATTGGTTTTACTTATTCAATTTTTTTATTTATTTATTCATTTATTATTATTATTATTAATTTTTTTGTTAATATTATCTTTTTAATAGAGTTAAAAGTTCACATTCAAGGTTGAAGAAGCATCTTTCCACAAGTCAAGGAAACTTTGAGGGCAAAGATACACAATTTACTTGAGCTGCAGCATACTTATATTAAAGCATCATTTGAGAAAAGTTTGACAATTGTTCAACATCAATTCAAGCCTGCAGAATTCAATCATATTCGAGGCTTCACCTCTGTAACTGCATTAAATATAATCCTTAGTGAGCTGAAACGTGCTATTTCTCTTAGGGTCGATCTCTCTGCATGTGGGTGTATTGTTCGCCAAACACATGGTTTACCATGTGCTCATGAGATTGAAGAATACAAAAGAGAATGTCAGCCTATTCCACTTGGAGAATTTATCTTTATTGGAAAAAACTTGATTTAGTAGCTGTTACTCAAAAGCAAAGGTGGAGTTAAGTTGTCAACCGGAGTTTGAGTTAATTGCTAAGCAGTTTAATGAGAGTTGGATTGAAATTCAGTTAGATATTTTGAAAAAATTAAAGGAGATGGCCAATCTTGGGCGTACTTTTCTTTTAGATCCAAAGACGAAGACAAGACCACGAGATCAACCATCTATCAAAGTCGATACTTCTATCCATTTTGACCCATATGCTTTTGCGATAGTATTATCTGGCCAAGAAAGTTGTTCACTTAATGTAAAGAGTAATTCAGTTATAACTGCTAAATCAAAAGCTGAGGTTAAACATAAAAGAAGACCGAAACAAAAGGTAATACAAATTTACGCTTAAGTTATTTAGTAAGTCATTTAATTTAAAATTTTTTATTATATATAATACTTATATTTGCAGGTTAACAAGAGCATGCCAGTCAAATCAATTACGTTCATTGATGAATTTCCAGTTGTATTACAATCATATATTCGTCACATTAAAGATGTTGTAGCTGATGGTAACTATAGTTTTAGAGCAATAGCTGACTTAATAGGCTTGGGTGAGGATGGATGGGCACAAGTGAGGAAAGATTTACTAAATGAGTTGTACTCTCACTTAGATGATTATGGCAAATTATACGGACCTGAAAGAGTGAACAAGCTTATTCATATCCTTTCATATTATGAGAATTGGCCAGTATCATTTGATCGATGGATTACTATTACTGACATGGGTCATCTTACAGCATCGTGCTATAATGTTGTCTTATTCTACTTGTCCTCAGTACAATGCCTTACATTTTTTCCTTTGAGATCTGAGCAAGTGCATATACTATCTCGCCGAAATATTGCTCTTGGCTATGTATTTGGCAATCATTTTGTTGAGGTATAATTTATTATTTATTAATTAAATGTTCTTCCATTTATAATTTACGATTATTAATTATAATCTTTTACATGTATTTTTAACGTCAGGTCATCATGTTCCACCTATTGCGCCTAATTAGGGCGCATATTCCCTATCGCAAGTGGATGGGAGACTTCATATTGAAATACAAGTGTGCAACCCAAGAGGGGGGGTGAATTGGAATTTTAAAAATTATCCTAGCAAATCCACACAACAAGCAATCTAATGCCTTAATAAAAATTGAAAGCAATAAGTTCAATCAAAGTACAATAATTAAAGAGCAAGGGAAGAGAAAGCAAACTCAAGGATTTTTACGTGGTTCGGCAATCCACGCCTACGTCCATGCCTCCAAGCACACCGGGCTTGAGGATTTCACTATCCAAGCCTTTCCAAGGCTTCAAACGATTACAATTGACTTCAAGGTGTCAATGAACCTTTACAACAAGAGATTATATCTCCAATCTCTTCACCCCAAGTGTTTCTCACACTTGTACTCTCACAATTTGATGTGAAATGAAAAATACAACAATCAATCTCTCTTTAAGAGTGGATATACAAATTGAAGAACAAAGATGATTTAATGAATGATGATTCACGAAGTTGAAGCTCAATATATGTTGTGTGCACTTGTTCTTGCTTGCTTGGATTACCAAAAATGAATTGGCTTTGAGTTTATATGGTTTGAACTCAAAAACTAGCCGTTATTCACATTCCAGGCGTATCCAGTTTGCCGTTTTATGGAATTCGGTAAGCCGGATTTATGTTACCGTTAAGGCAAAATTCAAAATTTAGCCTAACCGGTTTGCCGGTTACGAAATCCGGTATGCTGTTTTTGTTCTGGATGCTTACTGCCCCGAATCCAGATTTCCGGTTTTTAGAATCCGGTAAGCCGCTTGCTATAGTAACCTGCACAGTGCACTATTTTTTAAAATTACAGTTTGACCCCAAAACTTTATAAAACTGTAC
>MKYO02002894.1:493010-528767 GCA_002013955.2 Citrus medica
AGAGTGCCTTTCTCATGGCATGCAGAGGAAAACACCCATGAGAAGAATTTAGCAGTAAACATATTATAAAGGGTATCTGATTTTGTTCTTGGATAATGATATGGTTCTCAGCTGTTTTTATGATTATATTCATAATAGTCTTAATTCATTTTTGAGTTTCTCTTTTATGGATTGTTAAAATCTGGCAACAAGACATGTAGTAGTTGGAAGAAGAAATGGCAACAATTTTAATAATTTATTTAATCCTGTTGTTAGCTCTTTTGTGAAATGGTTAATGATATTCAGGGACCTCTTGATTAATGTATAGATAGATTCGGATGGTTTCATAGCAAAGTAAAAAGTTTGCTAAATTCTCGAAATACAATCTGGATTCCCAAGATTATTAAGAAATCTTCACCGAAATTAATGGGAAGCTACCTTAGAATCAGCGGAGAACTATCTAAAATCTATGTAGAAACTAATTAATTTTAATCATATTAGTTAAGCTTAATGTAAACAAATTTCAGTTGGAAAGAGCCTCCGATTTAATTGAAAATTCTTCATCATTGGTTATTGGCGCTATTAATCACCGATGTATGCAAATTTTTCTTCATTCTAATAAATGGCGTTGCCTCTGCTGAATAGATGAATGCTGTCTCATTTCAAAACTTTTTGTTTCTGAATGGCTGGTAGGTTGTCAAGGAGATTTATGAGATTATTCCAGCTCAAAAATGGAGAGCAGAGGAGAAACAAATGAATAAGATAGTTTTTATAGGTAATAATTTAATGGTGTTGCTGCATTATTTTTCAGTAAAATCCTTCCCACAAAAAAAAAGAAAAAAAGAATTTTGTTTGAGCTCTTTCCCTCCCTGCTGCCCTCATTTAAACTTTCGTTGTAATTTCTCTAGCAGGTCATCATCTAAATGGAGACATTCTTGAAGATTCCTTCAGAAGTTGCACATTAGCAACTATTTAACTAACGGTGAGAAGCATTCCCACGATATTTGCTATCGTGAAGATTCAATTTAGTGAAGATTGTTATTTAGTCCAATTATAAATAATGGAGCTCAAGGAGTTGGGCCATAGAGTACATACCAATTTTACCTGTTGAATAGACTTTTTCACGTAATTGGAATTTTATTAGTTTTAGCAGCAGCATGTATTTTATAAATTATCAGTGGTCACCTCTTCCACTTTAATTCAATTTTGTTTTTTTCACTTATAAATGGAGAACCAGTAGATGCTTAAATCTTGATATTACTAAAAGTAGGGAATAGAAATAGTATTGCACTCGGGAGTTGCCGGCATCAAACTGCTCTGAATCTCCATAATCAAATGTTGCCCAAAGGAGACACAAGTAGAATTTATTATTTCCTACTTCCATTAGCAAACATAAAAGATAATCTTCATTTCTGTTTAAAAGATACCGCAAGAGCTCAACGGATTCCATGGAATCTCTTTCTTATTTTATACAACTGACAACTGGGAACTTTTGAATCACATTTCAAGTGATATTTTTGTAGGCTGTTGGATTATTGAATATTATGTAGTTGTGCCCTTGACGGCCATTGTTATGGTCATGATGAATGCTATTTCAAGAAGCTCCTGCCTGTATTATACATTGGAAGATGGTAAAATGCTTATAGCGACTTCAAGCATGATTCCATCTCATTATACTTCAAACTTGGGCGACTTGTTACTGGGTTCTTGTTAATTAATTTAATTTAGCATACATTATAATGTTGGGAACTTGTATAATGCAAAATACTACGTCAATGTTAAATAAATACATGGTTTAACGGAAATGGTAATTGAAGTAAAAGGCCATAGGAGGATGTTAATAACATTAAGAGGCGGATCCATTAGTGGGCTACACCGGGCTGTAGCCCGGTATAGAAAAGGAAAAAAAATCAAATACGTTAGTTAAAATTACAATCATGCCACTAATAATTAATTACAAGAGTGCCATTGAAATTAAAAAAAAGGAAAGAATCTTTACCTAATTCACTTTTTCTTTACTCTCAACCGACAACAATTCTCAAAGCCAAGAATTAAAAAAATCGATTGTCCTCTTCACGATTCTTCATCTGCTTCGTCTTCCAATTTCTTGGGCTTTGCATATTTTTCTACTGGTATGCTTTCACAAATTATATAAAAATCTTGTTTTTTTGTGATGGATTTTACTAGTTTGCTCTATATTTTTATTTTGATTCATTATTTTGAATTTGTAATTGGCTATTTAGTTTTTGTGATTGATTTTGCTGATTTGCTCTGTAATTTGTTTTGATTCATTAGTTTGTAAAGTTTCAATTTTGATTGCTATCCATATATGTCCTGGTAAAACTCAAGCAAATTGAATTTAATAGTTGTACAACTTTTAAAATGGAATTATTAATTGTTTAATTAATTGTTTAATAATTAAATTATTTGATTGGCTTAATAATTAAAGATGAAAAAAAAATTGTTTAATTTATTTAAGCATGCTAATTAAGCTTGTAAATTGTAATTATTAATTCTTATGTAGTTTCATGTTATGGTAATTTATAGGTTATAATGTCCGATAAATCCAAGCCGAGGAAAACTCTACTTTCATTCTTTACCAAAGTAAATGGCGGTCAATCATCAAATGAAACAAGTTCTCCGTGCAATATTGATGCCTCAAGTTCTCTTAAATCTCAAAGAGCTGAATTTGAGAAAGTTGATACTCCAACTAGTATTGACACCCCTTATTTAGAACGTGATCCCGGATTACGCTTCTCAATCAAAACTTATCCTATTGATAAATGAGAAGATGTACGGATGGCTTACATAAATATGGGACCATTTCAACCCGAGCTACAAAAATACCCACCAACTAAACATGGTATGCAAAATCGTCGATTTCAATTTTCTTGGTTCTCAAAATTTCCTTGGCTTGAGTATTCCTTGTCAAAAGATAAAGCATTTTGTTTTCCATGCTTTCTTTTTTATGATACATCAACTAAGTTTGATGCATTCATTGTTGATGGTTGTCAAAATTGGAAGTATGTTTCTTGTGACAAAAAAATGTCCTTTTGCACTGCATGAAGGGAGTCATGGTTTTTTTCACAATACCGCCATGGAAAAATGGAGCAATTTAAAGGATCCATGTAAACATATTGATAAAAGAATGAATGCACAATTTTCGCAACAAGTTTTAGAGAATAGGTTGCGGCTAAAAACCTCAATAATAGCTACCAAGTGGTTAGCAAAACGAGCTTGTGCTTTTAGAGGTCATGATGAGTCAGTTAATTCTCTTAATCGTGGAAATTTTATTGAATTAATCAAGTTGTTAGCAACAATGAATGAGGAGATTAATAAGGTTGTGTTAGAAAATGCTCCTAAAAATGCCCAATACATAGCACCGAATATTCAAAAGGAGTTATTGAGTATTCTTGCTAATAAAGTGCGATACAAGATTCGGGAGGAAATTGGAGATGCTAAATTTTGTATTCTTGTTGATGAAGCACTTGATGAATCTCACAAAGAACAAATGGCTATTATTTTGAGATTTGTTGATTGTGATGGGTTTATTGCAGATACTATTGTTCCAAAATCCATAATTGATGAATTTTATTGTTTGAAGCCGCGAAAAGTACAATTTTAGTTATATTTTTGTTTTGACTACATTTTTATTTTTATTTTTATATAATTATTTTGTTTAAAGTAATTATTATTTAGTGTAAGATTTCTAATGCTCTTATCTTATTATGTGTATTTTATTTTTTTCTTATAAAATTTTATGTTCACTTTACAATATAACCTTCCTTTTAAATTTAGCCCGGGGTACTTTCAAATCCTGGATCCGCCCCTGATAACATTGCCGTATAAAAAGGTAATAAATTACCTCTTGTCAGCAATGGATTGCCTTATTCAATAATAACAGCAAACTTCAACAGCCTAGACACTAAAAAATATCGAAGATGAAGCATGCAGTTCACAGACAAAGTTAGTTTATAAGTTGTTAATGCACACTGTAGTAAGAGCAAACTGGATGACCATGGTGGTAGATATCAAAAGTTAATTTAAGAGAGAGTCATTCTACGAAATAATCACAATCTTCCTCCATTCGAAGACAAACAAAAGGCCATTTGAGGAAAGAATCAAAAGCTTCCTCTATCCGAAGACAAACGGAAGGCCATTTAAAGATGCTACATATATAACAAACCAAAGAGACAGTCATTTGAGGAAAGAATCAAAAGCTTCCTCCATCCGAAGATCAACAAAAGGCCATTTATAGATCCTACATATATAACAAAATATTATAATGAAACATAAAGAGTTGAACTGCAAAAGGCTGATGTGGATTTCATCCAACCGATCCAAATTGTTATCATAGGCATGCATAATAACACACACAAAAACAAGGCTTTCAATATCTTTTTCTTGAAGATAAATAAGATAGCTATGAAAGGGAAAATAAATAACTTACAAATATGTTTGCTCATCCCCGCAACAAAGTGGGCTTTGTCATTAATTGATGAACCAACAAAACTTTTTAACAAATTATGCTATTCTTACAAAGTAATTCCATCCAATTGTATTAGTTATGGACACAATTTAGATATTCCTCAGAAGTCCCAATGTTACAGTACATAATCATAGTGGAAAAAATCGACATAATACCCAACAACATTACGTTCAAGCACGCATGCATCGTTACTTGTACAATAAAAAAAATTGGGGAAAGACCAACAAGCCAGCACAAGGATATAAATGAATCCATGTATAATAATAATGCTTGAGGATGGAAATAACAAAAAAATTTCCGACATAACAACGATGACAAAATCCTTTAGTGGTGGGTGCAGTGGACCGCCATGAAGATTGAATTCATGGTAACGACATCAGAAATATGTATTGACAATGTAAAGTTGTGAATGCATATTCACCAATTAGGAAAATAAAACTTACTTATACTACCATCGCTGGACGTGGATATCATCTGCATGCTATCCCTTTGTTCAACAGACCGAGTAACAGTTTCTTGTTGCGTATACTGCAACAAGTAAGAACTTAGTTCAACTTTCGTGCCTAAATTAAACTTGGGAACATGTATTGTGAACAAGAACACTTATACTTCAAGGACAATATGCACCTATTGGTTATTTGTGTTAACATATATGTTTTTATAATATTGATTTTGATGATAACAAACAAGATTAAGAATGATTAATCTTTTAAGCTCAAATTATTTAATATTCTTTTTAAATAAATCATTATTTTCACATTATAAATGTTTCATATTTAATGAAAAAATGATTTTATGAAATTGATTATTTTTCAAAGTTTATGGTTTAATTGAAAGAATTTTGAAAACTTTGAAATAAACAAGTATTGCTTGAAATTTTGGTAAAGGCCTTATTTGAAAAGTGTCATAGCATTTTTGGCTATATTATAATTTCAGAAAGTTTTGGGATTAACAAAGCATTACTTAGAAATTCTGAAATTTGACCTATTTGCAAAGTTTCATAACGTTTTGGGCCGTCGTACAGTTTTATAAAGTTTTAGGGTCAAACTATAATTTTAAAAAATAGTGCACTATGCAGGTTACTGTAGCAAGTGGCTTACCGGTTATAAAAACTGAAAAACCGGATTCGGGGTAGAATGCATCCAGAACGCAAACGGCTTACTGGATTCCGAAACCGGCAAGCCGGATAGGCAGAATTTTGAATTTTGCCTTAACGGTAACATAAATCCGGCTTACCAGATTCCATAACCGGCAAACCGGATACCATAACCGGCAAACTGGATACGCCTAGAATGTGAGTAACGGCTAGTTTTTGAGTTCAAACTATATAAACTCAAAACCAATTCATTTTTGGGAATCCAAGCAAGCAAGAACAAGTGCACACAACATATATTGAGCTTCAACTTCGTGAATCATCATTCATTAAATCATCTTTGTTCTTCAATTTGTATATCCACTCTTAAAGAGAGATTCATTGTTGTATTTNTGTATATCCACTCTTAAAGAGAGATTGATTGTTGTATTTTTCATTTCACATCAAATTGTGAGAGTACAAGTGTGAGAAACACTTGGGGTGAAGAGATTGGAGATATAATATCTTGTTGTAAAGGTTCATTGACACCTTGATGTCAATTGTAATCGTTTAAAGCCTTGGAAAGGCTTGGATAGTGAAATCCTCAAGCCCGGTGTGCTTGGAGGCGTGGACGTAGGCGGGGATTGCCGAACCACGTAAAAATCCTTGAGTTTGCTTTCTCTTCCCTTGCTCTTTAATTATTGTACTTTGATTGAACTTATTGCTTTCAATTTTCATTAAGACATTAGATTGCTTGTTGTGTGGATTTGCTAGGATAATTTTTAAAATTCCAATTCACCCCCCCTCTTGGGTTGCACACTTATATTTCAATTTGTGGCAGAGTGTGAGTAAATTGATATGCTTTGAAGAGTTGTATTCGGTACCATCTCGTTGCTGCCCTTCGCTGAAACAGCTTTTAGACTATGGGTCATCGGAGGAAGTATTATGTTACCTGCGTCCGACTTCCAATCATGTTCTTTAGGCAATTGCGCCATGCCGGGGGCATACGTTGAACAATAGTTCTGGACAGACATCATATTATCCACGTACTCCTCAACATTTCCCATGTTCAGTTGTATTGCCCTACATGCATGCGCGCATAGAATTCCCGATATCTGCCACAACCCACAACTGCACGACATTGCTTCCATGTCGAGGTCATAAAACATGGATATGGTATCAGTTAGTTTCAGGGTTGTGCCATTTTGCTCAACCATTGCAAAGCGTTGACCATCAATTGTACGGTCATGAATGACTTCCCGAACTGTCGGCGTTACTTTCTCCCTATACCAATTCCACACTGCCATTCTTCTTCGTTCAAACAAATCAGCTGTCAAGCGTGCAATTCCTGTAAATCTTCTAGCAATACTTATCTCTAAATATTGACGTAAGTGACTGCGAAGTTTGTCAGTAATCGATAGTGTTACACTGGTGCACTTAACCCATTTAGGAATTGAAAATAGAGCCCAACTTGACCAATTTGTTTGTAACAACCAATCATGGCATTCTTCGCTTTGTTGTTGTATCAAATCCATATATTTATAGAAGGATGCTTCACTTGTACTGCGGCAAGCTGACCAAAATAAGTGTTACACTGGCGCTGCAGGGAATCTCTTAACCAAGTGATTGTAACAAGATGAGATATTTTTTGAACTTCAACAAATCTTGTTGGAGTACATCTGCGATAAACCTAAACAATGATTCAATTGTGAGAGAGTGTAATGTATGAAAATTTTTATGGGAAAGGCGCGAAATTTATAAGCACTAAGTTTGACTATTTTATTACTATTTTTATTGGAAAGGTGCTAAGTTTGACTGTTTTATTAATAAAATAGAAGAATAAAAATAGCAAAAGGTTGGCTATATGTATAGTTTGATCCACCTTTTTGACCAGTTCCTTTTTTTTTTGGTAAGGTTTCGAATCAATATATATATATATATGTATGTATGGGAAACTTTCGGCCTACCCCTCAATTTTTAAATCGTCCCTTTTACTATTAAAAATATTAAGATACCCCCCAAAACTCGTTATCTCTCTATTAATTTTAACGGCTATAAAGATAAAATAGTATTTGCATATTTTCCTAACAATCAATTAATAGAAAAAGGTCAAACCTAGGTAGACTAACTTTTATGGGTCCAAATCTTTCTAGGTTTTTCAAAACACACAAATATTTCAAATATTTATAGTATGCCCCCTAATACTTTAAAATATTTTTATTTTGTGCCTATATGACTATTTTTTTAAAAGATTAAATTTTACCTTTCATATTTAAAAAATCTATTTAAAAATTAAATATAGAAATTAATTAAAAGTTACAAATGGAAAAAGAATAATATTTTACCTTTTTTCATTTTTTTATTATTATCATTATTATTTTTTTCATTTTGTAAAGGTACTTAAAGAAAATATAGATATAAAATAAAAAGAAAAATCAAAGAACAAAAGAAAAGGGGTATTGAAGTTTCACCAAACAAATGAAATGATTAAGGATGAGAAAAATGAATGGAAAAAAAATGCTACTAGAGTCATATAGGGATGGCAACTTAATCCTGACTCGGATAAACCCGGATAATTCGATACGAGTTTAACCCATACTGGATTAAAATAAATCCGATATCTGGATGTAATTTTGCTGACCTGGATACATCCGGGTTCGGTTCTAGATTTGGGTGAACCCATAGATCCAGATCCCAAACCCGAATATCTTATTTTAAAATTAATTTTTTAATTACTTTTAATATAAATACAAAGATTAAAAAAGAAATTGTAAGTGCCCTAGTTTCACAGATCACAGCTATAGCCTCTAAACATTTCATTTATTTTCAACTCCTCCTCATCAAATCAAACCACCGTGCTTTGCCAATCCCTACCTTCACAACTCTATTCATCATCATCATCATCATCATCATCATCATCATCATCATCAGTCGCCATTTGTCCGGCTGTGATACAGTTGAAAACGCGACCTTCATCATCATCGGCAGCATCGGTTGAAAACAAACTGAAACGGCGAGATATCCGATTGAAAACAACACCAACAACGAGATATCCAGTTGAAAACAGCAGCATCGGCCGAAAACATCCTTTTCGTCATCATCAAGGCATGTGTTTTGCTTTGCCTTTTTCATCTTTTTCAGCCTTTTTTTTTCCTCTGATATGGCAGTAAAGTGAGATCTTCAAATGCATGACAGCTCCCATAATTTCTCCCTCGTTTTGATTTATTTCCTCTGCTTTTAATATTTTTCTTGCAAATGAATATTATTCTTATTGATTATTATTGTATTTGTGGATGCTTTATTACTTAGAAACATTGAAATTTAATCTATATCTTTTTTTATTTTATTAGAATATGGATTTATTTGTATTTTAATTTTTTTTTACTTAATTCACTAATTCGGGTTCAAAATTCGAAATCCAGAAACCCAGGTTTTTTTCGAGTTAACCCGACCGGACTCAGATGGAAAAAGTTTGGGTTTAAATCTGAATCCGGCAAAAGAAAATCATGTCCAGATCCGAAATCGGGATGGCTGAACCCGGACTCGGATCTTGTCATCCCTAGAGTCATGTACATGAAAGAAAAGAAAAAATGAAGAAAAAAAATGAAGGAGTAAGGATAAGAAAAAAAAACAAATAAAAGAAAAAGATGAAGGAGTAATGATGAGAAAAAAATGAAAGAGAAAAACGAAGAAAAAGACAAAGATGGTATGGCTTTTTAATTTTAAATTTTGATTTTGATGACATTATCATAATTTACATATGATGGCATGTCTTGTAATTTATTTAACTAACATGTCTAATTTAGGAAAACTATCAATTTATTTAGGTTTATTAAGTCATTTCGACACTTTATTTTTTAATTTATTTTTCAATAACTAGTCATACATCAACTATTTTTTTTCAATGACTAATCATACATCAAACTTTTTTTTTTTAGCCTCACAATAACGTCAAGAATATTATGTTAATATAGAGGTACTTTCGTATTTTTATGAGTCAACGGCAGTTAATGGTTAAAGATAATGAATTTTAGGAATAACTTGATGTTTTCAATAATAAGGAGACGATTTGAAGATTATCACTTCATGAGAGAATAGGTTGAAAGTTTGGGTAAAAGCTTGTTTAGTCCCTATATTATGAGGTTAGTGTTCATTTAGTCCCTTTATTTTTAAAAACACCTCAAAACGTCCCTGCTACTAAATATTGACACTTATGCCATTATTTTTTTTTATTTTTAACTTGCTTTTACAATATTACATTTTTACAATAATGTTTCTTTTTTGGATATTAATAAAAAATTAAATTATCAAATTAAACTCAAAAATAAAATAAAAACAAAAAAGGTATATATTAATTTTTGTGGAAGCTCACGTATGTCTAAAAAATTAATATCGTAAAAAATTACATTATCAATTTTTTTAGAAAAATTAATATTTTAACTCAAGAGTGTGTTCCACAAAAATTAATATATATATNAAGTATTTTTAAAAATATAGGGACTAAACAGACACTAACTTCAAAATATAAGGACTAAACGAGCTTTTACCCTTAAAAGTTTCTCTTTATATATTAATAACTTAGTTTCCTTAGTGTCTCATTCTTGCTCTTCCTTGTCTGATTGGCTATATCAATAAATAATTCACAATAGACAGCATCAACACCGAAAGCCCAAAACACGTGTTACTCACGGTACAAAAACACGTGAATATACAAACATTTAGAGTGTGATAATCATGGTTTTAAAGGTGGATTGGGAAATAGTTAAAATAAAAGGTTCTTCACAATAGTTAAAATAACATTTAGAATGTGATAATCATCTTCTTGTTGTTTTTATCTCTTTCAAAAAAATTTGTATACACTAATTTCGCTACTTCAACAATGGGACATAAAGTAGGATCTACTATTTTATAATATTTAAATTTAATGAATTTCAGTATAAAAACTTACTGATGAATTATCTCATCATTTATCACCCAGTTAATTTTTTTTTTTTATCCATCCAACAGGTTTTTTAATTAACTAGTAGATTTTTGTATGCACCCACATTTGTCACTTTTCAATCTTCCGAACGAAAAACATGTGGTTTTCGAAAAGTAAAATGCTACGAGAAGAAGATGATGAGAAAAAGTGTGTTGAGAAAAAAAGAATAAACTGACTAGAAAGAAAAAAAAAAGAAAAATTATTTCATCTTTCTCTCGTTTCTCCGTCTTTGTCATTACTCTTTCGATATGACTCCTTTCTCAACTCTTAGTTTACCTAAAAATTAAAGGGTTAATTTTGTCCTGCCCTCAAATGTTTCAATATTTTTTACCGCGTCCCTAAATATTTCAACAATACTCACTTCACACCTAAATTCGTTATTTTGACCATTTATTCTAACGGTCAAAGGGTAAATTTAAAAATTCATATCCTAAATATTATTTTATGATGATAAATTAAATTTATTTGATAATTTAATTGATGGAATTATTATTAATTACCTTTAAATAAAATTTTTTAATATAAACATTAATTATTAAATTAACATTTTATCTCATTTTATTTTTCTCTAATTCAAGATAAGGGGTATTTCGGACATTTATTTAAATTTTAAATAGCTCTGTTAAACATAACGGTCAAATTAACGAAATTAGGTATGAAATAAATATTGTCAAAACATATGGGTACGTGACGAAAAATATTGAAACATTTAGGGGCACGAAAAAATTAACCCAAAATTAAAATTCTGTTGACTCGCGGCATCTATAGGCTATGTCAAAGATAAATGCCCACGTGCCATTCGGTCGCCAGCCACTAAATTTGACTTACGAGAAGGGTCGGTGCTCGCATTTGTCATGAAATGAATAAATTGGCTGCCGATTTTGTTGGTAATTTTGCCGTAGCATTTAATTTCATGGACCCAAAGCTTCGCCTATAAATAGCAAGGTGTTCTGCTCATTTGAATACATCTCCAGTTGGCGCTGTTTGTGAGAGTGCAGAAAAATGAGCTCCTAGTCAATATGGTAGAGCGTTTCTTTTAGTGCTCAGTAAAATTTTGCATTTGAGATACCGGAGAGAAATTTGTGTCTTAGTAAAATTATTTATTTAAAAAGTGTTAAAAGTATAAGGTATATTTGGATATTTTTAAAAGAAAAATTATTATTACATCACCTTTATTTTATATTATGTTCATTCAACCACTACAAAATTCTAACATATACTTTATACCATCTTTCTTTTCACATTTGTATCAACTAGCCACTTTTACATTAGTACTATTAAATCATTTTCAGAAAATAATAATTTTATCCCCAAATAAATTAAAAGATTATTTTATTTTATAAAAATTTTTAAAATATATTTATAATGATAAAAATATCCCTAAATTTAATAAAAATAAATCCCAAAATTAGAATTTTTATTTTTAATAAAAATTATTTTAATATAAAATTATAATTATAAAAATAATTGTAAAATTTTGGGATTTAATAAAAATCCCCTAAATTATTAAAATTTTAGGATTTATTATTTTAAGAAATAAATTCAGTTATTTTAATAAAATTTTATAAAATTATAATTTTTAATAAATAAATTCATTTATTTTTATTAAAATTTTGTAAAATTATAATTTTTAATAAAAATAATTATTAAAATTTTGTAAAATCTAAATTTAGTATAAATAAGTTGAACACCTGTATTTGGGATTTATTTTTTATTAAATTTAGGGATATTTCTATTATTATAATTTTTAATTTTAAAAGTTTTTATAAGATAAAATAGTCTTACAATTTATTTGGGGGTAAAATTAATATTTTATTAAAATTATTTAATAGTGTTAATGCAAAAGTGGCTAGTTGATACAAATTTAAAAATAAAGGTGGTGCAAAATATATGTTAAAATTTTGTAATGATTGAATGAACATAAAATAAAATAAAGGTGGTGCAATGATAATTTTCCTTTGTAAAATATAGTTTCATATTTCAAATTTATACTATATTAATTATTAATAAATAAATATTCCTTTTGACGTAAACTGTTACTCCACGGTTAAATACATTAGTCTTTATCTTTGTGAATTATTTTATTTGGTGCATATTGATTCCACGTATACAGACAGGTAGTGCAAGAACACATCAAATGACACTTCCTTTCCATCATTAGTTCTATCAATTGATACTGCGATGAATACCTTGAAGGGATCTAACAAAGTCAAATATGAAAGCTAAACATGTATTAACCATAAACTACTGTCGAACTAAATCTGAATTTAAAAAAAAAATCTATATAATTAAATCTATGGAGATAATTGTCCTCACAGATAAAGGGAAGACATGAAAACAAAGAAATAAATAAATGAATGAATGAAATAATTAAACTGTCCGCTCCCTCCCCTTAAACTATGTTTTAACAAAATAAGGAATTATTTTTAAAACAATATCACAAGATTTGATTATTTGATTTCAAAAGATCTGTTTGGTAATTTCAAATGATGAGATAAACACTTTTAAAAATTAAAATAATATCTTATGCATTTTTAATTAAAGAGTATATTTAAAAGTATTCAGATTTTAGCTCAACTCTCTCTTATTAATAATATAGGATAAATAATGAGCAATGGTATTCATTTCTAAGGTTTTTTTTCTTTTTTTAATATTGATACAAGTCACAAATATATTCATATTTACAATTATAGAACTATTAAGACTTACTTAGATCCATTCAATATTATCGCCAAATTTATATTCTCATAGTAGGAAATATCTAGAGGAATATATATTTATACTTTGTTCACACTATGAGAAATATGTCTACCTCTACAGAATTGTTTAATTGTGAAGCGAAATTAGAATCCCAACATAAGCGGTGGGACTCGAACTCGTGCCTCAAACGCCAGTTGGCTATAAAGGCACAGGTCCACTGGTTTTGAGGGCACTAGTTAACTCATTTCCAAAGTTAAATATTATGAGGTTGTCAGTTTTTCTCTTACTGAAATTAATATATATCACTTACTCCTTTATAGTTTTCATAATAGCCAAAAACTTCTATGGTACAAAAAATTGAAAGGAAAAGAGGGGTAAATGATTAATTGCTTGATAATCTATCTTGGAAATAAAAAATATGTATTTATTATAAGAAAATATTTAAAAATTACAAAAAATATAAGAAAATTTTCTGTTGTTAAATATTTTCATTCACTTCAAAAAATATATTTTCTTATTTTTAGTACTTAAATTTTTTTATTTTAGCTTCCATTAATATGATTATTTAATTTAAAAATAATGTTAATATTGTAAAACTATATTGTTAGGAGGGTCATTGTCTATTATGAAAATTATAGGGGGTAAGTGGTAATTTATGAACTTCAGTATAGGTAAATTGCATGTAATCTGGCAATACCTCCATACCCCAAATATCCCATCAATAAAATACTTGGTGGTGTTTAGTTTAAAGAAATGAGTGGAGAGGAGAGGAGAGGAGATGAGAGGAGATGAGAGGAGAGGAGTGGAGAAGAGGGAAGAGGGGATTTCAATTTTCATTATTTGGTTTGGCAAGGAATTCTAAATGGAAAGGGATAGATTATTATTTACCTCGACAATTTTCCCTTTGTGTTAACATTTTAATATTTGTTATTAAGTAAAAATAAAAAAATAAAAAATTTACAAAATCATAATAAGGAAAAATGTCTCAATTATTATTCAATTATATTATTTAGAGATTTGAATTTTTCTAGAAAAATATTAAATTATAAATTAATTTAATCTAAAAATAGAAAACTAAAACAAGTAGAATTGAAAGAAAATTTACTATGAATTGATTTGATCTTTGTTAATTTTCTACGTTTATAGTTTGCAAATAAAAGTATAAATAAATATATATCATAGAAAAGATAATCTTTATATAGTTTTCAACATTAAAATAACGAAATTAAGATTTTCCTTCCTCAATTGCTTTTATCTTTATTTTTCAGAAAAAAATGATTAATTAATTAAGTGAAAATCTGAAGTTTCTATTTTTATGATTATATCTCTCTCGTACTGGTAATGGCCAAAAAATAAAAAATAAAATAGCCACGTACATTTTAATATGTTTACAGTAATTAAATATTTTTTAGGAGACAAATATGGAAATTTACTCTCCCGTTGAGTTAGAATTCGATTTCCCCACTCATTATAGAGGAAACGGAATTCCACAATTTACATCAATTGCGAATTTTGGCTCTATTTAGAATTGAGGTTAAGCAGCTATAGTACTAAAATATTTGGTAAACACTAGCTGTTGTAACTTCAAATGTATGTTTACATAATTTTAGGGGAAAAATATGGAAATTTACTCTCTCGCTGAGTTAGATTTCAATTCCACACTCATCATAGAGGAACTGGAATTCAACCGTTTGCAACAATTGCGAATTTTGGCCTTGTTTGGGATTGAGATTGGATAATAAAGTGTTTTGTAAACACTAGCTGCTGTAGATTAAAATCTATGTTAATATAATTTTTTACTTATATAATGAAAAATCTGTTATATCTTTAATAAATTTATCAAAATTATTATTTAAAAAATTTTGTTTACAATATATTATTAACTTTTATTTAATATTTACAACCGTTTCCACAATAGTTATACCTCAAAAGTTACGTACCTCAATACCAAACATGACTTCTGTAGAATTTGATTCTCCTTCATTATTGTAAACCTAACGGTAGAAATCTGAGAGGACTTCGAATTCCTCTCCCCTCCCTCCTACTCTCCTGTGAACTGAACACAGCGTTGGAAGATGTGAACCAATGGCGAAATGGGAGAAGGCTGTACATATAATATACCTTCTTAATACATCTGTAAAGAGTTCACGCTCGTCAATATCCAAATGCATGTCACCAATTTCTGTTAATAAGCATGTTAATTTTGATAGGCCTATCTGCATTTAGAAAACTGCGGTCCAAAACTTAGCCCCATTGCCAATCAATCGGTCCCTGCAAAAACTTAGTGTTGTTGATTTCATTTTTGCGTTGAGTGTTTGTCCAAAATCTTCTTTGCCTTCTAGTCTCTTGCATAATCATAATAACCATAAATAAAAAAGAGAGTTTTGGATGAATTTAACTTTAATTTGATGGGATTTTTAGTCCATTCTGCAAGTAAATATATCGAGCATTCTGTAGTGAACATAACTAAACACTATTTTTTTTTCAAATGCCATATATAGTAGTCACTAATTATACTACATACTTTGGGGGTGAACAATTCAAATCGATCGAAAGTTCTCAGTTTGGTTTTAAAACTAATCCAAAAAGACAACAAATTCAACTAAAATTGAATTTATCATTAAAAACTTAAAATCAATTATCATTCATGCAACGTATTTGAGGTCGAGAAACGTGAGTTAATAAATAAATATTAAAACAATCGAGAATAAAAGGGCACAGCTACAATACATGCATGTATGTGATACATGCAAGTAATTAAAAAAAAAAACAGAGCAATGGTTTGGCTGCCAAGTAGCAGCCAAACACTAAAAAAATAAATAAATAACTGGGAGCAACCGGTTGCCCCTTAAATGAATTAAATAATAATAAATATAATAATATTCAATTATAATAAATAAAATAATTATAAAATAATTATTATTTTAATATTAAAGGACACATAACAATAAAAATTTATTTTTATAATAATAAAAAAAGAGTTTCAAGTTAATGATCTTGATTTTATGTTTATTGGTCCATTATTTTATTATTTTCATGGTTGTAAGTTAATGATCTCAAGTTTCATATTTATTGCCGTAAGTTTCAAGTTCCTTTGATTTCAAGTTTAATAGTCCATATATCAAGTTAATTGTCATGATTTCATGTTTATTGGTCCATTAATTAAATTATTTTCATTGTTGCAAGTTAATGATCTCATATTTCATGTTTATTATCCTAAATTTCAAGTTTATTAATTAAATGATTTTCATGGTTGCAAGTTAATGAGTTCATGTTTCATGTTTACTGTCCAAAGTTTCAAGTTCCATTGGTTTCAAGTTTAATGGTCCAGATATCAAGTTAATGGTCCATGTATCAAGTTAATGGTCACGGTTTCATGTTTATTGGTCTATTAATTAAATGATTTTCATGGTTGCAAGTTAATGATAATATGTTTCATGTCTATTGTCCTAAGTTTCAAGTTCCTCTGGTTTCATGTTTAATTGCCGAGGTATCAAGTTAATGGTCACGGTTTCATGTTTATTGATCCATTTGGTCTATTAATTAAATGATTTTCATGGTTGCAAGTTAATAATAATATGTTTCATGTCTATTGTCCTAAGTTTCAAGTTCCTCTGGTTTCATGTTTAATGGCCGAGGTATCAAGTTAATGGTCACGGTTTAATGTTTATTGATCCATTAATTAAACGATATTCATGGTTGCAAGTTAATGATCTCTTATTTCATGTTTATTGCCCTAAGTTTGAAGTTCATTAATTAAATGATTTTTATGGTTGAAAGTTAATGATAACATGTTTCATGTATATTGCTCTAAGTTTCAAGTTCCTCTAGTTTCGCGTTTAATGGCCGAGGTATCAAGTTAATGGTCACGGTTTCATGATCATTGGTCCATTAATTAAATAACTTTCATGGTTGAAAGTTAATAATAACTTGTTTCATGTCTATTGGCCTGAGTTTCAAGTATTTCACGTTCAATGGCCGAGGTATCAAGTTAATAGTCATGGTTTCATGTTTATTGGACCATTAATGAAATGAATTTCATAGTTGCAAGTTAATGATCTCATGTTTCATGCTTATTACCCTAAGTTTCAAGTTCATTTGGTTTCAAGTTAAATGGTCCAGGTATCAAGTTAAAGGTCATGGTTTGATGTTTATCGGTCCATTAATTAAATGATTTTCAAGGTTGCAAGTTAATGATCTCATGTTTCATGTTTATTACCCTAAGTTTCAAGTTCATTAATTAAATGATTTTCTTGGTTGCAAGTTAATGATAACATGTTTCATGTCTATTGCCCTAAGTTTCAAGTTCCTTCGGTTTCATATTTAATGGCCGAGGTATCAAGTTAATGGTCTTTGTTTCATGTTTATTGGTCCATTAATTAAACGATTTTCATGGTTGCAAGTTAATGATCTCATGTTTCATGTTTATTGCTCTAAGTTTCAAGTTCATTAATTAAATGATTTTCTTGGTTGCAAGTTAATGATCTCATGTTTCATATTTATTACCCTAAGTTTCAAGTTCCTTCGGTTTCATATTTAATGGCCGAGGTATCAAGTTAATGGTCTTTGTTTCATGTTTATTGGTTCATTAATTAAATGATTTTCAAGATTGCAAGTTTATGATCTCATGTTTCATATTTATTACCCTAAGTTTCAAGTTCATTAATTAAATGATTTTCATGGTTGCAAGTTAATGATAGCATGTTTCATTTCTATTGCCCTAAGTTTTAAGTTCTATTGATTTCACCTTTAATGGTTCACATATCAAGTTAATGATCATTGTTTCATCTTTATTAATCCATTAATTAAATAGACTTTTTCACGTAACCAAGCAAAGATTACAAAGCAAGAAAATGGTCCAGATAACCAAATAACCAAGCAAGGTTAAATGGTCCAGATAACCAAGCAAGGTTAATTGAATCACCGATATGGTTACATTTAACCATTACAAAAAGAAAGAAATATGTACCTTCACAGTTTATTGCAAGATAATAGCCCAATCATTCTACAAAATCTTCTCCAAGAATTATTTCCCTCTCACTCGCTCCTTCAACGTTGTGCTTATTGCAATCAAATTAAACAAGCAGTACTTGTTACTAATCTCGCCTTCACTTATTCTAACAAATAAACATGACCGACACTCCTAAGCAAATTACCATTGCCATACTGTTGCAAACAAAAGTAAACATTTTTTTTTCTTTTTAATTACCTGCTGCCTCCATTCCAGCGGCACAACAATAGATCAAGTGCACGCGAGAAATTAACTATGTTCTAAGGCAAATTGATGTGTCTAATTGCTAAACTTCCACAACCACCCAATATCTTTTCCAGTTGGTTCCCGTTGTCATGTATCCGCCGTGAATTTTACTTGCATCGTTTCTGACTTTATTGGGAGACACCAAAACTTTAAACTTCACAATAGCAATTTCTAGGGGAAATTGATCGTCATTTCTGGGGGTGAAAAAGAATTCAATTATCAGATTTTCTGGGGGAGGAAAAGATTTTGATGATCTTAATTCCTTCCTGGGGTGTGAAAAATCTTTTGATGAAGGCCTTTGGTGGACGCTTATTTAACATTTTTTTCCTTTATTTAATTATTAAATTATCTTTCTACAACCGGCAATAGGCCTTTACCCATTTTTCTTTTTCGACCATTAGATTCATTCAGTTTACATCCAACGGCAGTTTAGGATGGAGACAAAAAGTGTGGTACCTTACTACAGTGGTAACATAGGCGGATCCCAATTTATAATATGATAATTTGATAAGAAGGGAGAAATGGGAATTAAATAATATAAAATTTTGATGGTGACATCACAAGCATGATTGGTAAAGTAGATTGCGTGATCAGGTTATCAATCGTTCTTAAGAAATTATTTGCTATTAGCAATTAATCTCATGATCTTGATCATTATATATTGATTCATCTTGAACTTCATATGAGTTGGGTTAGTTTGGTGTTAAGTTTCCAAGTCAAATCATCAAAATTTGAACCCAACTCAAACCAACCCAAATATTTTTTATTTGGGTTGGGTTTTATAATAAAAATATTTTTTATTTTGATAAATTTAATTGTATAAAAATTATAAAATTATTAATTATTAAATTAATATTAAAATATAAAAAAAAGATAGTGGATAAAAAATTATAAAATAATATATTTTAGAATAACTTCATCCTTAAATATTAACCATATTACATTATAAATTCTAACAATGTTAACGCAAATTAAAACGAGAAAAGACATCTCAACTCAAGTATCAAAGCAATCCATCAAAATTAAATTAAATTAAATTATTCAATTTTATAAATTTAAATCTTCCAAGAAATAAATCTAACATTTATTGTAATTAGAAAAAGCTCTAAAATTTTAAATGCAATAAGAAAAATTAGACATGAAATCCAGTTAGAGTTAAATTTAATTAAAAAATAACAATATAATCATATTTTATTTAATAAAATGTTATAATCAATTGCATTTTTAATTTTAGTAAGTTACAATACAAATGAGACTATAAAATTATATTAGAGGATTTCATAAAAATATTGTTTGAATAATTTATTAAAATATTAATTTAGCCTTTTAACTCAAGTTGAGATTGTAAAAAATTATTATATAATAGAGATTATTAATTTATAAATTATTAGTTTTGAAACAATAATAATGACCACCCAACAATAATAAAGACTTAAACTCTAAATTTTGGTCTATCTAAAATTTTCCATGTCAAAAGGAAATTCATTTTTCTTTAAAAGTGGTTAGATTATTTTATACACCACTAGATACATGGCAAAAACTCTGGCATAAAACTCATCTCAATCTTTTTTAGTTAAAGCAGATCGGAAAAAATCTTTTCAATTTTAAGATAATGTGATGTTGGAAGTATAAACTCGCAAACAAAGTGAATAAATAAACAAATAACAAAGAGTGGAGTGCACATTAAAAAAAAATGTTAGCTATTAAGGGGAAGATATTTTACTTTAAAAAGAAAATTGATTTTCAAAAGAAAAATAAGTCAAACACGATGCCAAACATAATTAAATATATAAAGAAGTTAGCTTAAAATCTAATAGCTTAATAGTTAATACCAAGTTGTCAATTTGCTCAATTTGAATGTGAGATTTTGGAATTGAAAATAATGGAATTAATTGGTTTCCATTTATTTTGTTTAATTTATTTTCATTAACATGTCACCTTGAATTTGTCCATGGCCCATGGATAAACCATACCAAATTATTATGAAATAGTTTTTTTACATAAAAACTCAAATTTAACCCATTTTATAATTTACCTAACACAAATCATTTTATTCAGTTTGGATTTAGTTAAACCCATGGATTATGGGTTTGTGCCCACCCCTGTATATGAGGTTAACAATGCTTTAAGAAATTGATTGAAAAGGAAATAATGGATTGGGTAGGAGTGTGCTAATTATATATAATCGGTACTACAAGACAAGCAAAATCTTGGTTTGGAGCTAAATTAATGCCAAGTGAAACATGCAATTTTTAATTATTGTTCGATAGGGATAGGCTCAAGGATCAAAGAGACTAAACGATCTTTAGTGACCCCTTCTGATGATCCAATACCATCTCCGTGCTGATAAATGCATTGCGCAGTTCTTGCCATGTTTAAGCACATATTCACCATTGTATTTGGGAGGCAATTACTTTTAGCTATTCTATTCTCATTCAGCTTTTTCCATGAATAGTTTAATAACCCTTGTATGCGTTCTCTTGCTTCCTCTGCTGATATTCCTTCTTCATTCATGCAGCACTGAACAGATTTTGCCACGTCCCCTCTCTTAATCTCAGCCTATATATGTATAGATGAAGACAACAGTAATTATATATAGTTAAGCATGATTTTTTTAAAAAAAAAAAACATATAGAATTGGTCAGAAAAGTCACCATGGAAGTTCCCAAATCATTGCTAAGGCGAGCAATTAGTGATGACCAATATATAATCTCATAGCCATCTTTGAGGCAATTAATGAGTGAGTGCTCAGTTAGGTTGCATTCTTCGGCTTGTAGCAAATAGGCATGGACGATGGCTGCAGGGCCTCCCACTGAAGTCCAGGCATTTCCTAAGTACTCATTCAAAGTTGGCTTGTGCCCTCTACTAAACCATCTTGCTTCTACCAAATACGATCCACAAAGATTAGCCCACTGCAATAAAATAATCATAAGATTGTGCATCGATCATCGTTAGATTAAGAAATATTAAAGAAATTCATTGCATGATTGAAGTCCTAAATATCATCCAAGCTCGTTTAATAACAAGGAGCCTTTAAAAAAAAATTTCAAAATGTCCTGGCATATTATTAATGACCTCATTCTTAATGTAGGATAGAAAATTCAGGCCATGATTTTTGAGAATATCATATGCCAAGTCATTTCCAAAGTTCAACATAGCCAAATAGCAAATCTTCATATAATATGGCAGTTTCTCCATGGCCCCAGTATCCCACCTGAATAAATAAATAAATAAATAAAAGGGGTCAGGCAAATTGAAATTAAGAAATATTATGAACCAAAAGTTAGTGCTGTTAATAATATCATATCTCCAAACATATTAATTATTATACCTTTTTACTGCATCTGTGAAGAGTTCAAGCTCCTCTAATGATCCGTATATATCGTACATGTCATCAATGGCTGTTAATATGCATACAAATTTGGTGAGTTCAATCCTGCATTTAGTAAACTGGGGCTCAAAAACTATGCCCATTGCCCACAAATAGTTCTCCATCAATCTGTCTCTTGAAAATGTTAGTGTCTCATGAAAACCCAATTCTCTCCACCACCTATACAAATTAATTAATGATTACATTAAATTCAATGATGGATATATATGTGTGTGTATGTGTGTGTGTGTCTTCATCAAAGCAGTTATATAGATACAAGCTGTGACCGACCTCGCCAACTCCTTAAGTTCTTTTTGGTGTATGGATTGTACTAAATTGTAATCCAATTTGGCTAGCTCCAGCAACACCGCCAAATTTTTTGGAACATCTGTTGGGTATAGATTGATGAAATTTTGAGCCTCATTTCTCTGCATCCTCCAATACAGCGGGATATGAAGTGATTGTTGTAATTTTTCAGTAAGAATATTGGTCTCCAATTTCCCCAATAAGTAATCATTTAGATGTTTAGTGCTGAAACTCTTGGCTTCTTCTAAAACTTCTTCTTCTTCAACTGATCCGAGGAATGAAGCTTCAAATAAACTCAAAAGCCCTGTTATGTCCGCTTCTAAACTCTCATCGAATCTCCCGTCCACGTTTTTGAATTTATCAAACACGTCTGCTTTAATTTATACCATACATGATCACCAAAAATAAGGATCACAAATTAAAAAAACAAATTTAAGGAAAGATGTTGTATGTGTGTTACAAAAGTGAATATGAGTGAGTTCTATTAAATAACCTGTGCTAATTGAATGGCCATGTTCCCGTAGAATCCGAAAATGGAATGCTGTTTCGTTGAGATCCTTGATAGTATTATCATCTTTTGTGAGTCGATTTACAGCCTCTTCAATCTCTTGTTCAAAATGATAGGCCACTCCCAACCTCTGCAATGAGTCAATTAGCTTTAATCTGTCATAAGATCTTTTGGTGGATGCAAATAACTCTTTAGCCTCTTGCTTCAACTTCTCTAATCGGCCCGCATACAACTCATACTGGTGGATACGTACAAACATGAGCTAAATTAATGTTGGTAACAAAATAAAATAAGATAGCTCATCAAGCAAATGAATATTGGTGAATTCATTTATTCTAACTACTTACTGTATAATCAGTGGTAAACGACTCTATGAGTTCAGGATTCCAGATGCTAGGATGGTAATTAGCCGACCGCCGTTGCTTCGCTTGCAAAGGTTTAGTGGAGTTATTAGAAGCAATATTTCTAATTAATCTTGATCGCCCATTTTTACCTCTTGCGGCAACACTTGGTGAGAACAAGATTTTACAGGTTTGAACATTAACAACACATGATGAGTAAGCGAGGGAAGCTAATTTTAATTCCATATATATATATGTGTGTGTGTATATAATTTAACTAAGTGATTGTAACAAGATGAGATATTTTTTGAACTTCAACAAATCTTGTTGGAGTACATATGTGATAAATCTAAACAATGATTCAATTGTGAGAGAGTGTAATGTATGAAAATTTTTATGGGAAAGGCGCGAAATTTATAAGCACTAAGTTTGGCTGTTTTATTACTATTTTTATTGGAAAGGTGCTAAGTTTGACTGTTTTATTAATAAAGTACAAGAATAAAAATAGCAAAAGGTTGGCTATATGTATAGTTTGATCCCCCTTTTTGACCAGTTCCTTTTTTTTTTTGGTAAGGTTTCCAATCAATATATATATATATATATATATAATAAGGTTTCCAATCAATATATATATATATATATATATGTATGTATGGGAAACTTTCGGCCTACTCCCTTCGTAAAATGACAATTTTCAAATCGTCCATTTTACTATTAAAAATATCAAGATACCCCCTAAAACTCGTTATCTCTTTATTGATTTTAACGGCTATAAGGATAAAATAGTATTTGCATATTTTCCTAACAGTCAATTAATAGAAAAAGGTCAAACCTAGGTAGACTAACTTTTATGGGTCCAAATCTTTCTAGGTTTTTCAAAACACACATAAATATTTCAAATATTTATAGTATCCCCCCTAATACTTTAAAATATTTTTATTTTGTACCTATATGACTATTTATTTAAAGGATTAAATTTTGCCTTTCATATTTAAAAAATCTAAATTAAATATAGAAATTAATTAAAAGTTACAAATGAAAAAAGAATAATATTTTACCTTTTTTCATTTTTTTATTATTATCATTATTATTTTTTTCATTTTGTAAAGGTACTTAAAGAAAATATAGATACAAAATAAAAAGAAAAATCAAAGAACAAAAGAAAAGTGCTATTGAATTTCACCAAACAAATGGAATGAATAAGGATGAGAAAAATGAAAGGAAAAAAATGCTACTAGAGTCATGTAGGGATGGCAACTTAACCCTGACTCGGACAAACCCGGATAATCCGATACGAGTTTAACCCATACTGGATTAAAATAAATCCGATATCTGGATGTAATTTTGCTGACCTGGATACATCCGGGTTCGGTTCTAGATTTGGGTGAACCCATAGATCCAGAACCCGGACCCGGATATCTTATTTTAAAATTAATTTTTTTATAATTATTTTAAATATAAATACAAAGATTAAAAAAGAAATTGTAAGTGCTCTAGTTTCACGGATCACAGCCGTAGCCTCTAAAATTGTAAGATAATGAGTTTTAGGGATAACTTGATGTTTTCAATAATAAGGAGACGATTTGAAGATTATCACTTCATGAGGGGGTAGGCTGAAAGTTTCTCCATATATATTAATAACTTAGTGTCCTTAGGGTGCGTTTGTCACACTGCATTGTATTATGTTGTATTGCATTATTTTAATGTTGGTGTATTGTATTATGCTATATTGTATTAGCACTGTATTATAATAATGTTATACAATATTTGGTGCTACACTGTATTATTTTTTAATTAATTTAAATTAAATATTATATTATATTAATATTTTATATTATATTAATATATTTAAATTGCATTAATATTTTATGTTATTATTTATATTATTATTAATTTTAAATTAATATTATTCAAATTTATTCATATTTAAATATTTTTATTAATTATAATAAATTATAAATTTATTAATAAATTATAATAAATATACTATTATTGAATGATAAATTATTTATTTATTAATTTATATTAATAATTATAATGTAAAAATAAATAAAATAAAAATATTATATTAAATTAAAAACTATATTTATTTATTATTTTAGTATTATAATAATAATAAATCAAAAAGCAAAAGAAAAAAAAAACAAAGCTAATGCGTCAACTGACGCATTAGCTTTTCCCGATTCACAATCGGGATTAGCTAATGCGTCAGTTGACGCATTAGCCTCCCACCCTAATCCCTTGTAATTTTGTTTCAAACATGGGTTTGGTATTATTTTAATGTGAATAATATTATAATACCTCCTTAATACTACAACCAAACACACCCTTAGTGTCTCATTCTTACATTTCCTTATCTGATTGACAATATCAATAAATAATTCACAATAGACAGCATTAACACCGAAAGCCCAAAACACGTGTTACTCACGGTACAAAAACACGTGAATATACAAACATTTAGAGTGTGATAATCATGGTTTTAAAGGTGGATTGGGAAATAGTTAAAATAAAAGGTTCTTCACAATAGTTAAAATAACATTTAGAATGTGATAATTATCTTCTTGTTGTTTTTATCTCTTTCAAAAAAATTTGTATACACTAATTTCGCTACTTCAACAATGGGACATAAAGTAGGATCTACTATTTTATAATATTAAATTTAATGAATTCTTGTATAAAAATTTACTGATGAATTATCCCATCATTTATCACCCAGTTAATTTTTTTTTTTTTTATCTATCCAACAAGTTTTTTAACTAGTAGATTTCTGTATGCACCCACATTTGCCACTTTTCAATCTTTCCGAACGAAAAACATGTGGTTTTCGAAAAGTAAAATGCTGCGAGAAGAAGAAGATGAGAAAAAGTTTGTTGAAAAAAAAAAAAGAATAAACTGATTAGAAAGAAAAAAAAAAGAAAAATTATTTCATCTTTCTCTCGTCTTCTTCGTCTTTGTCATTACTCTTCCGATATGACTCCTTTCTCAACTCTTAGTTTACCTAAATATTAAAATTCTGTTGACTCGCGGCATCTCTAGGCTATGTCAAAGATAAATGCCCACGTGCCATTCGGTCGCCAGCCACTAAATTTGACTTACGAGAAGGGTCGGTGCTTGCATTTGTCATGAAATGAATAATTTGGCTGCCGATTTTGTTGATAATTTTGCCGTAGAATTTAATTTCATTGACCCAAAGCTTCATTTGAATATTTTTTAGCAAGGTGTTTGCTCATTTGAATACATCTCCAGTTGGCGCTGTTTGTGAGAGTGCAGAAAAATGAGCTCCTAGTCACGATATGGTCGAGCGTTTCTTTTAGTGCTCAGTAAAATTTTGCATTTGAGATACCTGAGAGAAATTTGTGTCTTAGTAAAATTATTCATTTTAAGAGTGTTAAAAGTATCAGGCTTATTTGGATATTTGTAAAAAGAAAATTATCATTGCATCACCTTTATTTTACGTAATGTTCATTCAACCACTATAAAATTCTAACATATACTTTGCATCATCTTTCTTTTTATATTTATATCAACTAGTCACTTTTACATTAGTATTATTAAATTATTTTAATATTTTTTATATTTTTAAAGTTTTGTAAAATCTAAATTTAGTATAAATAAGTTGAACACCTCTATTTGGGATTTATTTATTTTTATTAAATTTATGGATATTTTTATGATTATAATTTTTAATTTTAAAAGTTTTTATAAGATAAAATAGTCTTTTAATTTATTTGGGGATAAAATTATCATTTTATTAAAATTATTTAATAGTGTTAATGCAAAAGTGGCTAGTTGATACAAATTTAAAAATAAAGGTGGTGATATGTTAAAATTTTGTAGTGGTTGAATGAACATAAGATAAAATAAAAAGTGGTGCAATGATAATTTTCCTTTGTAAAATAAGGTTTCATATTTCAAATTTATACTATATTAATTATTAGTAAAATAAATATTCCTTTTGACGTAAACTGTTACTCCACGGTTAAATACATGAGTCTTTATCTTTGTGAATTATTTTATTTGGTGCATATTGATTCCACGTATACACACAAGTACTGCAAGAACACATCAAATGACACTTCCTTTCCATCATTAGTTCTATCAATTGATACTGCGATGAATACCTTGAAGGGATCTAACAAAGTCAAATATGAAAGGTAAACATGTATTAACCATAAACTACTGTCGAACTAAATCTTAATTTTTAATAAAAAAAATCTATATAATTAAATCTATGGAGATAATTGTCCTCACAGATAAAGGGAAGACATGAAAACAAGGAAAGAAATAAATGAATGAATGAAATAATTAAATTGTCCGCTCCCTCCCCTTAAACTATGTTTTAACAAAATAAGGAATTATTTTAAAACAATATCACAAGATTTGATTATTTGATTTCAAAAGATCTGTTTGGTAATTTCAAATGATGAGATAATCACTTTTAAAAATTAAAATAATATCTTATGCATTTTTAATTAAAGAGCATATTCAAAAGTATTCAGATTTCAGCTCAACTCTCTCTTATTAATAATATAGGGTAAATAATGAGCAATCGTATTCATTTTTAAGTTTTTTTTTTAAAATATTGATACAAATCACAAATAGATTGATATTTACAATTATAGAACTATTAAGACTAACTTAGATCCATTCAATATTATCGCCAAATTTCTATTCTCATATTAGGAAATATCTAGAGGAATATATATTTATACTTTGTTCACATTATGAGAAATATGTCTACCTCTACAGAATTGTTTAATTGTGATGCGAAATTAGAATCCCAACATTATCTGTGGGACTCGAACTTGTGCCTCAAACGCCAGTTGGCTATAAAGGCACAGGTCCACTGGTTTTGAGGGCACTAGTTAACTCATTTCCAAAGTTAAATATTATGAGGTTGTCAATTTTTTTTTATTGAAATTAATATATATCACTTACTCCTTTATAGTTTTCATAATAGCCAAAAACTTCTCTGGTGCAAAAAATTGAAAGGAAATGAGGGGTAAATGATTCATTACTTGATGATATATCTTGGAAATAAAAAATATGTATTTATTATAAGAAAATGTTTAAAAATGACAAAAAATATAAGAAATTTTTCTGTTGTTAAATATTTTCATTCACTTCAAAAAATATATTTTCTTATTTTTAGTACTTAAATTTTTTTATTTTAGCTTCCATTAATATGATTATTTAATTTAAAAATAATGATAATATTGTAAAACTATATTGTTAGGAAGGTCATTGTCTATTATGAAAATTATAGGGTATGATAATATTGTAAAACTATATGGTTAGGAGGGTCATTGTCTATTATGAAAATTATAGGGGGTAAGTGGTAATATAGTAATTTCAGTATGGGTAAATTGCATGTAATCCGGCAATACCTCCATACCCCAAATATCCCATCAGCAAAATACTTGGTGGTGTTTAGTTTAAAGAAATGATTGGAGAGGAGAGGAGAGGAGATGAGAGGAGAGGAGTGGAGAAGAGGGAAGAGGGGATTTCAATTTTCATTTTTTGGTTTGGCAAGGAATTCTAAATGGAAAGGGATAGATTATTATTTACTTAGACAATTTTACCCTTTGTGTTAAGATTTTAATATTTGTTATTAAGTAAAAATGAAAAATAAAATAAATTTACAAAATCATAATAAGGAAAAATGTCTCAATTATTATTCAATTATATTATTTAGAGATTTGAATTTTTCTAGAAAAATATTAAATTATAAATTAATTTAATCTAAAAATAGAAAACTAAAACAAGTAGAATTGAAAGAAAATTTACTATGAATTGATTTGATCTTTGTTAATTTTCTACGTTTATAGTTTGCAAATAAAAGTATAAATAAATATATATCATAGAAAAGATAATCTTTATATAGTTTTCAACATTAAAATAACGAAATTAAGATTTTCCTTCCTCAATTGCTTTTATCTTTATTTTTCAGAAAAAAATGATTAATTAATTAAGTGAAAATCTGAAGTTTCTATTTTTATGATTATATCTCTCTCGTACTGGTAATGGCCAAAAAATAAAAAATAAAATAGCCACGTACATTTTAATATGTTTATAGTAATTAAATATTTTTTAGGGGACAAATATGGAAATTTACTCTCCCGTTGAGTTAGAATTCGATTTCCCCACTCATTATAGAGGAAATGGAATTCCACAATTTACATCAATTGCGAATTTTGGCTCTATTTAGGATTGAGGTTAAGCAGCTATAGTACTAAAATATTTGGTAAACACTAACTGTTGTAACTTAAAATGTATATTTACATAATTTTAGGGGAAAAATATGGAAATTTACTCTCTCGTTGAGTTAGATTTCAATTCCACACTCATCATAGTGGAAATGGAATTCAACCGTTTGCAACAATTGCGAATTTTGGCCTTGTTTGGGATTGAGATTGGATAATAAAGTGTTTTGTAAACACTAGCTGCTGTAGATTAAAATCTATGTTAATATAATTTTTTACTTATATAATGAAAAATCTATTATATCTTTAATAAATTTATCAAAATTATTATTTAAAAATTTTTGTTTACAATACATTATTAATTTTTATTTAATATTTACAACTGTTTTCCACAACAGTTAAACCTAAAAAATTACTGTACCTCAATACCAAACACGACTTCTGTAGAATTTGATTCTCCTTCGTTATTGTAAACCTAACGGTAGAAATCTGAGAGGACTTCGAATTCCTCTCCCCTCCCTCCTACTCTCCTGTGAACTGAACACAGCGTTGGAAGATGTGAACCAATGGCGAAATGGGAGAAGGATGTACATATATCATCTCCACGGATTTAATATACCTTCTTAATACATCTGTAAAGAGTTCACGCTCGTCAATATCCAAATGCATGTCACCAATTTCTGTTAATAAGCATGTTAATTTTGATAGGCGTATTCTGCATTTAGAAAACTGCGGTCCAAAACTTAGCCCCATTGCCAATCAATCGGTCCCTGCAAAAACTTAGTGTTGTTGATTTCCTTTTTGCGTTGAGTGTTTGTCCAAAATCTTCTTTGCCTTCTAGTCTCTTGCATAATCATAAGAACCATAAATAAACAAGATTGGATGAATTTAACTTTAATTTGATGGGATTTTTAGTCCATTCTGCAAGTAAATATATCGAGCATTCTGTAGTGAACATAACTAAACACTATTTTTTTTTTCAAATGCCATATATAGTAGTCACTAATTATACTACATACTTTGGGGGTGAACAATTCAAATCGAACGAAAGTTCTCAGTTTGGCTTTAAAACTGATCCAAAAAGACAACAAATTCAACTAAAATTGAATTTATCATTAAAAACTTAAAATCAATTATCATTCATGCAACGTATTTGAGGTCGAGAAACGTGAGTTAATAAATAAATATTAAAACAATCGAGAATAAAAGGGCACAGCTACAATACATGCATGTATGTGATACATGCATTTATGTGATACATGCAAGTAATTAAAAAAAAAAAACAGAGCAATGGTTTGGCTGCCAAGTAGCAGCCAAACACTAAAAAAATAAATAAATAACTGGGCGCAACCGGTTGCCCCTTAAATGAATTAAATAATAATAAATATAATAATATTCAATTATAATAAATAAAATAATTATTATTTTAATATTAAAGGACACATAACAATAAAAATTTATTTTTATAATAATAAAAAAAGAGTTTCAAGTTAATGATCTTGATTTTATGTTTATTGGTCCATTATTTTATTATTTTCATGGTTGTAAGTTAATGATCTCAAGTTTCATATTTATTGCCGTAAGTTTCAAGTTCCTTTGATTTCAAGTTTAATGGTTCATATATCAAGTTAATTGTCATGATTTCATGTTTATTGGTCCATTAATTAAATTATTTTCATTGTTGCAAGTTAATGATCTCATATTTCATGTTTGTTACCCTAAATTTCAAGTTTATTAATTAAATGATTTTCATGGTTGCAAGTTAATGATTTCAGGTTTCATGTTTACTGTCCAAAGTTTCAAGTTCCATTGGTTTCAAAATTAATGGTCCAGGTATCAAGTTAATGGTCACGGTTTCATGTTTATTGGTCTATTAATTAAATGATTTTCATGGTTGCAAGTGAATGATAATATGTTTCATGTCTATTATCTTAAGTTTCAAGTTCTTCTGGTTTCACGTTTAATTGTCGAGGTATCAAGTTAATGGTCACGGTTTCATGTTTATTGATCCATTTGGTCTATTAATTAAATGATTTTCATGATTGCAAGTTAATGATAATATGTTTCATGTCTATTGTCCTAAGTTTCAAGTTCCTCTGGTTTCATGTTTAATGGCCGAGGTATCAAGTTAATGGTCACAGTTTCATGTTTATTGATCCATTAATTAAACGACTTTCATGGTTGCAAGTTAATGATCTCATGGTTCATGTTTATTGCTCTAAGTTTCAAGTTCATTTATGAAATGATTTTCATTGTTGCAAGTTAATGATAACATATTTCATATCTATTGCCCTAAGTTTCAAGTTCCATTAGTTTCACCTTTAATGGTCCAAATTTCAAGTTAATGGTCATGCTTTCATGTTTATTGGTTCATTAATTAAATGATTTTCAAGGTTGCAAGTTAATGATCTCATGTTTCATATTTATTACCCTACGTTTCAAGTTCATTAATTAAATAATTTTCATTATTGCAAGTTAATGATAACATGTTTCATTTCTATTGCCCTGAGTTTCAAGTTCTATTGGTTTCACCTTTAATGGTCTAGATATCAAGTTAATGGTCATTGTTTCATCTTTATTGGTCCATTAATTAAATGATTTTCAAAGTTGCAAGTTAATGATTTCATGTTTCATGTTTATTGCCCTAAAATTCAAGTTCATTAATTAAATGATTTTCATGGTTGCAAGTTAATGATAACATGTTTCATGTCTATTGCCCTAAGCTTAAAGTTCCATTAGTTTCACCTTTAATGGTCCAAATTTCAAGTTAATGGTCATGGTTTCATGTTTGTTAGTTCATTAATTAAATGATTTTCAAGGTTGCAAGTTAATGATCTCATGTTTCATGTTTATTGCCCTAAGTTTCAAGTTCATTAATTAAATTATTTTTATGGTTGCAAGTTAATGATAACATGTTTCATATCTATTGTCCTAAGTTTCAAGTTCCTTTAGTTTAATGTTTTATGGCCGAGGTATCAAGTTAATGGTCTTGGTTTCATGTTTATTGGTCCATTAATTAAATGATTTTCATGGTTGCAATTTAATGATCTTATGTTTCATGTTTATTACTGTAAATTTCAAGTTTATCAATTAAATGATTCTCGTGGTTGCAAGTTAGTGATCTCATGTTTCATGTTCATTACCCTAAGTTTCAAGTTCATTTGATGTCAAGTATAAAGGTCTAGGTATCAAGTTTAATGGTCTTGATTATTTTGTTTATTGGTCCATTAATTAAATAATTTTCATGGTCATAAGTTAGTAATCTCATGTTTCATGTTTATTGCCCTAAGTTTCAAGTTCATTAATTAAATGATTTTCATGGTTGAAAGTTAATGATAACATGTTTCATGTCTATTGCCCTGAGCTTCAAGTATTTCATGTTTAATGGCCGAGATATCAAGTTAATGGTCATTGTTTCATGTTTATTGGTCCATTAATTAAATGAATTTCATTGTTGCAAGTTAATGATGTTATGTTTCGTATTTATTGCCCTAAGTTTCAAGTTCATGTATTAAATGATTTTCATGGTTGCAAGTTAATGATAACATGTTTCATATCTATTGCCCTAAGTTTCAAGTTCCATTAGTTTCACCTTTAATGGTCCAAATTTCAAGTTAATGGTCATGGTTTCATGTTTATTGGTTCATTAATTAAATGATTTTCAAGGTTGCAAGTTAATGATCTCGTGTTTCATATTTATTACCCTAAGTTTCAAGTTCATTAATTAAATGATTTTCACGGTTGCAAGTTAATGATAACATGTTTCATTTCTATTGCCCTAAGTTTCAAGTTCTATTGGTTTCACCTTTAATGGTCCAGATATCAAGTTAATGGTCATGGTTTCATCTTTGTTGGTCCATTAATTCAATGATTTTCAAAGTTGCAAGTTAATGATCTCGTGTTTCATGTTTATTATCCTAAATTTCAAGTTGATTAATTAAATGATTATCATGGTTGCAAGTTAATGATAACATGTTTCATGTCTATTGCCTTGAGTTTCAAGTATTTCATGTTTAATGGCCGAGGTATCAAGTTAATGGTCATGGTTTCATGTTTATTGGTCCATTAATTAAATGAATTTCATAGTTGCAAGTTAATGATCTTATGTTTCATGTTTATTGCCCTAAGATTCAAGTTCATTTATTAAATGATTTTCATGGTTGCAAGTTAATGATAACATGTTTTATATCTATTGCCCTAAGTTTCAAGTTCCATTAGTTTCACTTTTAATGGTCCAAATTTCAAGTTAATGGTCATGGTTTCATGTTTATTGGTTCATTAATTAAATATTTTCAAGGTTGCAAGTTAATGATCTCATGTTTCATATTTATTACTCTACGTTTCAAGTTCATTAATTAAATGATTTTCATGGTTGCAAGTTAATGATAACATGTTTCATTTCTATTGCCCTAAGTTTCAAGTTCTATTGGTTTCACCTTTAATGGTCTACATATCAGGTTAATGGTCATTGTTTCATCTTTATTGGTCCATTAATTAAATGATTTTCAAAGTTGCAAGTTAATGATCTCGTGTTTCATGTTTATTATCCTAAATTTTAAGTTCATTAATTAAATGATTTTCATGGTTGCAAGTTAATGATAAGATGTTTCATGTCTATTGCCCTAAGTTTAACAGTCCATTGGTTTCACCTTTAATGGTCTAGATATCAAGTTAATAGCCATGATTTCATCTCTATTGGTCTATTAGTTAAATGATTTTCAAGGTTGCAAGTTAATGATCTCATGTTTCATGTTTATTACCCTAACTTTCAAGTTCATTAATTAAATAATTTTTATGGTTGCAACTTAATGATAACATGTTTCATATCTATTGACTTAAGTTTCAAGTTCCTTTAGTTTAATGTTTTATGGCCGAAGTATCAAGTTAATGGTCACGGTTTCATGTTTATTGATCCATTAATTAAATAATTTTCATGGTTGCAAGTTAATGATCTCATGTTTCATGTTTATTGCTCTAAGTTTCAAGTTCATTAATTAAATGATTTTCATGGTTGAAAGTTAACGATAACATGTTTCATGTATATTGCTCTAAGTTTCAAGTTCCTCTAGTTTCGCATTTAATGGCCGAGGTATCAAGTTAATGGTCACGGTTTCATGTTTATTGGTCCATTAATTAAATAATTTTCATGGTTGTAAGTTAATAATCTCATGTTTCATGTTTATTCTCCTAAGTTTCAAGTTCATTAATTAAATGATTTTTATGGTTGAAAGGTAATGATAACATGTTTCATGTCTATTGCCCCGAGTTTCAAGTATTTCACGTTTAATGGCCGAGATATTAAGTTAATGGTCATGATTTCATGTTTATTGGTCCATTAATGAAATGAATTTCATAGTTGCACAGTAATGATCTCATGTTTCATGCTTATTACCCTAAGTTCCAAGTTCATTTTGTTTCAAGTTTAATGGTATAGGTATCAAGTTAATGGTCATAGTTTCATGTTTATTGGTTCATTAATTAAATGATTTTCAAGGTTGCAAGTTAATGATCTCATGTTTCATGTTTATTACCCTAAGTTTCAAGTTCATTAATTAAATGATTTTCAAGGTTGCAAGTTAATGATCTCATGTTTCATGTTTATTACCCTAAGTTTCAAGTTCATTAATTAAATGATTTTCAAGGTTGCAAGTTAATGATCTCATGTTTCATGTTTATTACCCTAAGTTTCAAGTTCATTAATTAAATGATTTTCAAGGTTGCAAGTTAATGATCTCATGTTTCATGTTTATTACCCTAAGTTTCAAGTTCATTAATTAAATGATTTTCATTTTTGCAAGTTAATGATAACATGTTTCATGTCTATTGCCTTAAGTTTCAAGTTCTTTCGGTTTCATATTTAATGGCCGAGGTATCAAGTTAATGGTCTTGGTTTTATGTTTATTGGTCCATTAATTAAATAGTTTTCATGGTTGCAAGTTAATGATCTTATGTTTCATGTTTATTGCCATAAGTTTCAAGTTCGTTTATTAAATGATTTTCATGGTTGCAAGTTAATGATAACATGTTTTATATCTATTGCTGACATGACTTAAAAGTAATATTTAACTCCCAAATATAAGAGCGTCTTGTTGTATTATAACTCGGTAAGTCCGAGGTCGATCCACAGAGAAAAGATTTAATTTGTTTATTTTATTTTATCTAAAAATTGAAATTAAAACTTGAATATAAACAACTTAATTTAAATGAAACTATGGAATTGAACTAGTTAGGGTTATGCATCCACTCTTAGAAGTAAATAAAACTTAATAAATTCTTTTTGCTAATTGTTTTTTAGATTTATTACCCAAAAGATTAATTATACAAATTATTATTATTTTCCCTTTAATTTTATGATGGATCAAGTATTCATTGTGCCTAAATTTAATTTGTCTACAATAAATCAAAATACCATTTTACCATATCTTATATTTAGATAACAAGAATTTATTGTACCAAACTCCCTTGTTTGTCTACAATAAATCAAAATATCATAATATAAAATATGTATAAAATTAAATAGAAAATAATTTAATTTATAAAATTAAAAA
>MKYO02002894.1:529613-602825 GCA_002013955.2 Citrus medica
ATCCACAAAAACTAGAGGGGAAGAGAAAATAAATTTACCAAATAAAGCCCATGACACATGTTGAGACTTCACCTTCAACCCAAGCTTGAAAGAAAATTAGCCACTCATAATTGAAATAGGGGCAAAATGGAAATTTATTAAAATACGTAGAAAATACAAGATGGAGAAGGAATTACAGAAAATAGAGTCCAAAAATGGATTCAGGGATATCAAATTAGGGGGGAGGCCCCCTTTTTATAGATACATTGAGTAAATCGTGGCCATCGGATTAAAAACAGTTTGGACGCTCAGGATTATGCCACGTCATCAGTCAACAGTACGCGTGAACAGTACGCAGTTTGACCACGCAGATGAACAGTAACACGGTTTGATTGAAAATAATCATGTGTGTTGCATGTATCGTACATGAGATTTTTTATCCACTAATATGCTGCCACGTCATTGATCAACAGTGCATAAGAATTTTAGTCCAACAGGATCGTGACACCTCATTAGTCAATGCCACATC
Organism: Citrus medica; assembly: GCA_002013955.2. Taxonomy (NCBI): domain Eukaryota; kingdom Viridiplantae; phylum Streptophyta; class Magnoliopsida; order Sapindales; family Rutaceae; genus Citrus; species Citrus medica. The sequence continues at coordinate 530,122 of MKYO02002894.1, forward strand.
ATCAGCCAATGCCACGTCATCAATCCGTCTATGTGAACAGTGCCATGAACAGTAATGTAGACGGTACCCGTACATGTGAATAGTACTGTATATGTGAACAATATTATTTTTCCTTTTATGCTCCTCCTAAGGTTTTCGACCATCCTGAGTTCAAAAGTGATGTCTGTTTTGCCATTTGATCTCTCATTTACTGTGAAATGACCATGATACCCCTAAAATACATAAAATACTTAATTAAAATAAAACACACATAATTAAATTACAAGAAGCTTAAATACATAAAAGTAAGGGTTATTAGTAAGACATGAAATGTAAAATGACGATTTTCTCCTTTATAAATATGCATTTTCTAACACTCAACAATTGGTTCATTAATTAAATGATTTTCAAGGTTGCAAGTTAATGATCTCATGTTTCATATTTATTACCCTAAGTTTCAAGTTCATTAATTAAATGATTTTCATGGTTGCAAGTTAATGATAACATGTTTCATTTTTATTGCCCTAAGTTTCAAGTTCTATTGGTTTTACCTTTAATGGTCCAAATATCAAGTTAATGGTCATGGTTTCATCTTTATTGGTCCATTAATTAAATGATTTTCAAAGTTGTAAGTTAATGATCTCATGTTTCATATTTATTATCCTAAATTTCAAGTTCATTAATTAAATGATTTTCATGGTTGTAAGTTAATGATAACATGTTTCATATCTATTGCCCTAAGTTTAAAGTTCCATTGGTTTCACCTTTAATGGTCTAGATATCAAGTTAATGGCCATGGTTTCATCTTTATTGGTCTATTAATTAAATGATTTTTAAGGTTGCAAGTTAATGATCTCATGTTTCATGTTTATTGTCCTAAGTTTCAAGTTCATTAATAAAATGATTTTTATGGTTGCAAGTTAATGATAACATATTTCATATCTATTGCCCTAAGTTTCAAGTTCCTTTAGTTTAATGTTTTATGCCCGAGATATCCAGTTAATGGTCTTGGTTTCATGTTTATTGGTCCATTAATTAAATGATTTTCATGGTTGCAAGTGAATGATCTTATGTTTCATGTTTATTACCCTAAATTTCAAGTTTATTAATTAAATAATATTCATGGTTGCAAGTTTGTGATCTCATGTTTCATATTCATTGCCCTAAGTTTCAAGTTCATTTGACTTCAAGTATAGTGGTCTAGGACTCAAGTTTAATGGTCTTGATTTCATGTTTATTATAGTGGTCCAGGTATCAAGTTTAATGGTCTTGATTTCATGTTTATTGGTCCAATAATTGCATGATTTCTATGGTGCAAGTTAATGATATCATTAAGTTAAACTCCTTTGGTTTGAAGTTTAGTGGTCGTGTTTTCATGTTTATTGGGCCATTATTTGCAATGATTGATTTTATTGGAAGTTTATAATCTCATGTTTTCTAAAGGAAGTACTATAGTTTTGATTCAAAAATCTAAAAAATATTTTCTATTTTGTCCATAATCTTTAACAATAACTCATTTTGCAAAATCATATTTTATAATATACACCGAATTTCTTTTAATGGTACATTTATTATAACTTTAAAATATACATAGAATTTATTGTTAATTTTAAGTTATATAGAATATAACATTATAATTCTTCTATCAAATTTTTTTTTTATTTTTTGAAAAATTTACTCTTGTAAGTTGAGTTGCATGTTGCAAAATGAAATTTAATGTTAAAATAATGATTTTTCATTGGGTGATTATTTTAATGTAAGATGGAAGCCAATAATTCTCAAAATACTATTAAATTAAAAGATTAACAAAACTTAATATCTTGGTTCTTGATTATGGAGATCACTAAAAAAAAAAGGAAAAGATAATTAAACAAACATCAATAAGAAAATACAGGATAAATCACAAGGCCATCAATAAGAAAATACAAGATAAATCACAAGGTCATACAATTCTCAAACTACTGATGTCTATGTCTGCAGTAATTGTTGGAATTTAAGCAACAGCAGCTGCTGCTTATGCAGCAACAGTAGCAACAATTGCTGCTGCTTATGCTGCAACAATAGCAACAATTGCTGCCTATGCAACAGCAGTTGCTGTTTATGCTGCAACAGTAGCAGTAGTTGCTGCCTATGCAACAACATCTACTGGTTATATTGCATAAGTTTCACCACCTGCCATGGAAACCAAAATCTTACTTTGAATAACAAATATTGTGTTTTAGGTCAAGATGAACCGATTAAATAGCACGCAAATGGGTTTGAAATCGATGTGGGTGAGTAATTTCAGCAATAAAAAGTGAACGAGGACTCAATTTTAGAGAAACAACCTCGGCCGAACCTAGGGTTTTCAATTGGGTTCTTCGGTGAAATAAGGTTAAAGAGTAATTAACTAATGGAATTTGGATGTGTGAATCAAGGAAAATGATGAGGAGTTGAATGGCTGAAGAAGCCGTGAATTTCGTGCGACCGCGAGAGAGGTGGTTGTGGGTTGAAGTTGAACAGTGAGGGAGGCAGGTAGTCATTTTGTTAAAGAGGCTAGCCATTGCAAATATAATAGATTCTGGATCGAAAACAGCTAGCCTCTTTAAAATAAGTGGCTAGCCGTTTTCGATCAAAATGCTTTGTGGAGTAAAAAAGACTAGTTGTTTACTTTATCGTGGTTAGGCTTTTTCAATCAAGAGAGCATGCAACTCCAAACGACCAGCCTTTTCATTGAAATGGCTAGCCATTTTCGAGAAACATGCTCTTTGGAGTGAAAAAGGGCTAGCCGTTTCCCACGAAGAGACTAGCCTTTTTCATTCCAGAGAGCATGCGAAGTGAAACGACTAGCCTCTTCATTTAAACGGCTAGCCGTTTGCGAGAAACATGCTCTTTAGCGTGAAAATGACTACTCGTTTCCTACAAAGAGGCTAGCATCTTTCATTCTAGAGAGCATGCAACTCCAAACAGCTAACTGCCTTTTCACTACAAGCTAGCCGATTTAGCTCTGCATGACATATGAGCGCAATTAATTTATTTGTACACCAACCAAATCTTTTCATTAATGGTGACATTAAATGCTTTAAAAACCCAACCCAAACACCACTAACCTTCTTATTACATGGAAGAACTAGCACATTTTCTTACTTGGAGGATCGGGGATGATCAACGCACACCATACAATAAACTCATCCAACTGTAGTCGTTTTACCACTTAAAGTTAGTCGTTCGACTTTTTAATTCTAAAAACTCTCCAAAATGGAATCAATTAGCCACTTTAAGTGTTAGCGGTTCGCTGTTTGTGCCCCAAAAATTACAATTTTATTAAAAACATTATGAAACTCAATCAAACCTATTTTCCAAGATTTTAAATAATACTTGTTAATTTCAAAAATATTTTCTATTTTGTCCATAAACTTTCACTGTTTCACAATAACTCATTTCATAAAATGATATTTTATGATAGATATAGATTTTTTTTTAATGGTACATTTATTATAACTTTAAAATACAGATAGAATATTTTGGTTAATTTTTAGATATATAGAATATAACATTATAATTCTTCTAACAAAAAAAATTTTAGTTTTGAAAAATTTATTCTGGTAAGTTACATATTGCAAAATTATGTAAAATTAAATTTAATACTAAAACAATGATTTTTCATTGAGGGGTTATTTTAATGTAAGATGGAAGCCAATAATTGTCAAAATACTATTAAATTAAAAGATCAACAAACTTGATATTTTGGTTCTTGATTAATTATGGAGATCACTCAAAAAAGAACAAAATGGAAAAGAAAATTAAGCAAACATCAGTAAAAAAATATAGGACAAATCACAAGGTCGTATAAATTTTAGACCTTGCTGTTTGCAATTACATTGGTATCATCATGATTCGAAAAAAAAACCCACTACCCAATGCCACCAATATCTGAAACCAAACGAGAAAAAGAAAATGCTAATGATTCAAAATAAAAGAAAAATAAGAGAATTGCTTCTGAAATCCAGGTCCTCATTGGTATCTTCTTGCTCCTTGTCCAGAGACTGCTAATAACCGATGGCTAACTCAGTTTATAGTTGGGTAAAACTATAGATTCTTTCATGGAAGAGAAACAATGTTGGTAGTACTTGAAACTGAGAGCTGCACCCTAAAAACAAGTAAAATAAGATACAATCCCATGAACAAATACTCGACAAAATTGCAATTCAGATAAAATACAAGGGAATCTTCCCATTTTAAAAATTAAAAAATAAAAGCAAAATGGAGATCATATTGAAATACAAATTATAGGTATATAAAACAGCAGTTAAAGTCTTTCTACACAAACATTAGTAAAACAGTGTCAGTAAATTTCCTGGTGTTGTTTTTGCAGCATAACAGCAGCTAAACAGCACCTGAAAATTTCCAAGTGCAGTTTTTCTGCACAAACAGCAGCAAAACAACACCTAGAAACTTTCGGCTGTTGTTTTTGCTGCATAACAGCAGCTAAGCAGCACCTACAAACTTCCATGTTTTGTTTTTGCTACATAACAGCAGTTAAGCAGCGCCTCAAGAGTTCTACATGCTATTTTTGTGCATAAACAACAACAAAACAACACCCCAAAATTTCCATGTGTTGTGTTTATGTTTATTACATAACAACAGCTAATAAGCACCTGGAAACTTTCAGGTGCTGTTTTTATGCGTAAACAGTAGCAAAACAAATTGCAAATTATGCTTAAAATAAAACTGCATTCCTAGCACACCATTATTGAGGAAACTAAACTCTACATATAATATAATTAATTAATTTAGCTCATCACCCTATAAGATTAAATCAATATAATTAATGACATGTTTAAAATAAAATATCTTTAAAGCGGGGAATAGATCAAAATTAAAGAACCAAGAGAAATTTATCAAAACAAATTATAAATATAAAGACTATAGCTCAAGAATCTTGAAAGAATTACAGAGCAAATTAACACACTCTTATGATACAATTAAGCAATAGTAAAGTATAGACAAATGATTAAAGTCCTATCAAATTCTCCAATTTCATATTGTGTTAAAGAGCAAGATAAACCAAATAAAAATACTTGACTTGTAAATTTAATCTAAAAATAATTAAATTCTCCAAAAAAGAATTCAAAACACCTCTTCGAATATTTGAGGTCCTTTAGGAACCGCACCATAAACACAAGTATTTATAGCACTTGCGCATGACCAAAATTTAAAAGCCTTTTTCCTGAATTTGATCGGCTCAGTCTCTAGCAGGTGCCAATACTAACACTATAGCACCTTCAGCTTGATTATGAAGAACCTAAGTCAGTTGCGAAAGGAAAATATGAACATGAAGTTTCATTTAGATATTTTATCAAACACTTGGAGGGCTTTAAATCTTACTTCTTCTTTTAATCAAATGCCATCCACTTTTAAATATACTTATTTTCAATAGGCTCTTTTTTTAAAGCAAAATAAATCAAACTAAGCAAAAAAATCTCTCAATCAAACAAAATAAAACTAATTTCCAAAATATATATGTTGAATAAAGGTATTCACCGCAAGCTTAAGGCCATGCATTACATTTCATTGAATTTAATAAGCATTCGATTAGGTTGGCATAGCTATCCAGACATGCACAAATAAATAAACGAAGACAAGATATATCTCGACAAAATGAGGAACAAACAATTCCACAATCTGATTTTTAATTTTCATCCGAAAGCAAACAAACCCTAAAAATTCACACAAAAGCAACCCAATTTCATAATCATATTAGCAAAATTTAAAAAATTGGTTCTTAGCATTTTTTGGTAGCATTGCGGCTAAGAGATTGGACGTTCATGCATGTCAGTGGTGGCTGGTGGCTGTGAGGGTTTGTTTAATGGCAAGGATTGTGGTAGCGTGCGAAAAAAAATATTAGCAAAAAAAAAGAATTGAAAGGCTATGAAATCAGTTTAGAGTTAACCAAAATACTTGAAAATCACATTCGCCGCTGACTGTTGTGAAAGTTATGCTGCCATTGACTGTTGTGGAAGCAGAAGAGGAGAGGAATTAGTAATTAGGGATTTTGAATTTTTTTGCCCATGAGCTCGCATAAGGTGAGAGAGTGAGACTGAGTGAGCCGGGCGGGGGTTGTTCATACGCCGCTGCTCACCGTTGTGGAAGTTGTGCTGCCGTTCATCGTGCCATTCACCATTGTCGAAGAAGAAGACAAGAGAAGAACTCGCTTTGCGTGAGGTGAGAGCTTTTTTCTTTTTCTTTTTCTTTTTATTTCCCACCAATATATATGGCCAGTTCGGATGTGTGCCTGTTACCGTTTCTATAGGTTTCGGGTTTTGTGAAATTTTTTAATTATTTATTAATTAAACTCATCTCAACCGTTGGTTTCATTATATTCAATCCAACGGTCATATTTTATGCATGTATCACATACATGTAAGGGTGGGTGCAGCTCGGTTCGGTTTTTTACTAAATATTTCATAATCGTTCGATTACGATTATTTTAAAATTATAATCGTGATTAATCAAATTACTGAAATAATCAAATACTCGATTAATTGAAATAATTTAATTCGATTCGGTTCGATTATTTTAATTATGGGTCTATTAAACTTATTTTGAGCTTTTTTTAATTTAAAACCTTAAATTAATAAATCTACCACAAACATAAAAAAGTTAACAAATAAAAAATCAAAATATGTCTCAAAGTATGTATGTTCAAGAACACATTGATCTGTTTGATCGATTTATGAGAAATGAATTTAAGTTTTTTTTAAAAAAATTAGAATATTAAGAATCTGCAATTAAAATAAGAAGCGGAATCATTTTTTCCCGATGATTATTATTAAGCTCTATTGTTGTGGCAGATCCCTGAAGAAAATGAGCTGCTTTATTCCCCATCTTTGTGACATTTACCAGAACAAAGAAGCAAATCATGAATATTTCATCTCAATGCCATGCTTCACACTACAGGATTTGGGAATTCTTCTCGAGCCCTAAATGCATTTAATATAGTGAAGAAATGTCAATGAGATTCCTTAACATATAGTAGTATGCTCAATATTTCATCATCGTCAGGCATACAACATTCAACCGAAAAGCAGAACTATTATGATTGGCAATTCTCACTTCTAAGCTTCAACTACCATTTTCTTTACTTATGATTTCAGTGCAATTAAATATGAAATGCCATATGGGATAATGCAGAGAACATGAAAATTACATTTTGTCTTCAAAATGTTAACCAGATCATTTTCATTAAAAAAAAACAAATGCCAATATTCATACGGCAGGTGACAATGGCAGTAGCAGCAAATGACAGTGGCTGCAGTAGGTGGTAGCGGCGGCGGAGACTCAGCGACGAGCAGCAGCGGCAAATCAGATTCGTGAAGGACAGGCACAGCGGTGACGACTGTCGAGCAATGGCGACGATGAGATTGCAGCAGCGGCGATGAGCAGCGGAGACGAGTTACAGCGGCTGACGGTGCTGCGGCTGAAGCCTGAAGGTCATGACTCATGAGTTCAGACGGTTTTTGGCTGAAGAAGAGAAGAAGTTTTGTAGATTTAGATGTTAGGGTTTGTTTATTAGAATTTAGAAATTCGGTTTATTTGATATTCGGTTCGGTTTTTTGATTTTTTTTGTTTAATACCAAAAATCGAACCGACTAGTTTTATTACTTTTACTATATTGTTTATTCGGTTTTTTAGAGGCAAAAAAACTGCACAAAAACCTAACCGAACAGTTCGGTTCGATTTTTGATTAATCAGCTTTTTTTGCCCACTCTTACATACATGCAGGTATTGTAGCATCAGCCAGAATAAAAAATTCATGAACAACTCACGAAGTCTTGAGTGTTGCTACTTGCTGGAATATTAGGTAAGACGTGGACGGTGGATCGGCCTCTTAATTTGTCTAAAGAATGATGGATGACGTTGGGCATCCTTATCCTCAGGAATCAGGATACATGAAAACTGAGAAGCAAATTTGCATGCACCGCAATTTTCAGGGTTCGCCTGTGTTGCAACGGTTGCAACATACAATAACTTTTATATTTTTTGTGTTTGATTACAGCACACTGCTTTATATTTTTTATAAAATTCAATAGGCACTAAAAGTTACAAATTTTTACATATAAGTCCATTTTTTGGGATAAAATAGCATTTGAAAAGAATTTTAATTTGTTATTATTTTTAATATCATTATTATTATATAAGATTATTGCTATTAAATTTTATTATTTTATTTATTTTAATTATTATTATTTATGATTATTACTGTCATTATTATTATTATTAAAATTTATTACTTTTATTATTTTAATTGTTATTATACCATAATTAAGTCATTATTATTAATATTTATCTTGTTATGATTAAAATTATTGTTATTATTAAAATATATTAACTTTATTATTTTAATTATTATTAATTATTGTTGTTATTGTTTTTATTAATAATAATATTATTAAAACTTAATAATAATTTTTATTATTAAAACTTATTAATAATTTTTATTATTAAAACTTATTAATGATTTTTATTATTATCATTATTAACATTATTATTTCAGTTAATTTTGTTGTTGTTGTTGTTATTATTATTGTTAAATTTTATTAATTTTTTGTTTTGATTAACATTATTGTCATAATTTTTATTTTTGTAGATTTAGATGTTAGGGTTTGTTTATTAGAATTTAGAAATTCGGTTTATTTGATATTCGGTTCGGTTTTTTGATTTTTTTTGTTTAATACCAAAAATCGAACTGACTAGTTTTATTACTTTTACTATATTGTTTATTTGGTTTTTTAGAGGCAAAAAAACCGCACAAAAACCTAACCGAACCGAACCGAACAGTTCGGTTCGATTTTTGATTAATCAGCTTTTTTTGCCCACTCTTACATACATGCAGGTATTGTAGCATCAGCCAGAATAAAAAATTCATGAACAACTCACAAAGTCTTGAGTGTTGCTACTTGCTGGAATATTAGGTAAGACGTGGATGGTGGATCGGCCTCTTAATTTGTCTAAAGAATGATGGATGACGTTGGGTATCCTTATCCTCAGGAATCAGGATACATGAAAACTGAGAAGCAAATTTGCATGCACCGCAATTTTCAGGGTTCGCCTGTGTTGCAACGGTTGCAACATACAATAACTTTTATATTTTTTGTGTTTGATTACAGCACACTGCTTTATATTTTTTATAAAATTCAATAGGCACTAAAAGTTACAAATTTTTACATATAAGTCCATTTTTTGGGATAAAATAGCATTTGAAAAGAATTTTAATTTGTTATTATTTTTAATATCATTATTATTATATAAGATTATTGCTATTAAATTTTATTATTTTATTTATTTTAATTATTATTATTTATGATTATTACTGTCATTATTATTATTATTAAAATTTATTACTTTTATTATTTTAATTGTTATTATACCATAATTAAGTCATTATTATTAATATTTATCTTGTTATGATTAAAATTATTGTTATTATTAAAATATATTAACTTTATTATTTTAATTATTATTAATTATTGTTGTTATTGTTTTTATTAATAATAATATTATTAAAACTTAATAATAATTTTTATTATTAAAACTTATTAATAATTTTTATTATTAAAACTTATTAATGATTTTTATTATTATCATTATTAACATTATTATTTCAGTTAATTTTGTTGTTGTTGTTGTTATTATTATTGTTAAATTTTATTAATTTTTTGTTTTGATTAACATTATTGTCATAATTTTTATTTTTGTAGATTTAGATGTTAGGGTTTGTTTATTAGAATTTAGAAATTCGGTTTATTTGATATTCGGTTCGGTTTTTTGATTTTTTTTGTTTAATACCAAAAATCGAACTGACTAGTTTTATTACTTTTACTATATTGTTTATTTGGTTTTTTAGAGGCAAAAAAACCGCACAAAAACCTAACCGAACCGAACCGAACAGTTCGGTTCGATTTTTGATTAATCAGCTTTTTTTGCCCACTCTTACATACATGCAGGTATTGTAGCATCAGCCAGAATAAAAAATTCATGAACAACTCACAAAGTCTTGAGTGTTGCTACTTGCTGGAATATTAGGTAAGACGTGGATGGTGGATCGGCCTCTTAATTTGTCTAAAGAATGATGGATGACGTTGGGTATCCTTATCCTTAGGAATCAGGATACATGAAAACTGAGAAGCAAATTTGCATGCACCGCAATTTTCAGGGTTCGCCTGTGTTGCAACGGTTGCAACATACAATAACTTTTATATTTTTTGTGTTTGATTACAGCACACTGCTTTATATTTTTTATAAAATTCAATAGGCACTAAAAGTTACAAATTTTTACATATAAGTCCATTTTTTGGGATAAAATAGCATTTGAAAAGAATTTTAATTTGTTATTATTTTTAATATCATTATTATTATATAAGATTATTGCTATTAAATTTTATTATTTTATTTATTTTAATTATTATTATTTATGATTATTACTGTCATTATTATTATTATTAAAATTTATTACTTTTATTATTTTAATTGTTATTATACCATAATTAATTCATTATTATTAATATTTATCTTGTTATGATTAAAATTATTGTTATTATTAAAATATATTAACTTTATTATTTTAATTATTATTAATTATTGTTGTTATTGTTTTTATTAATAATAATATTATTAAAACTTAATAATAATTTTTATTATTAAAACTTATTAATAATTTTTATTATTAAAACTTATTAATGATTTTTATTATTATCATTATTAACATTATTATTTCAGTTAATTTTGTTGTTGTTGTTGTTATTATTATTGTTAAATTTTATTAATTTTTTGTTTTGATTAACATTATTGTCATAATTTTTATTTTTGTAGATTTAGATGTTAGGGTTTGTTTATTAGAATTTAGAAATTCGTTTTATTTGATATTCGGTTCGGTTTTTTGATTTTTTTTGTTTAATACCAAAAATCGAACTGACTAGTTTTATTACTTTTACTATATTGTTTATTTGGTTTTTTAGAGGCAAAAAAACCGCACAAAAACCTAACCGAACCGAACCGAACAGTTCGGTTCGATTTTTGATTAATCAGCTTTTTTTGCCCACTCTTACATACATGCAGGTATTGTAGCATCAGCCAGAATAAAAAATTCATGAACAACTCACAAAGTCTTGAGTGTTGCTACTTGCTGGAATATTAGGTAAGACGTGGATGGTGGATCGGCCTCTTAATTTGTCTAAAGAATGATGGATGACGTTGGGTATCCTTATCCTCAGGAATCAGGATACATGAAAACTGAGAAGCAAATTTGCATGCACCGCAATTTTCAGGGTTCGCCTGTGTTGCAACGGTTGCAACATACAATAACTTTTATATTTTTTGTGTTTGATTACAGCACACTGCTTTATATTTTTTATAAAATTCAATAGGCACTAAAAGTTACAAATTTTTACATATAAGTCCATTTTTTGGGATAAAATAGCATTTGAAAAGAATTTTAATTTGTTATTATTTTTAATATCATTATTATTATATAAGATTATTGCTATTAAATTTTATTATTTTATTTATTTTAATTATTATTATTTATGATTATTACTGTCATTATTATTATTATTATTAAAATTTATTACTTTTATTATTTTAATTGTTATTATACCATAATTAATTCATTATTATTAATATTTATCTTGTTATGATTAAAATTATTGTTATTATTAAAATATATTAACTTTATTATTTTAATTATTATTAATTATTGTTGTTATTGTTTTTATTAATAATAATATTATTAAAACTTATTAATAATTTTTATTATTATCATTATTAACATTATTATTGCAGTTAATTTTGTTGTTGTTGTTGTTATTATTATTGTTAAATTTTATTAATTTTTTGTTTTGATTAACATTATTGTCATAATTTTTTATTTTTAGTTTTATTATTATTATTATTATTATTGTTGTTGTTGTTGTTGTTTTAATTATAATATATACAAATAATATTAGGGACACAATTAATAAAGGATATTTTAATAACTTGTAATAGTCTATTCTAATTCTAAAATAAAATAAACATATTAATGGGAATATTGTTCATTCCGATTCTGATTCATACAGCTCAAATAAACAATTTATTCTGATTCAAATTCCTTGTTACGATTCTAGCTCATTTCGATTGTTGTTTAATAAATGCACCATTAGAATGTGCTTGGAACAGTATATTGTATATTGTTATAATATTGTTCACAGTAATTTATTGTTTACCTATGCTTGGAAGTTTTGAAAGATAGATTGTGGTTAATTATATAATTCACTACAATGTGCTAACTTTGTCTTAATTGAAACATTAAATATATTTAAATTATAATTTTGTTTTTACTATAATAATTATAATATTAAAAATAAATTATATTATAATATTATATCATATTATATTTATATATTAATAATTAATATAAAAATAATAATTAAATGTAATTAATATTAATTTTAAATAATGAGAGTAGATTTAGAAATGACAGTAATAATTAAATAATTATGAAATATTTATGAATTTGTGGAATAAATAAACATATTTATCTTTCTGAAGATAGGAAATAAACATAAGCTTTATTTTATATTTAACGGGTTGTGGCTCTTATAAACGAGTATTGAATCATGCATTGTAATTGCCTAATATCAATAATAAAAATCCTCTTAAAATTTCCTACTTCTTCCTTATTCATATTATTTAACAACTAAGCAAATAAATAAAATAATTATTATTATATTTTTTCCTGACGTTTCAGAAAACAAGAGGGATTGCAATGAAAATAACCTAAATAAATACATCCCTGCCGTTGCATTTATTTTTGCCATTCTTACCTTGAATCCAATTGTTAGATTACTAAAGGACAAAAGTAGTAGTATGTTGCAACTGTTGCAACATAGTCGGCCCCCAATTTTCATCTAAATTTAGTCGAATTTTATCATTTAGGGCCTCACAAAAAATCATTAATTTGAGGTTGTTTACATGTTACACACATGAGTTCTGCTATTTACCCAGGGTGAAATCCCGAAAATTAAACCAAAACGACATCGTTTGTCTTTTTTCTTTTTATTTCTCCATAAAACGTTGCCGTTTGACCCATGCAAAAGTAAGATAGAACGTTTTCCTCTTGGTTAAAACGACGTTGTTTGTTTGTTTTTTTTTGTTTCAATCGCGTAACATGACGCCGTTTGACTCTAGCAAAGACGATGCAGGGTAGGAAAGTTTACAGGGGAAAGAATACTAAACAACAAGGAGCAGTACAAGGCACAAACAAGTTGACTAATGTGGAGAAGCAAACTTTTCTTTTTACAGCCACAAAACATTGACAGGAGATCAAAGGAACCCATCAGCAGAAGGATCAAAATCCAAAATAACGTCTCAGCAAACAAGCTAGACAAATGCCATGCCAAGTAAGTGAAGTTCATTGAAAACTTTGCGCTTGATGCATTATCTCGAACCGGCTTTCTCTTTGAATTTTTGTTTCACCATAGAACCTCAACGATAGAACTTCAGATTTCTTGAATTTCAGATACCTGCAGCTAGCCATATCAAATAGTAGCCTATAATTATAGAAGAAGAAGAAGGAAAGAAGTTCAAGAAATCTGTGGCGGTGGCTGGGCTAACGGTGCGTTTGATGGTGGCTATGAAAGGGAAGAGGAAAGAAGGAAAGATGAAGGAAAGAAGTTCAAGGGATTTGACGCCAAACGAAGAGTAAGAGAAAGCAGTTGGGTGGAACTCAATGCATCTCTCTTTAGCTGGAAGAATTACTCTTGCTCAATCAGTTATTCAAGCGGTTCCTATTTTTGCCATGCAAACGACAAGGATTCCTCAGGGAGTGTTAGATAAAATTGATCGGATTTCTCGGAGATTCATTTGGGGAGGAAATAATTAAGACCGAAAAATCAATCTGCTTAATTGGGAAATGGTTTGTACACCGAAATCTGGAGGTGGTCTTGGCTTGAAGAATCTTTCTGATATGAATAATGCTCTGCTTATGAAAATTGGATGGAATATGTTGGTTTCTCCACACAGTTTGTGGGTTAAGATTCTGAGATCTAAATATGGGCTTACCTCAGACTCTATACCTATAGCTATTGACAATAAGTGCAGTTCTTATCTTTGGAAAAGCATAAGCAGAATCTGGGATTATGTGTTACGGGGCATGAGATGGATGATTGGAGATGGAAATAAAATTAACTTTTGGCATCAGCGTTGGGTTTCAGAAGAAATAATTATTGCAGATTATATTACAAATCCAATTCCAGCTGAGTTAATAAATAAACGAGTGGCTGAGTTTGTAAATGCTGAGGGGCAGTGGAACTGGAACATGATTAGTACTTTTATCCCCAATCAAATTCTTCTCCAAATTGCAGCGGTCAAGCCCCCGTCTGATGGCAAATGCGAAGATCTCCTATATTGGGCTCACTCAAAAACGGGCAAGTTCACATCTAAATCAGCTTACCTTTTTCTGAATAATTCCAATTGCAGCAAAGATGCTCATTTCTGGAAATTAATTTGGCAATGGAAAGGGCCCATGCTTAATTGGGAAATGGTTTGTACACCGAAATCTGGAGGTGGTCTTGGCTTGAAGAATCTTTCTGATATGAATAATGCTCTGCTTATGAAAATTGGATGGAATATGTTGGTTTCTCCACACAGTTTGTGGGTTAAGATTCTGAGATCTAAATATGGGCTTACCTCAGACTCTATACCTATAGCTATTGACAATAAGTGCAGTTCTTATCTTTGGAAAAGCATAAGCAGAATCTGGGATTATGTGTTACGGGGCATGAGATGGATGATTGGAGATGGAAATAAAATTAACTTTTGGCATCAGCGTTGGGTTTCAGAAGAAATAATTATTGCAGATTATATTACAAATCCAATTCCAGCTGAGTTAATAAATAAACGAGTGGCTGAGTTTGTAAATGCTGAGGGGCAGTGGAACTGGAACATGATTAGTACTTTTATCCCCAATCAAATTCTTCTCCAAATTGCAGCGGTCAAGCCCCCGTCTGATGGCAAATGCGAAGATCTCCTATATTGGGCTCACTCAAAAACGGGCAAGTTCACATCTAAATCAGCTTACCTTTTTCTGAATAATTCCAATTGCAGCAAAGATGCTCATTTCTGGAAATTAATTTGGCAATGGAAAGGGCCCTAACGAGTTAAAATTTTTTTATGGTTGGTGATGCATGGAAAAATTAAAACTAGAGAGGAGCTTTTTAAGAGGCATATTCTGGATAAAATGAATTGTGAAAGATGTGGCCATGAGAGAGAAAACAAGATGCATGCACTTAGGGACTGTTTTGTTGCAAAGAGAATATGGAATTGTTTAATTCCAGTCAACTTCAGACATCATTTTTTCTCCTTTAATCTTCGTGATTGGCTCTATTTCAACTTGGGAAAGACTGGTATCAATGAAGTGGGGGATGAATGGGCATGTTTATTTAGAGTGGCTATTTGGAAAATTTGGTTTTGGCGTAATCAATTTCTTTTCTCACAAAAATCCCCTTACTGCACCCATGTTGTTGCTGAAATTAAATCTTGGGCTCAAGACATTCAAAATGTACGATCAACTCTTAGTTTCGGTCAGAGTAATAAGATCATCAAAGATGTTAGATGGCAAGCTCCCCCTGAATCTTTTTTCAAATTAAATACTGATGGATCACGATTAAAGAATGGTCTAGCCAGCGTTGGGGGCTTGGTGAGGGATTGCTCTAGAAAGTGGCAGTTTGGCTTTGGTATGAACATTGTGGTCTTTTTCAAGGACTTAATATTGCTTGGGACCGTGGCATTCGTTATTTAATTGCAGAGGTGGATAGCCAATGTGTTTCCCAACTTATTTCCTCTACTAGTTTGATGCCTAATGCACATTTTTCTCTCATAACTGCCATAAAGGAACTGATGAATAGACAATGGCTCATTACCATAAAGCATATATATCGGGAAGCCAATTTTGCTGCAGATTCCATGGCGAAACTTGCTGGTTCCTTACCCCTTGGACTTTATGTCTTTGAAAATCCCCCCGCGGGTCTTGGTTATTGGTTATGTAATGATATATATGGGACCTCTATTCCCCGTTCTGTTTTAGCCTAGTTTTACTAGGCTCCAATGTATCAAAAAAAAAGAGAAAGTAGTTGGGGCTGGCGTTGATTTTGCCTTAACTAAACCAAAAAGGCGTCGTTTTAGGGAGAAAGAAAAAAAAAAGAAGATAAAAATGCGTCGTTTGCATCAGTTTTGGAGTTTGACCCGAGCAACTAGCATTTTCCTACGCAAATTGTCTTTCTCTGACAGAAACGCCCGCATCTCCAAAAAAATGTGCTGATATTGAATTTTGGCTGAATTAATAATTTCCAGGTCAAGACAAGACTGAAGACAACTTATAACATATTGGACTTACTTATTTGTCAGTGAAGCCATTCTAAAAATCTAAAAAGCGAAATTCATTATTACTACCATGTAAACTAGGGATGTCAATGGGGCAGATATAGATTGGATCTATTCTGCTTCAGATCTAAATTCATAATAAAAATTAAGATTCGTATCTGCTCCAGATCCGTCATGAATCCATATTTTTCGCTCCATATCCAGATCCAAAAAAGAAATAAATATCTATATTTGCTCCAAATCCGAAAAAAAAATTAAAATCCAAATCTGCTCTAGATCCATCATGAATTCTAAAATTCAGTAATAAAAAAGTAATAATTTTTTAGATTGAAAATTGAAGGGTAAAATGTATTGATTACAAATAAATTATATAATTTTTCTCAAAAATATAATAAATATTGTAGATTATACTTTTACACTAAAACAACAAATAAGAAAGATAATAAAATATCATTCTGAAGTAATTGCAGAAGTAAGATCAATCTAATATTCTATTGTCTCCTTCATCATTCTAATATCTACGATACACCTACCCTCATTCCTACAACATTAGATAATGACATATAAATTAAATATGATTTATATTCAGTCCTTTATTATTTTTATTATGACCATATTTGACTAAATATATGAATAACTATATTCCTTAAAAATTATTTGGCCAATATAATAAAATAAATTGCCAGGTTATATTACTTGGCTTGCAATTTGAATATTGCATGTACATGCTTTGGGGCTGGCTGACCTTTAAATTTACAAAACTAACCTTTAAGTTTTAAGAGTTTAAATGCATGATAAATACTACTAATATGCTATGAATAAAATTTATTATCATTATAATTCCACAATTGTTAAGAAACTTTTAAAATAAAATAAAATTAAAAGATGAGTGGATATGGATATGGATTTAGATATTAAGATAGATCCAGATCTGCTCCAGATCCGTCTTAAATCCGGACATCGATATCCAAATCCGATCCAAATTCATTTTAAACCGATCCAAATCCGATCCGATTGAATTTGGATCACGTGGATCTTGGATCAGATCCAAACCATTGCCATCCCTAACGTAAACAAAAATTTCATCTCAGCTTATTAGGTGATCATATATTATGCTCGTAAAATCACAATATAAATACGAAATAGTAAGATAAATAACTACAGAATACATGCTGCATCAACGTGTATAAAACAAATAAATCTTAGGGTCGGTTTGAAATTGATTTTTAAAAGTTCAAATGTGATTTTAAAAGGTTAAAAATTAATTTTAGTGTTTGTTAAGTTTTTTAAAAATTATTTTTTTTTTACAAAATCACTCATCCTATGGCATATTTTGAAAAGTAGGGAAAGAATAATTTTTTAAAATTTGATTTTGAGAATCAGTTTTATATGTAATATATATAATCCTTATTTATATTTTAAAATCTAAAATTATCTTTATTAATTATTAAATAAAATCATTAACTTTAAAGAGATTATTATAATTACTAATTATATTTAGATAAAAAATTTAATAATATAAAATATTTATTTCAGTTATCAATTAATTTATATACACACAATAAAAAAATTAAAAGGTTTCGAAAACTAGCCAAAAGCTTGTCCAAGAATCAAAATCTGATTTTGCCAAAGCCATTAGAGAACAACTAGATAGGATAGAAGCTACTTCTTCCTCATCTAGTAAAATCCAAATTGCACCCGATATTCCTCAATCCAGCAAGATTGATACTCCTCAGTTGAGTAGAATAGGAGTTCTCGACCAAGACCAGGTTTCTATTGCCTCTTCTGACATAGAAGCCTTCACTGAAGAACCTATTCCTAAAGCAAACAAAATCCATTGGGAGTTAGCTCTTCCTACTTCCAAGTCTCCACCTGATTTGACTATAGACAATAGGCCTAGTGCATTAAATCAAGCCCGATATAATGCATCCTCTGTCTATGAGTGGAATATAGATGGAATGTCTGAGTACAACATTCTAGGCGTCTTGCAGCAAATGACCATGGCAGCCAATGCCTATAAAACTCAATCAGGAACTTCTGACAAGGCTATTGCAGAAATCCTTATATATATATATATATATATGTTTATAAATGTGTAAATAAACTTAGTTATTTACATTTTTACAATAGTTTAATAATAAGATTTACCAAATATATACGATTACTTATAAAACTTCCAATAATTTTAAAAATAAATTTTATTAAACATTTAGCTCATTCTCTTCACAACTAATTATTTTTACAACACAATTAACCGTAATTATTTTAAAATTTTCAGAATTACACACATTAATAGAAGCCAAAATGCAGTGTCGCAAAATGAAATTAAATGGGCCTCCTTTAAATATTCTCAGCTTTCAGCTTTCAGTAGTAGCTAGCCTAGACTAAAAGCAGAATTGTTCTGTTACAATTCAACTGGTATAGGCTCAAGTATTAAAGAGACCAAACGATCTCTAGTAACCCCGGTTGATGTTCCTATACCATCTCCATGGAAAATGCAATGTGCAGTTCTAGACATGTCTAAACACATTTTCGCCATGCTTTCTGGAAAATCACTTTTATAAAGATTCTTGCCATTCAGCTTTTTCCAGGAGTAAATTATCAAACTTTTTATACGGTCTCTTGCTTCTTCTTCTGATATGCCTTCTTCAATCATGTAGCACTGAATAGATTTCGCCACGTCGCCTCTCTTCAACTCAACCGCGGAATTTCCCAAATCGTTACTGAGCCGGCTGATGAGAGATGACCAATATATCATCTCATCATAGCCATGTTCGACTTTGAGGCAGCTGAGTGAATTTTCGGTCAAGTCATTGCTTCCTTGGAGTTGTAGCAAGATATAGGCATGGACAATGGCAGCAGGGCTTCCCACTGAAACCCATGCATTTTCTATGTATTCCTTCGCAGTTGGCGTGTACCCTTTGCTAAACCATCCGGCTTCTACTAGGTATGATGTACACAGATTTTCCCACTGCAAAGTTAATGATCACATATCAATATTTTGACCCAAATTCTTTACACAAAATTTCCAGTTAATTAAATATATATTCTGAAGAATTGAGATTTAGTGTCTCATCATGTGTGCATCAACATGTCAAGTTGTAAAATTGCGTTGCTTTTGGTTCTTGACCGCATTAGGTTATTGAACAAATTGAATTGTATAGTATCTGGACTTTAGCTCACCTCTTTCTTAATGTAGGATAGAGTATTGAGGCCATGAATTTTCATAACATCATATGCCAACTCATTTCCAAAGTTAAACATGGCCAAGTAGCAAATCTGCATATATTCTGGCAGCTCCTCCAGTACTGCCCCAATTTCCCACCTGATTTTAGGGGAAATCCCCATAAAACAAAAGGATAATATATAAGATGATGGAAAACTAAAAGAATTGGTATTATCATTGTCTCCACGTGTGTGTTTCACCTTTTCACTGCTTCTGTAAAGAGTTCAAGCTCATCTATTG
This sequence comes from Citrus medica, assembly GCA_002013955.2. Taxonomy (NCBI): domain Eukaryota; kingdom Viridiplantae; phylum Streptophyta; class Magnoliopsida; order Sapindales; family Rutaceae; genus Citrus; species Citrus medica. Next base: position 549,965 of record MKYO02002894.1, read on the forward strand.
ATCCATATACATCATACATGTCATCAATCGCAGTTAATATGCATACAAATTTTGTGAGGCCAATTCTGCACTTCGAAAACTGTGCTTCGAAACAAAGGCCCATCACCAACAAATAATTTTCCATCAACCGGTCTCTGGCAAAACTTAGTTTCTCTTTAAAACCCAGATTACTCCACCACCTGACAAAAATATGCATGAAATACTTACGTTAATTTACTACCTGAGTGAGTGGGGCTGTGGGGGAGCCAGGAATTCAATTTAGAAGGGTTAAATTTCAAATTCTCAAATAGTAATATAATTTAAAAATAATTAATAAATAATAAGTATCAAAATTCTAATCTTTATTTTCATTCAATACATTTGTAATTGTCCTCCATTTTAGAAATGTTAAATGATAACCTTATTATCAATAATAAAATATATTTTATTTTAAATGTATACAACTAGGATATCACTGTCTGATTAAACCATTTTCAGCATTTAACTTCCAATAATAATAATAATAATAATAATAATAATAAACTGAATAGATTTCGCCACGTCGCCTCTCTTCAACTCAACCGCGGAATTTCCCAAATCGTTACTGAGCCGGCTGATGAGAGATGACCAATATATCATCTCATCATAGCCATGTTCGACTTTGAGGCAGCTGAGTGAATTTTCGGTCAAGTCATTGCTTCCTTGGAGTTGTAGCAAGATATAGGCATGGACAATGGCAGCAGGGCTTCCCACTGAAACCCATGCATTTTCTATGTATTCCTTCGCAGTTGGCGTGTACCCTTTGCTAAACCATCCGGCTTCTACTAGGTATGATGTACACAGATTTTCCCACTGCAAAGTTAATGATCACATATCAATATTTTGACCCAAATTCTTTACACAAAATTTCCAGTTAATTAAATATATATTCTGAAGAATTGAGATTTAGTGTCTCATCATGTGTGCATCAACATGTCAAGTTGTAAAATTGCGTTGCTTTTGGTTCTTGACCGCATTAGGTTATTGAACAAATTGAATTGTATAGTATCTGGACTTTAGCTCACCTCTTTCTTAATGTAGGATAGAGTATTGAGGCCATGAATTTTCATAACATCATATGCCAACTCATTTCCAAAGTTAAACATGGCCAAGTAGCAAATCTGCATATATTCTGGCAGCTCCTCCAGTACTGCCCCAATTTCCCACCTGATTTTAGGGGAAATCCCCATAAAACAAAAGGATAATATATAAGATGATGGAAAACTAAAAGAATTGGTATTATCATTGTCTCCACGTGTGTGTTTCACCTTTTCACTGCTTCTGTAAAGAGTTCAAGCTCATCTATTGATCCATATACATCATACATGTCATCAATCGCAGTTAATATGCATACAAATTTTGTGAGGCCAATTCTGCACTTCGAAAACTGTGCTTCGAAACAAAGGCCCATCACCAACAAATAATTTTCCATCAACCGGTCTCTGGCAAAACTTAGTTTCTCTTTAAAACCCAGATTACTCCACCACCTGACAAAAATATGCATGAAATACTTACGTTAATTTACTACCTGAGTGAGTGGGGCTGTGGGGGAGCCAGGAATTCAATTTAGAAGGGTTAAATTTCAAATTCTCAAATAGTAATATAATTTAAAAATAATTAATAAATAATAAGTATCAAAATTCTAATCTTTATTTTCATTCAATACATTTGTAATTGTCCTCCATTTTAGAAATGTTAAATGATAACCTTATTATCAATAATAAAATATATTTTATTTTAAATGTATACAACTAGGATATCACTGTCTGATTAAACCATTTTCAGCATTTAACTTCCAATAATAATAATAATAATAATAATAATAATAATAATAATAATAAAATAATAAAAATACCAATAATAATAATAATAATAATAATAGGACCTATTTGCAAATATTTCAAAACTTATGAGTACTTCTATAAATTCTGTAGATCCTTAAAGAATTCAAAACATGGACCAAAATGTAAAATATAATTGAGAGTAATTTGAGCATTTTCAAAATTAAATAGGTAGAAGGTTTATGGGAGTTTGAGCATTCTTATTCCTCTTATATTTTAACAAGTAAACAATATCAATTATTTTAATTTCTCAAATAATCGCACCATTAGTTCTAGCGTAGGCTCAAAGAACTAACCTTGCCAACTCCTTCAGTTCTTGTTGGTGTATGGATTGTACTAAATTGTAATCCAACTTGGCTAGAGTCAGCAAAATTGGACTGCTTTCGTCATCTGTGGGGTATAATTTGATGAAGTTCTGAGCCTCAATTCTTGGCATCCTCCAATATGAAGGGATGTCTAATGATTGTTTTACCTGCGCAGCCAGTATGATTTTGCTCCCCAACGTCCCCAATGACTCCTTTAGATGCTCAGTACAAAAAATATTGGCTTCTTCTAGAACATCCTCTCCTTCAATTCCAAGGAATGAAGCTTCAAATAAACTCAAAAGCCCTTCTATGTCTTCTCGTAAATTGTCATGGAACCTCCCGTCCCTTTTTCTGAATTTATCAAACACATCTGCTTTACAAAGTAGCCAAAAAGTTATTGTTAGAAATAAAAAAAGATGAAAAAAATATATGTTTGACCATGATTCTAATCTAACAAATAAATGGTTGTGAAAAAAGTGCTATTAGTTAATATATGCACTGACTCCTTGGCTTGACTAAAAATTTTTCAAGTAATTTTCTTAATTCAAATTATGAAAGAGATAAGGGCTGAAAATAAGTTTCTATTTTAACCACCAACATTCTATAAAATATAAGAGATAAAAATTAGTACGTGCCTGTACTAACTGGATGGCCGTATTCACGTAGAAGGCGAAAATGCAGTGACGTTGCATTAAGATCTTTGATGGTAGCATCTCCTTTGAGAATATTCATGGCCTCTTTGATCTCTTCTTCAAAATGGTATGCCACTCCCAACTTCTGCACCGAGTCAGTTAGCTTTAATAGTTCACTAGTGCTTTCTTTGGCGGATGCAAACAAATCTTTAGCCTTTTGCTTCAACTCATCTAATCTGTTGGCATACAACTCGTACTGCAGGTAATAGGATGCATGTAAAAAAAATAATAAGTTGCACTTTCTTGGTTTCAACAAATGGCGTAGCGAAAAAATGTAGAAAGCTAGCCAACTGATATACTTACAGTATAAGGAGTGGTAAAGGACTCTATGAGTTCAGGGTTCCAAATACTCGCATGGTAATTAGCTGACCGCCGTTGCAACGGATCATCGGAGCCATTACAAGCAACTATTGAGTTGTTACTGCAAGCCATGGGGAGAATATAATTAATACGATTTACAATTTGTAGGGGAATGCTTAAAAGAAACAGATACAATATAACAATATATATACATATACACACACACACACAGTTTCTTAAAATAGAAAGAAAGCATCAAGTTGTTGAGAATAGTTGCAAGTTGTGAGAGAGATGCCAAATTCATCAATTAACCTGATACAATTGCAGAGTCAACGATCATGTTTCACGTGAACTTGCATTGATTGATTATTATTGGGTGTGTGAGGTTGCATTAATTACCTCTATTCCCTCAAAGATTATTGATAACCTTTTTTATATTACATTATTGATTTTTCATCAAAATAAATACACAAATACACAGATGTCACCATACGTATATTAAGTGTATATATTATAATAAAAATATTCTAAAATCACTGTTATTCCTCATACATTCTAATAGTATTATAAACATATCATTATCCATTTGATAATGACTACGGTTGTTTCAAAGTATATAAAAATATGTTACGATAAGACGTTCAATTAATCGGACTGACTAAAATATTATGGCAGTATGGCGGATGGCACACCAAACTTGATTCAATGAATAGGTCTAGACGGAATTTTGGATTGGATATTTGGATTGTTTCGAACCCAAACTTTCTGTTCAAACCGCAAAAATATTTATTTAATTTTTAAAATATTAACTCCCACAATTTATTCATAAATTAATACTTAGTTGGTTTGTAAATAATTTTATTCAATTAAATTTATTAATTAATACCCATAATTTATTCATAAATATGTCATAAATAAAGTATCGGTCCAGCTATTTTGCTTTAGTGATTACTAATTAGGAATGACAATGGAGAGGGGAGGGGAGGAGACCAATCTCCCCGTACTCATCCCTGATATTTTACGTATGTCCCCGTCCCCGTCAGAATTACTTGAGAGAATCTTCATCATTTCCCCGAAAAATAACAGAGGATCTCCGAGGGTCCCCGATCCCCGAATAACTAATACATTTTTTTGTTTTCGATTTTGAGTTAATCATATTAAAATAAAAAAATTCAAATAAAAGTAAAGTTCGAAATATATCTTACATTAATATCTATTACAAAAGTCATACATTAAACTAGTAGGTAACGTAGCATGCAAGGGATACAAACTATCATGAATAAATTACTAGTCTAATACAAAATTGTTACAAATAAAATCGAATTTAGATTCAAAATTAACTTTTTCAATGGTGGCGTGTGCACTTTAAAAATGTGGCCTATTCCCTTTACAGCACAATAGTTAAGTCCGAGCAAATCAAGAGCAAATATTAGATTAGATTAGATATTAAAATTGTGATTCGTTGTGGGTAATTATAACATCAAAAACTAAATAAATAAATAGATTTAATTTAAAAATATTTAATAAATATTAAAATTAAAACAAAATTTTTGGACTAATAGAATCTATCCGGTCTTTTAAATGTCCTAAATAAAAATTTAGGACTTTAATTAGTTAATTAGGCCTAAAAGTTTAATAATATAAATATTTTGATATTTGTTATTTTTACTAATATTTATAATTTTATAATTCAAATTTTATTATTTATTTACTAGTAATTTTAAAAAATAAAAATAAAATTACAAATTAAAATAGGGAAATTGGTAGGGGATGGGGATTCCACCTCATCCTCATCCCCTCCCCTAATAAGAAGTTGGATAAAAAGTTTTTTCCGTCCATTCCCTGAATAAGAAATTGGCTATGAAATTATCCACATACCCTCCTCGATTAGGGAAAATCCCCGAGGGTACCCGTCCCGTGGGGATTTTTACCATTCCTATTACTAACCCCAGAAATTTGTCCTCTTGTGAATTTACCGTTAGATTGGAAGCCAACATATCCAACGGCTCTCGAAAAATGGCGTAATAAGTGGGTACCGGCATTACCCAGATGAACCGGTATCCATTTTTTTTCCTTTTTCCCAAATCGAACATTCGAACTACTTCATTTTTAAGCCGAAGGCATGCGCTTCTAATAGTTGTAGTAAAACATTGGATGATCCTAATGGTGAAGGGGCTTTTTTAATTAAATACTCCTTAATAGCTCAAAAATTATTTAAATATCCCTCTTCTTTTTATTTTCATAGATACCCTAAAATATGCATGTAAAGTCTAAAATATTCTTAATGAGTGCATCAAAACTACTCTTCTTTACTCTCTTCTCACACTTAAAAACTCTTCTGACTCAAAGTAAGTAGAAAATCTCTCAAAATCTCTAAACACCTCTCATAACCTTTTACACAAATAGAATTATTTATTCACATCTTTAACTCCCATACTTTTTTTCAATTGCAAGGTGGTGCATTTGTCATTAAACAACGCAATAAGGTATGTTAATGTTGTTAAGTTTTAAGTTTTACATTTTCTAGAAGAATTCAGATATTTTCCTCACATTATAATGTTCTATTTTCAATTTTTTTTTCACTATTTTGCCTTATATTTCAAAATGTATGTAATGTAAGTTGTCTAATTAATTTTTTCAGCAATATATCTTGTTAAACATGTGTTTATGGTGAAAATGTTTAGGTTTGTGTACCCTTTTCAATGCCATGTAAGTCATGCAGTCTTGTAAGTCGATTAAGTCAAGTAGTCGGTCATGCAAGTCATCTAATTAATGTAGTTATGTACATCGTGTAAATAATGTAGTCATGTGATTACGTAGGTCGTGTAAGACATGTAGGTCATGTAAGACATGTAGGTCGTGTAAGACATGTAGGTCGTGTAAGTCATATAGGTCATGTAATTATTATATATAAAATTTGATACTATCATTTTTATTGTATCAACAGATATGGTTTTGGTACGTATGCTTATTCTCTTGAACAGTGTATGGATTGAACAAAATAACGAGTATAGATTCAAAGTTCTAAGGCTATAGGGATAATGATACCACGGGTCGAGAAACTATTAGTTATTTATTCAGCATTAGGAGTTAATGCTCCAGCTACTGTTAAATTAATACAAACTTACAATACTAGTCCAATTAACAAAAACTTTTCTAGACTTGAAGTATGCTTATAAAAGTTTAGTATCAAAAGTACAACTCATTTAAATAAATAGCAAGTTAGTTCTTCTCCAAAAGTAATGACTTGTCATGACAAAAAATTTCAGCTAGTTGCATTCGATAAGAAGAAACATATGTCTTAGTGCATTGGTTTGAATATCTTCACCACATGCAAGTGTCTCCAAGTAATGTAAAACGAACACACAACAGTCTCTGTTGAGAATTTTATAAAATAGTCAGATTACATACTAAATAAATAACTAAATTAGAAAATTGTTATTTTTACTCATATTTATAATTTTATAATTCAAATTTTATTATTTATTTACTAGTAATTTTAAAAAATAAAAATAAAATTACAAATAAAAATAGGGAAATTGGTAGGGGATGGGGATTCCACCTCATCCTCGTCCCCTCCCCTAATAAGAAATTGGCTAAAAAGTTTTCCCCGTCTATTCCCTGAATAAGAAATTGGCTATGAAATTATCCCCATACCCTCCTCGAATAGGGAAAATCCCCGAGGGTACCCGTCCCCGTGGGGATTTTTGCCATCCCTATTACTAACCCCAGAAATTTGTCCTCTTGTGAATTTACCGTTAGATTGGAAGCCAACATATCCAACGGCTCTCGAAAAATGGCGTAATAAGTGGGTACCGGCATTACCCAGATGAACTGGTATCCATTTTTTTTCTTTTTCCCAAATCGAACATTCGAACTACTTCGTTTTTAAGCCGAAGGCATGCGTTTCTAATAGTTGTAGTAAAACATTGGATGATCCTAATGGTGAAGGGGCTTTTTTAATTAAATACTCCTTAATAGCTCAAAAATTATTTAAATATCCCTCTTCTTTTTATTTTCATAGATACCTTAAAATATGCATGTAAAGTCTAAAATATTCTTAATGAGTGCATCAAAACTACTCTTCTTTACTCTCTTCTCACACTTAAAAACTCTTCTGACTCAAAGTAAGTAGAAAATCTCTCAAAATCTCTAAACACCTCTTATAACCTTTTACACAAATAGAATTATTTATGCATATCTTTAACTCCCATACTTTTTTTCAATTGCAAGGTGGTGCATTTATCATTAAACAACGCAATAAGGTATGTTAATGTTGTTAAGTTTTAAGTTTTACATTTTCTAGAACAATTCAGATATTTTCCTCACATTATAATGTTCTATTTTCAATTTTTTTTTCACTATTTTGCCTTATATTTCAAAATGTATGTAATGTAAGTTGTCTAATTAATTTTTTCAGCAATGTATCTTGTTAAACATGAGTTTATGGGGAAAATGTTTAGGTTTGTGTACCCTTTTCAATGCCATGTAAGTCATGCAATCTTGTAAGTCGATTAAGTCAAGTAGTCGGTCATGCAAGTCATCTAATTAATGTAGTTATGTACATCGTGTAAATAATGTAGTCATGTAAGTCATGTGATTACGTAGGTCGTGTAAGACATGTAGGTCGTGTAAGTCATGTAGGTCGTGTAATTATTATATATAAAATTTGATACTATCATTTTTATTGTATCAACAGATATGGTTTTGGTACGTATGCTTATTCTCTTGAACAGTGTATGGATTGAACGAGTATAGATTCAAAGTTCTAAGGCTATAAGGATAATGATACCACGGGTCGAGAAACTATTAGTTATTTATTCAGCATTAGGAGTTAATGCTCCACATATTGTTAAATTAATACAAACTTACAATACTAGTCCAATTAACAAAAACTTTTCTAGACTTGAAGTATGCTTATAAAATTTTAGTATCAAAAGTACAACTCATTTAAATAAATAGCAAGTTAGTTCTTCTCCAAAAGTAATGACTTGTCATGACAAAAAATTTCAGCTAGTTGCATTCGATAAGAAGAAACATATGTCTTAGTGCATTGGTTTGAATATCTTCACCACATGCAAGTGTCTCCAAGTAATGTAAAACGAACACACAGCAGTCTCTGTTGAGAATTTTATAAAATAGTCAGATTACATACTAAATAAATAACTAAATTAGAAAATTGTTATTTTTACTAATATTTATAATTTTATAATTCAAATTTTATTATTTATTTACTAGTAATTTTAAAAAATAAAAATAAAATTACAAATAAAAATAGGGAAATTGGTAGGGGATGGGGATTCCACCTCATCCTCGTCCCCTCCCCTAATAAGAAATTGGCTAAAAAGTTTTCCCCGTCTATTCCCTGAATAAGAAATTGGCTATGAAATTATCCCCATACCCTCCTCGAATAGGGAAAATCCCCGAGGGTACCCGTCCCCGTGGGGATTTTTGCCATCCCTATTACTAACCCCAGAAATTTGTCCTCTTGTGAATTTACCGTTAGATTGGAAGCCAACATATCCAACGGCTCTCGAAAAATGGCGTAATAAGTGGGTACCGGCATTACCCAGATGAACTGGTATCCATTTTTTTTCTTTTTCCCAAATCGAACATTCGAACTACTTCGTTTTTAAGCCGAAGGCATGCGTTTCTAATAGTTGTAGTAAAACATTGGATGATCCTAATGGTGAAGGGGCTTTTTTAATTAAATACTCCTTAATAGCTCAAAAATTATTTAAATATCCCTCTTCTTTTTATTTTCATAGATACCCTAAAATATGCATGTAAAGTCTAAAATATTCTTAATGAGTGCATCAAAACTACTCTTCTTTACTCTCTTCTCACACTTAAAAACTCTTCTGACTCAAAGTAAGTAGAAAATCTCTCAAAATCTCTAAACACCTCTCATAACCTTTTACACAAATAGAATTATTTATGCATATCTTTAACTCCCATACTTTTTTTCAATTGCAAGGTGGTGCATTTATCATTAAACAACGCAATAAGGTATGTTAATGTTTTTAAGTTTTAAGTTTTACATTTTCTAGAAGAATTAAGATATTTTCCTCACATTATAATGTTCTATTTTCAATTTTTTTTTCACTATTTTGCCTTATATTTCAAAATGTATGTAATGTAAGTTGTCTAATTAATTTTTTCAGCAATATATCTTGTTAAACATGTGTTTATGGTGAAAATGTTTAGGTTTGTGTACCCTTTCAATGCCATGTAAGTCATGCAGTCTTGTAAGTCGATTAAGTCAAGTAGTCGGTCATGCAAGTCATCTAATTAATGTAGTTATGTACATCGTGTAAATAATGTAGTCATGTAAGTCATGTGATTACGTAGGTCGTGTAAGACATGTAGGCCGTGTAATTCATATAGGTCATGTAATTATTATATATAAAATTTGATACTATCGTTTTTATTGTATCAACAGATATTGTTTTGGTATGTATGCTTATTCTCTTGAACAGTGTATGGATTGAACAAAATAACGAGTATAGATTCAAAGTTCTAAGGCTATAGGGATAATGATACCACGGGTCGAGAAACTATTAGTTATTTATTCAGCATTAGGAGTTAATGCTCCAGCTACTGTTAAATTAATACAAACTTACAATACTAGTCCAATTAACAAAAACTTTTCTAGACTTGAAGTATGCTTATAAAATTTTAGTATCAAAAGTACAACTCATTTAAATAAATAGCAAGTTAGTTCTTCTCCAAAAGTAATGACTTGTCATGACAAAAAATTTCAGCTAGTTGCATTCGATAAGAAGAAACATATGTCTTAGTGCATTGGTTTGAATATCTTCACCACATGCAAGTGTCTCCAAGTAATGTAAAACGAACACACAACAGTCTCTGTTGAGAATTTTATAAAATAGTCAGATTACATACTAAATAAATAACTAAAATAGTATAATATAAATTCTTAACACAAATTAAGTTTTCAAAGAAATAAATTATTCTTATGGATTAAGAATAATGGAAAAAGTCTTGTAATTTTGAGGTCATGTACTCGTGCAATCATGTAGTACAGGAGGTCGTGTAATGCATGATTGAAGGTTGTGTAATACATAAAGGTCGTGTAATACACGACTAATGTCGTGAATGTTGTGTAATACATGACTGAAGGTCATGTAATATTACAGTCAGTCATGTAATAAATGATTGAGGGTCATGTATTAAATGGAGTCATGTGTACGACGCGACCTTGAGTAGTGTATTACACAATCTTGATTGGTGTATTACATAACTATGGCCAATGGGCCGTGCCGGCAACTGTCAGCCCACAAGGGCTCGTGGGCCGGCACGGCACTTGGTGGGCCATGTCGTGCCTACCTTTTTTTTAGTTGAGCCCAGCACGGCCCACGGCACGAGCAAGCTCATGCCGTGCCCAAAAAAAGCCCACCAACCTTTTTTTTTTTAAGCGTGCTTAAAAAAGTCCACGTGCCTGACGTGTTTTTTTAAGCCCACCAACATAATAATAAGATTCATAATCATAATCATATTAATTTTTATTAAGAGAGCAATTAACATTTTATTATTAGTTTATCACAATTTCACAACTATATATTTTATTTCACAATAATCAATCATAATTCATAACACAACAATACGTAAATTTAATTAAATTTAATTCCATAGATCATAATAATAATTAATTAAAATTAAAAATTCAATCCTCGAATAATCATTACAATAAGTCATAACTACGAAATATTAATATAACAAATCATAGGTCACAACTTACAAGTTACAACTACAAAACAAAAACTACGACCAATTGACGAATAACAAGCACGAAAAAAATATTTATTAATCACAACTATGGATACGGGAAACGAGCAAGGTTAATTCTATCTCAGCTGGTGGCGAGCTAAATAATTTGACACGTGCCGACGTAAACCCAAGGTGCCATGGCTGTTTGAATAAATAACTTCTCGATGACAATAGTTGCACCTTAAGATCATCTGCTTGTAAGGACGATGCAAACTATTATTTATTATTTCCTCCCTTATTGTAGTAAAATTTTGAAAAAGCTCATTTAAAAAACAACTTTTGGGCTTATTTAGAATAGCATTTTGTTGAGGTCCAACTACATCAACACCGTATTCTTGAGGGTGTTGAGGTTCTTCTGCATTCATATTATGTTGCTGCGGATTCATAATGATTTTGGCTTTTAGAATATTGGAAAGTTTGAGGAAAAAGAAGAAGAATAAGAATTGTGCAGCATCATAGCATAATGGCGTGTATATATAATATTAGATAGTAATAAAAAGACAAAAATTAATTTTATTTACTTTGTCGGTGGGAGTGAAAAGAGTAAGTAAAAAAATATTTAGTGAAATATAAATATAGCCGTGAGGCAAGTGCTTGGTTGGCATGTGGGAAAAAAATCTTAAATTATTTAAAAAATAAATAAAAATATTAAAACAAATGCACAATGATCCCAATTTTTTATTATTTACACATCATTGTCGGTTAACTTTCATAATTTTTCAAATTTTTAATTGATTACACTGCACATAATTTTAAAATTTTACAATCACAAGACTTGCAACAATAAAATTGACATGACTACTCAATTTTACAACACGCTTGTAAGTTGCAACTTTCACAATTTTCAAATCCTGAAACTTGAATTGACTGCACGGCAATCTGCACGTCTGCATGTGCACTATATGACAACTACCGTGTTGAAAATTTGAGTTGAGAATTTAAATTCAAAGAAATAAAATACTCTACATAATGAATGCAAGCTCCTCCCATATTACTAGTTTACTACTATAATATTATCTCATCAACACACTTGTGATAGAATTTATTAACATTGTGATAGTTGCGTGATTCTCTTGTAACAATGAACCACAATTTTTTTTAAATTTAATATGTTGTTTTGAAAAAAAAAATTAATTACTAAAATTATTTTAAAAAATAAATAACAACGGTGCACTTAGAAATTAATTTTTTCTAATTATTAAATAATAAAAAAATTCTAAATTAATTTTATTACTCACCCAATGGACAAAAAAAATCTGAATTAATTGAATCAAAAAAATTCTGAATTAATTGAATTACTCACCCAACGGACAAATTTTTTTTTTGAATTAACAGTAAAATTGATATGACTACTCAATTTTACAGTATAAGCAGTCGGGCTCTAATTATCAATTAATGTTTTCTGATTTTTAATGACAAAAAAATTTAAATTAATTTCATATTTTCATTACTCACCCAACGAACAAAAAAAATCTGAATTAATTGAATAAAAAAATCTGAATTAATTGAATTAACAATAAAGTTGATATGTCTTTAAAAAAAAACAATAAAGTTGATAGGACTAGGTGACTAGTCAATTTCACAGCATGGGCACTCAACAATTAGACTTGACTAGCTTACAGAATTTGTAAGCTACACACTACAGCATCAACCGTTGGATGTGGAGTGAGAAACTAAACAATAGATAATTGAATGGTGGGATGACGAGAGATGTTTGTTACAGAATCGGTACCATAGACAGGTCCCTCAACAATTAACTATTTCTGATTTTTAATAATAATAAAATTCTAAATTAAATCAATTACTCACCTTACAATTCCAACAGACAAATGAATGATTAAATGCAACTGTTTAATTTGCTGCAGCCTTGCAGAGTTGCAGGAAGCTTTGCAGTTGTAAACTTGTAGGTTTGCAGCATGTTTGCCCCGTTTTGAGTTTTGACCGTTAATATGTTTACTTTTTTATTCTATTTAAACGATTAAATTATTTTCAAATCCATCTCACTTCTCAATCTCTATCTCCTCGTTGTCTCTCTTGTCTCATCAGTCATCTCTAGTCTCTGCTTGCCCAATCTTCTTTGCTATAATTCCAGCAACAATTCCAGCAACTTCCCTTTGTTACTGAAATCTCAAACAAAAGCAAAACATCATTCAACACCATTTAACACACGAATCTCCATTCTCTTTCTCAATAATTTTTTTCTTTTTTTCACCCGCACAAATACATTCCAGACGCCTTTATTTACCAAAACACTAATTATATAAAATGTCTCACTTTCATTTCGAGTTAGATGAGAATTTTAATTTTGTTGAAGAGGGGGAGGAAGTTGCAAATGAAGAAATTGCTGCACCAAAATTTGATCCAAGTAATATACTTATTGTCCTACCTGAACGATCGCCTCCTACTTCTCAAGCAAGTCAAAGTGGTTCTACTTCTTCGACTGCTGGTCCTACTACTGCCTCCAAACAACAAAGAACATCGATTGTTTGGTCATGTTTTACTTTGGAAAAACGTCAAAACAAAAAAGGTGAAATGGTGGATCAAGCAGTGTGCAAATATTGTCAATATGCTTTAAGTGCCAAAAGCAATGGTGGAACTGGACTTCTTCGATGACATATGGAAACTTGTCAGACAAAGCACGCGCTACAAGACCCAACACAAACCCAACTCTCACAATATGATTCTGGACCTTTCGGTATAACATCATTAAGATATTCACAACAGAACATGCGAAAAGGATTGGCTCGGTATATTGCTGCAGCAGAACAACCTTTAACATTTTCAAAAGATGAACGTCTAATAAAGTTTTTGCAAAGGTATGTTCAGCCTCAACTTAAGAAAGTGTCTACAAATACATTAAAATGTGATTTAACTAAAATTTTTCATGACATGAAAAAACTTTTAATTAATACTTTTATCAATTTTAATGGTGTTATTTCAATTTCTTCTGATTGTTGGACCGGTATTAATATGGTTGGTTATTTTTGTGTGACTTCGCACTCTATACATAAGATTAATGGTAAATGGAGGTTGGAAAAAAAAATTGCTTGCATTTCGTGAATTAGAATATCCTCACACTGGTTCAGTAATTTATGCAGCTATAATGTCTGTTTTAAGAGAATATGAAATTACTGATAAATTGTTTAGCATATCATTTGATAATGCATCTACCAATACAACGGCAATTGATATGTTTTTGCGGAATATTTCTACTCTCATGCCTGCACGTGGTACAAAATTTTTTCATGTGAGATGTGTGTGTCATATTATTAATTTAATTATTCAAGCTGGTATGACTCATATAAATCATTATTTAGAAAAAATTAGAGCAGCCGTTTTATATATTAGAGCACCTTCAAGACGTCAACAATTTTTGGAGACGTTGAAAATTTTTGGATTGAAAAAGAGAAAATTCAACCTTGACATGAAAGATCGTTGGAATTCTACATATTTAATGTTGCTTTCTTGTCAAACTATTCTGAAACAATTTCTAGTTTTTACAATGAGAGAATGAATGATGGAGATTATCATATCACTGATTATGATTGGAATGTTGCATTTAAATTTATGGATTTTTTAAAGGTATTTTATGATGCTACTCTTGCATGTTCTACTGTTTATGAGCCTACTTCATGTAGAGTGTTAATACACTTGTATAATATAAGTTATACGTTTAAGACTTTTAGAGAGAATATTATGTTTAAAAATATTTGTGATACCATGGAGGAAAAATTCCAAAATATTGGAAAGATATTCCTCACCTATTTATTTTTGTAGTAGTGTTGGATGCTACAATCAAGGAAGTTGGTGCAAAACTTTTAGTTAAGGGTATTAGTGAAAATTTACAAACCGGGCTTGATACAAATTTTGATACAATTATGTCCTCTATGCATGAACTTTTTAATTTTTATCGAAATAAATTCGGATCAAGCAATACATATTCTAATGTTCAACAAGCATCGACTTCTTATAAAAATCCAGCTCACCTTTTGTTACTCAAAGGTAAGGGTGTTACCTCTAGTATTGATACTAATCATAATGAATTGCAAAGATATTGTTATGCCAATCTTGAAGATTTAGCAACTCCTTCACAATTGTAAAATTTTAATATTTTAGAATTTTGGATGGGTAAGACATCTTTTTTCCCTATATTATCCATTATGGCCCGTGATCTACTAACCCCGCTAGCTTCAATTGTAGCATCAGAATCAGCTTTTAGTACAGGTGGCAGAATTCTAGATGAACATCGGTCAAGACTGTCATCAGAGACATTAGACTCTTTGTTGTGTTTGAAAGATTGGGAAGATGATGAACGCCGAGTGCAACAAGATTGGCAAAATGCTTTAATTAAACAAATTGAGAGTTTGAATGTTGATCAAGATGAAGTGGATCCAGATTATGTAGAGTATTGAACATTGAAGCCACTTCCAAAGACTAGAGACTTTTTTTTCTTGTAACTTTTTGAAACAAATTTTATTAGTGAGAAGGTTGTAAATTTGCAAATGATAGATGGTTCAGTAGGTGCCAACCTAGTTGGATTGTACTGTTAACTGTAGTGATGCAAATTACAACTAATTTTATTTGAATTACTAATATTATAATTGTACTTTAACTTCATTTAATGAAAATGTAATTTTTAATTTATCATAATTTTTTCTTGTGTATAAAATGAAAAATATTTCATTCACAAATGAAACGTATATCTATTAAATATTAACTAAGTTATGATTTAAAATAAATATGAAAAATATTTCATATGAAAAATATTTTATCATTAATTTTGTAAAATTTTTTATTGATAATTTATAATTTATAAATTTATGATATTTATAATTTTATTTATTAAAATCATGATATTTAGTTATTTACTTATTCATTTAATAAATTATAAACATAAATAAATAATTAAATAAATATCATAAATAACATTATTCATTTAATAAATATCATAAATAAAATTATGATATTTATAATTTTATTTATTAAACTCATGATATTTACTTATTCATTTAATAAATTATAAACATAAAAAATTAGAATATTCATTTAAACTAAGATTTAATGATTTAAATTAATTTTTAAAAGTCTATGCTAAAAAATATATTAAAACATTTAATTTCAAGATATTTTACTTTAATTTCATAACATTTTATATTTACTTTTTGTTAAAAAAAATTACTTAGATATATTTTGGTCAACGTGCTATTAATGGCTCATGGGCCGCGTGCTAGCCTATCAATGAACCGTGCTTATTACGTGCTTTTTCGCGTGCCGTACTTTGGCCCATCTCTAATCGTGTCGTGCTTTAAGGCCCACGTGCCTAAAATTCTAAGCCCGGCACAACCCACGTGCATGCTGTGCCGTGCGTCGTGCCTCACTGAAACGTGCTCATGTCGTGCCGTGCCACATGCCGCCCGGCCCATTGGCCATCTTTAGTATTACACGACCGAACTATAATTTACACAATCCATCAAATTTTCACCATTTCCATGAAGTGAAATAGTTGCAAAGTTTTTTTTTTTTCAATATGTTATGAGAGACCCACAACCAATTTAATCTATTCCTTCGACATAAAACCCTAAATTTTTTATTTTTCCCTAAGTTTCAGAACCCTATTAACAAAGTAGAAGAAGGAAATTGATTATTTACCTAAAGAAGACAGATTCTGGCGATTGTGAGGCAACGAATCGACTTCTAACAATTGTGTAGCAATGAATTAGCTTTTATCCTTCTCCAAACTCCTGCTCTTCTCCTTCTCTAATAGAGTTGTGTATGAGTCGTGTATCTACCTATTGGCATTTTGAGCCATGTAAGCATTTAGGTAATTTCATGTGAGTTTTTAGAGGGCATTCGTGAAAATTTTGATAAATTCTATTTTTAGGGTATTCAGATAATTTTAAAAGTAATGTAGGTTATATGTTGCAATTCCCTCATGGTGAAGCCAATAATGCCTAGTAACGCAACTACGAATTTGTGAGCTTCTTTTGTATGTGCCCGGAGGGGGGAGGGGGCATCCATTACAAAAGAGGTTGGTAAATTAGAAGTGACATTTTCATTGATTTAGTCGAAAGAGAAGATGGTTTGAAATGATAGGTAGTAATGTTAATTGAATTGTCTCAGGTGCATAAGGGAATAGGATTGGAATTTAAGAACCTGGCTCCAGATAATAAAAAAAAAAAAGCAAATATACAAGTCATTCACACAAACTAGAGTAAAGAAAGGTTTCATTGAGGAGAAAAAAATCTTGGCCTGGTGCATGTCTGATAGTTTAGTAGATGCAGTGTGATAACTGACAGATGACAGAAAGAAGTAGTTTTTGAAATATGATTTGACAACTTTATTAAGCTAAATTGTGGAAGACTAAAAAAGAAACTATGTTGTTGGCTAATTGAGAGGATTGATAAGGCTAGGTGAGTAATATAATTGGATGGTAATGAGTTAGAGCTTAGTGCCAACAACTTTGGCTAGATAAAGAGAGTAATTGACAACGATCTCACGATATCAGCCATTTTGAGTAGTACTGTTGGTTGTTTTTCTTTCATGGCTTTTGGGGAAATGAATATCACATGGAATCATGTTATGTATGTTTTGCAGTAATAATTAGCATTGGGCAAAAAAAACTATGGTCTAGAAATTCGACTCGGTTCAAATTCTCATAAATAACCAAATATTTGATATAGAAAATAACTAGATATCAGTTAGATTTTCAGTTTACTTAGCTAAATCGAATAATCGAACCAAAGAACTGAGATATTTTAGTAATTTTACCCAAAATTGTTGTGTTACATTTTGATTGGCTTTGTCAAATGGTTATTATAGACCTGCACACACATAATTACTAATATATATATATATATACACACATATATAAAATTTTCAACCCCAAAAATCAATCACCTTACCATTCACCTTAGCCCATTTACAGTTGTCAACCAATCAACCACTGTAACCAAGAACGTTCTACTTTGCTGCTGACTAGCTACCATTATTGTCGTCGGCTGCTTTTATTATGTTCACCGAAGGTCGTGCACGATAGCTCCGAGTTTTTCCTTACCATACGATGGCTTCTGCTCTGCTTACCGGTTACTACTTTGCATACAGTGTTTGCCACTATGTTTGAAATGTTGTCTAAAGTTCACTCTCTCTTATTTATCTATATTCATTAGCATGTGCTTTTCTATTTATAATGGTTTCGTGTCCGTGAAAGTTTTGGAAGCTGTGATTTAGTTTCAAATATGAGATTAATAGATATGTGGTTGGAGATTGTCACAAACTTCTATTTTATAGATTATGTTTACTAAATTTTTGCTTAAGGTCATCCTTAATTCATTATAAGTTAAGATTTATAGTAATTTTGTGCTTGAAAACTTGTAAGGTAATCAGTAGCCTAGTGAATGCTTTTGAGATTTTTATTTCACTTTACTGTCTATTTTTTAGTTTATCTAATCATTAGTGTTTTAGGCGTGAAGTATGTTTGAATGAAAAATATGTTTTTGGGTATATTGACTTTTCGTTGTTAGATGGAGATAAGCGGTACTGGCACGTGCCCATGGACTTTTCTCAACGTAACCCCGCTTGCGTACGTGCCTTGCCATGCCACGTGCCCTACCAAAATGTACTCGTGTTGTGTCAGTACCTCCTGACCCATGGACTTTAAAAGCATGACACAACTAGAGATGGGCTAAAGTATGACATTTGAAAAAGTTGGCAATAAGTATGTTTTAATTTTTAATGAAAGTAAACTTAAGATTTTATTATTTTATAAATAACTTGAAATTAAATTTTTCATGAATTTTATTAGCGTAAGTTTTTTAAATTCTTTAAATTCTTAGTTTACTTTACTTGTTTTATGTTTATAATTTATTAAATGAATAAATGATATCGTAATTTTAATAAATATAATTATAAAATTATGATTTTATAAAATATATGTATTAATTTTATTATGGACTATGATCTATGACTCTATATAAGTTTAAGTTAACAATTAAGTTTACACATAAGAAATTTTTTTTGTGTTGTTAAATATTTGAAAAGAATTTTGATGCCCTAGAGTCTAATTTAGTAGTTAGTAGTACAATCTATCTTAATATTATTAGTTTATTATTATCGACTATGAACTTGAGTTTTGAACTTTTGATTCTATTTAATTTGACTAAAGGCACATAAATCTAGAAAAGTACATAGTATTAAAAAAAAAATACACTAACGACTTGGCATGCTCCTCTTGGAGGAAAAAAAAAAGCTTGTCGTGCATTTTTCTTAGACATGGCATTGCATGGCACGGCATGATATGACACGAAGCACATGGTGGGCACAACACTAGCACAAATCTGTATGGGGCTTCCTTTGCCGGCCCGGCCTAGTGGCCATTTCTACTGTTGGATATGAATAGTTGGATGGGCCATGTATTCCATAATACATATTTTTGTACGTGGGATAGTGGTTGTATTTGAATTTTAATTTGACATTATGATTGTTGTTTTCATGTATGATAGAAGACAATATTGATGAGCTATAAGGTTAATAACGAAGTGCAAGAGATCAGTAATGAAGTGCAAGAAGTTGGTAATATAGAAGAAAAGGTCAGTGGGAGCAAATAATGAAAATTCCTTTGAGGTCATCCGTTTGGAAACATTTTCCAAAGCTATTGAATGAGAAAGAACTAAGTCTCATTATTATTGCAAAAGTTATGAAGCCGATAATACTAATGTTGGACCAACTGGTTTGAAGAATCATTTGAGAAAATGTAAAGTGTACAAATGTTAATTCATAAAAAGAGACGGCTAAGATCATGCATGCGGGAGTTAATTGAGAGGGTTGAGAATGACACTTGTAAAAATGATAGTCAAAGATGAATTGCCTTCTAGATTTGTTTTAATATAATTGTTTTAGTTCCTTGTAAATTTTTTTAGAGCAATGCTAGCTCAACAAGAACAAGCAGCTGAGGAGCAAATGGCAGATTGATGTTTTTGACTTGTAAGTTTTCTTTATTTTAAAAAAAATTAGTATCTTGTTTATATAGTTATTTATTTAATTATTTATTTTTGTTTTAATTTTTTATTCAAGTATTGAGATGGAAAATGACTAAAGCTAATGCTGATGCTAATGAATTTGAGTATTTAAGAACCATAAATTCAAATGTTGTTGATGTTTGTTTACAATTCTTTTTTTTTATTTTTTATTTTGTGTTGTTACTTTTATGGACAAAACTATCTTGCAATGGTAGTACTATACCACAATTATGTTTTACTACACAACAGTCCTTGTTTTCTGAAAATAATAAAAATTACAAGTTTTGAAATTTTAACATATAAGTCCTAATTTAAAAATTATTTATTATTTTCTCTCTCTTATTTTTCATGGTTTAATATTAATCTTGGTTATCTTTTTCTCCTCCACGCTTCATTTTTTTTAATTTGGTTTCTTCTTCTCTTTCTTTTTTTTATTTTATAGAATTTCACATATAATTTTTATATTTTTGAATTTTCAAAGACAATAAGAGGATTTAAAAAAAAGAAAAGAAAATAAGAGCACTTTATAGCAAATTAATCAATTGGATTCGATCTACTATTGGTTGTGCTTGGTGTCTGGTTTTTAACTTGATTTTATTATAGTTATTGGATGGTGGTCTCTCAAAGATAATAAGCTTATTTGGTCAATTTTTGATACAATCAATTGGTTTAATAATCAATATTTTTCAATAGCCATAAACATTTTTAATTTTTATTGATTATAGCAAATGAAGATTCAACTTTTATCTCTCTTTTCATACTTTTTAATCTTTTTCTATATCTCAACTAAATATGAGTTGTCCTAGGGTTTTAAAGATCTTGTGACACTTGTCCTTTAGTGTTAGTATATGACTAGGTTTTAACTATCTTTATTTTTTAATTCATTAACTACCAATTGCTTAGTATTTATTTTTTTTTTTGGGAAAATAGTAGATCATGAGAGAATCCTGATTCAACCATCATAAATCACAAAGTTTCAATTATTAGCATTAGAAAGAAACTCCTGTTAAAAATTCATTAGGATTTAACTATTTTTATTTGAATTTAATTGAATACGTACAACACTAAAACAACTTACCCATCTCAAATTGTATTATTATTATTATTATTATTATTATTATTATTATTATTATTATTATTAAAAGATTAAACCATATATTTTTGGCCTAATATGAAATAAATTTAACTAAATACCGAGTAACTCTTTTAGGTTTTAACTAATCAGACAGACTTTACTTTATTTGTTTCAATCCCTTATAGCAAAAAAAAAAACATTGTTTTCAATTCTCATTTTGGTTCATAAAAAATCAAATCGACAAAGTTATTAAAAATCTTTACATAAATTATATAATTGTTAAATTCATTATAAGTCTCTACAAATTTTACCAAATATACATAAAATGATAAGATAAAAATAAGTCTACCAATACTCAGCTCCGTTATGTTTCCATAATAAAACTAGAGAAATAAAACAGAGGAAACAATAACTCCTTTATTTTTCTGTTCAATTTTAATGTTATGTACTTTCTTAATATTATGGATAATAAACTATAGAAGTAGATATGAAAATAATAGCAATAATTGGTGAATTACGAAATATTGATGTATTTGTGGAATAAATAAAGGGATTTATCTTTCTGAAGTTAGGAAGTAATCATGGGTTTATTTTGTATTTAAGGAGTTGTGGCTCTCATGTATGTGCAACTAATCATGCATTATAATTACCTGATAATAAAAATCCTCTCAAAATGCCCTACATCTTCCTTATTCATATTATTTAATAACTTAGCCAATAAGTAAAAATATTTTTCTAAAAGAAATAAGATAAACAACAAAGACAGAAGAAAAGAAAAAGAAAAATCTAAATATTACGCACGGGTTGCATGAGAAGGAAAGAGGAGGATGATTAATGATGGGGATGAGAGAGTAAAATCATAATAATTATATTTTTTAATTTTGAACCAAACCGTACTTGTTGGAAATATGAGTCAATATCATTTCCTTGGAAATCCAAAATATGAATAATAGCTATTGGTACTGATCACATCATTATTCACTAATATTGTTCATCTAATGCTATCCATGGCACAGTTCACCCCGCAGCAACTATAAAATTCACCAAGGTGTACGAGAGATATTGTTCTTAAGATCAATATTCACTCCTCTAGGAAGATTTTTTGATGTAAAAATGACACAAATAAGGTAGATTGATCTCTAGGATTGAGCGACGACGTTGTTGTGAGATGATACTTCAAGGACAATAGTTTAGAACTACAAAAGAAAATTTTATGAAGAAAATATGAGATAGAAGGGGATGTAGTAATTATATCTTGAAGGTGTGTCTCTATAATCCTTTTCCTAATTGAATTTAGGTTAGTCACGCACTTTCTTAATTTAATATGATTAGTCATCTATTTGTCTCATTATTTAATTTAATTTTGAATTATCCAAATCACATTTAGATTTGACTTATTTAACTCTAGTTTGTAATTAAATCAAACATATGATTAATTTTAAACCAAACAGAACTCTAATTTGTAATTAAATCAAACACATGATTAATTTTAAACCAAACAGAGAAAATGATTACTCTCACTTTTCTCAAATGTAGGACATTAGTATTTTAAAATACTAATAAAACTCCAACCATATCCACCTCTAATTTATTTATTAACTAATGATAAGAATAATCTCTATTGGCGGTATCTTCATAGCTTTTATGATTGCAAATTCGTCATTTCTTGGTGTTAAATTTGGGGTGGCCGACGACTGAAGTCTTAGTCTACAACATCGCTCAAAATAGAAGCTAACAACAGAGTAACTAAATGCCCAGGAACTTTCTCAAAAAAAAAAAAAAAAGCCCTGGAACTTGCATGTTGCATATGTGCATCAATCCGTACCCTGTGATAATCATATGGCTTTTTTTTTTAGAAGAAAAATGATTTTCATTCATTCAAAGAGTTAAATAACTCCATAACTTCTGAAGGGTACGAGTCTACCCATACAACAGTTTTACACTTTTTTAAAGCTAGCTTTGCTATAGAGTGAGCAATGACATTACATGATCTTGGTGTTTGCTGGATTTTCCATGCATTGAAGCCTTTCAAGCTACTTTGCATTTCTGCAACTAACTATTGAATCTCTGTTCTGCTACTCTTCCTGTTGTTGACAAAATCTACTGCCTCCTGGGAATCCGATTCTACAATGACTCTTGCCAAGCCTTTTTCTATAGCTACACTCAGGCCCCACTTCATTGCCTCAGCTTCTGCAAATGTTATATCACTATGAAGCTTTGTACTCTTAACATCAACTGCGGTAACATCTTTGTTTGCATCCCTTATGATTATCCCCAAGCCTACTCGATGCTCCTCTAGGTTTATGGCAGCATCTACGTTAATTTTAACCCAACCTGAGGGTGGAGGGCTCCAGCTTGCTCGAGTTGTCATCTGGTCCCCAGCCTTGCGAAGTCTTCTTGGAGCTTGGATCTGTTTGAAAGAATCAACAACTGCCTCTGCTTTGGCTGCTGTCATGCATGGATCGTCTCTTTTTCCCCTGAACAAAACATGATTTCTTGCACTCCAAATTACCCAGCACAGAGCTATCACTAGATCAGCATCATTTTTACCCATTCTTCTCACTGTTTCATGGACAAAACTGAGGATTTCTTGGTGAGTTATATTCCAATATCAGCTGTAAATTTGGTGGTTTTCCAGACTACACGGGCTGATTTGCACTCCATCAGGGCATGGGCAGTGGTCTCCACCTTAGCTCCACATAGTTGGCAAGTTGGCTGTGGTAATACTTTCCTCTTCCACAAGTTCTCAGCTGTTGGGAGCAAATTTTTTGCTGCCCTCCATGTAAAAATCTTTATTTTTTCTGGTAAAGACAATGTCCAAATGACTGACCATTGGTTTGTCTTTTGATTTGAGCAACTCGGGATGTCCGGGAATTTCTCTTTCAAAGCCACCTGATAGCCACTCTTTATAGAGTAGATCCCTTTTTTTATCGTAGTGCCAAACTATTTGATCCTCCATGGGTCGGCTGGGGAGGGGAATTCTTAAAATCAGCTCGGCATCTTCTTTTCCAAAGTGTTGAATAATCAAGCATTCATTCCACTGATTAGCAGCATTAATCAAATCTGAGACTCTTGAATCGAAGGGTAGAAATGGAGGGGAGACTTGTTTGAAGGATGTGGGCCTTGGCATCCAGCTTCCTTTATAAACCTCGACTTGCTCTCCATTCCCGATCCTCCATCTGATCCCTTTGTGTATCACTTGTCTCCCCCACAAGATACTCCTCCAGATGAACGAAGGCTTACTTCCCAACCTTGCATTTAAGAACTGACCATTCTTGAAATACCTAGCTTGCAGGACTCTAGCCATCAGAGAGTTAGGAAATTGAATAATTCTCCAACTTTGCTTAACTACTAGCGCCTGGTTAAAGCTTGCAAAGTCTCTGAATCCCAACCCTCCTCTTTGCTTGGCTTGACTTAATTTCTCCTATCTTGCCCAGTGAATCCCTTTTTTTTCCTTATTGCCGCTCCACCAAAATTTAGCTACTACTTGTTGGATATCATTACAAGTACTTAAGGGGAGTTTGAAGACACTCATTGCGTATGCCGGAACTGCCTGAGCCACTGCCTTGATCAGAACTTCTTTGCCCCTGCTTGAAAAGAATTTATGCTGCCAATTGGTGATTTTGTTGGACACTCTCAGCTTGATGTCGTTAAAGAACCCCGATCTTTTCCTTCCTACCATCGAAGGCAGCCCCAAGTACTTTTCGTGTCTAGAGACTACATTCAGCTGAAAGATGTTCTTGATTGCCGAGATGGCTCCGTTGCTCGTGTTTCCGCTAAAAAACATGGAAGATTTATCGTAATTGAAGAGCTGGCCTGATGCATCTGCATAGGCCTCAAATATCCTTTTCAAATGCAAACAATCTGCTTCTGAGGCTCTTGTGAAGATGAGACTATCATCGGCGAACAATAAGTGGGATATGATGATATCTTTGCTGAATTTCAGTCCATGGATTAGGCTTTTTTCTTCAGCCCTTTGCAGCATATTAGAGAATGCCTCTGCACACATAAGAAACAGATAAGGAGAGAGAGGGCATCCCTGCCTTAATCCTCTTTGCGGTTGGATTATGCCCTTGGCTATCCCATTGATAATGATAGAGAAAGAGGATGTTGTAATGCATCTCATGATCAAGTTAACCCAAGTTCGAGCAAATCCTAACTTCATCATTACATGTTCCAAGAATAGCCATTCCACCCTATCATACGCCTTACTAATATCCAACTTTAAAGCTACAAGGCCACTCTTTTTTCCTTTACAGTGTCTAATTTTATGGAGGCACTCATAACCTATGATAATGTTATCGGTTATGAGTCTATTAGGAATAAAGGCACTTTGGGATGGGGAGATTATATTGTGAAGGTGGTGTTTTAACCTATTAGTTATAGCTTTTGCAATAATTCTGTAGATCACATTACATAAGCTTATAGGCCGGAAATCAGTCACCTTTCTAGGTTGTTTAACCTTTGGAACTAGGGCAATGTGAGTATGGTTGAGAGGAGTGATAGTACCTTGCTCGTTTAGAATGTGAAGGCATGTATTGACTACCCCCCTGCTGACTGAATTCCAATGCTTCTGATAGAAAGTGGCTGGCAGTCCGTCAGGCCCTGGCGCTTTGGTAGGGCACATTTGCATTAATGCTTCCCCAATCTCCTCCTTAGTAAAGGGTTGTATCAGCTGATCATTCATCTCCTTGGTGACTTTTGTATCCATCCCTTCTAATACTGTATCCATTAGATTCTGGTTCGGACTTGAAGTGGTAAACAAATCGGCAAAGTAGCCGCAAAACTCACTCTCTATTTCTTCAGCATTTTGCATCCAATTCCCTTGACTATCCTCTATGCCCCATATTTTATTTTTTCTTTTACGAGAAGAGGTTTTGGCATGAAAGTACTTGGTATTTTTATCTCCCTCTCTCAACCAATCTGCCCAGGACCTCTGCTTCCAGTAGATTTCTTCGTTGAGCACTATGTTGTGAATCTGATTCTTGACTCTCTTTATTTTCTCCCCACTATTGTACCGCATCCTACTGTAATTCAGCTCTTTTAATCTGGCCATCAACTTCTCGAGTCTCTGCTGCCTCCCTTTTGAAATACAAGTAAGCAACCCAAGAGGGGGGGTGAATTGGGATTCTAAAAAATTATGCAATACAATTCGTTCAACAATTTAATCTATTGCCTTAATCAAATTGAAAACAATAAATTCAATCATGCACAATATTAAAAGAGTAAGGGAAGAGAAAACAAACACAATGATTTTTACCGTGGTTCGGCAATCCCCGCCTACGTCCACGCCTCCAAGCTCACCGGGCTTGAGGATTTCACTAAGCTAGCCTCCCAAGGCTTCAAACGCTTACAATTGACTTCCAAGGTGTCAATGGACCTTTACAACAAGAGATTATCCCCAATCTCTTAACCCAAGTGTATCCCAACACTTACAATCACTCAAAGTAAAAGATTACAAATTGTTTTTCTCTCACACAATATTTAAGATTACAAATCAATGCCCAATGTGTGAATAGATGAAGAGAAAATGTGTTTAAAGCTCTATGAAGATTGTATTCTCGAATATAAGCTCAATGGTTGTGTTGTGATCAACCTTTGTTTGGATTTGAATGAGCTTATTTATAGTTGCAGCTGAAAACTAGCCGTTATAGACTGTCTGCACACTGTCGGATCGCCGTTAACTAGATATCGGATCGCCGTTTGACTGGTCAATATGACCGTTGGGGCTGATTTTCAAATTGTCGGATCGCCGTTATCTAGATGTCGGATCGCCGTTAGTGTCCAGAGACTAATCTTCAATTCTGTTAGATGTCGGCGAGCCGTTATCACGAAGTCGGATCGCCGTTAGTGTCCAGAGGCTGATCTTCAATTCTGCTCGATGTCGGCGAGCCGTTAACAAAATGTCGGATCGCCGTTTTCTACAGTGACTGCTACAGTGACTACTACAGTGCACTATTTTGTAAAATAATAGTTTGACCCTCAAACTTTATATAACTGTACTATGGCCCAAAACGGTATGAAACTTTGCAAATAAGTCCAATTTCAGAATTTCTAAATAATACTTTGTTAATCCCAAAACTTTCTGAAATTATGGTATAGCCAAAAATGCTATGACACTTTTCAAATAAGTCCTTCACCAAAATTTCAAGCAATACTTCTTTATTTCAAAGTTTTCAAAATTCTTTCAATTAAACCATAAACTTTAAAAAACAACCAATTTCAAAAAATCATTTTTCCATTAAATATGAAACATTTATAATGTGAAAATAATGATTTATTTAAAAAGAATAAAAACAATCAATTTCATAAAATCATTTTTCCATTAAATATAAAACCTTTAAAATGTGAAAATAATGATTTATTTAAGATGTATAAAAAATAATTTGATCTTAAAAGATTAATCATTCTTAATCTTGTTTGTTATCATCAAAATCAATATTATGGAAACATATATGTTAACACCTTTGAACTCCACGTTACTCCAACTTTTTAGCTGAGCCATTGAGGTCTTTGCCGTTTGTGTAAAGAGCTGGACAGGATCATCGCTTCTCCAGTTATCAGGCCTATTCCACTCCCTATCTATAATTTCTTTACAAGCCTCATAGGTACTCCACATATCCTCATAATGGATTCTTGAGGCACTTTGTTTCATGTATCCTATCCCACTCCCCCTTTCTAGCACTTCCAGTAACATAGGACAGTGATCCGAGGTCCAAGTTTCCAAGTTAACAGCAGTACAGTTTTCATACTTGTCACTCCAGCCCTTATTGCTTAGGAATCGGTCTAACCTCTCTTCGACAAAGTCTTTCCCAAATCTACCATTATTCCAAGTGAACGGGTAACCTTTACACCCCAAATCAACCAAATTGCAGTCACATAAGGCTTCTCTGAATTCCCTAATCAAGTCTATATTTCTATCATTACCCCCTCTTTTCTCATTTGGATGTAGGATCTCATTAAAATCACCAAAACATAACCAGGGGTTATCGGACAAACCTGCTAACCGACGCAACAACGTCCATGTATGCTTTTTTTGAGCCATTTCTGGATGCCCA
This sequence comes from Citrus medica, assembly GCA_002013955.2. Classification (NCBI taxonomy): domain Eukaryota; kingdom Viridiplantae; phylum Streptophyta; class Magnoliopsida; order Sapindales; family Rutaceae; genus Citrus; species Citrus medica. Next base: position 578,059 of record MKYO02002894.1, read on the forward strand.
TATATTCCAGTACACCTCATCCAGCTGCCTCCCTCCGTCTGAACTTGTGCATCAATATGGTGGGCATTGAACGAGGTTACATGCACATTGATGTCACTGTTCCAGAGCATTGCCAACCCACCCCCCTTGCCTCTTCTATCAACTGCAAGGCAATTTTCAATCTTCAGCTTCCTACTCACATTAGACATTTGCTTGGCCGTTAACTTTGTTTCACTCACAAACAAGATTTGCGGCCTTTGGTGTTGGAGAATTTTTTGGAGGGCTAGGAACGTTCGGGAATTCCCCAAGCCCCGAACGTTCCAGCTGAGGACTCTCATGGTTGTCGGCGGGGCTGGCCACCAGCTCCCGCCGTTGTATCTGGAATTGTTGGTGTTGACATTTTCATTTCCTCTGCTGACATTGATTCCCATGCAGATTGAGGCTTTGTTGCACCCGAGTGTGTTTGCTGCGGTGTTGGTTGACCAAGACTAGTTGTTCTAATTCTTTTTTTTTTTGGGCTTGAACTACTATTATCCTGCCTCAACCTTTTGCACAGATAAGTTTCCGATTTAATTCCACTTGCTTCACATTGAATTCGGGCTTGGCGCTTCCAATTTTTTCCTTTGGGCTTGATACAAACTGTTTGCGGCCTATTATCCCCACCTTCCTCATCTTCTCCACTATCTTGGGCCTTCCGCTTTTGTTCCAGCCCCACACTGGCTAAATTTCTATCTCTAGTTGACTTTTCACTTTCCCTCCATTTTCCATCTGCTTTTCCCGCTTTTCCACTCTGCTCCCTGAGTTGTTCCTCTTTGTCAGCTGTCACAAATATCTTTTTGCAGCCTTGTAGCTGCTCTCTTGATTCTAGTGAGCTAGGCATTAATTGATCTTCACCTACTTTCTTCCCAGTACCTTTCTGAATAATTGCCACGTGTTCGTCTGATTTGTTGGAGCTTGGTTCTGTTCTGGTTACATTGGCCCTGTTCCATTGGGAATCTTGTTGACATTTAGTCGATGAATTACCCCATTGCTCCTTATGCCCTGTCTTTGCTGATTGGTTAGCTGATAATCATATGGCTTTATAACTTTATTCAAGGTCTCATGTTTTTAATAAGTAACTAACCTACTTCATCATGATAGCTATAATTTTCCAATTACTATCAAGATAACTTCACTATTTACTGGTTGTGTTGTTGATAATTAACAAATGGAAAATTATCACTACACCACCTCTTTTTTGTCTTATATTCATCCAACCACTAAAAAATTCTAACACGTTCTCTACACCACATTTTTTAAAAATTTTATATCAACTAGCCACTTTTTAACTAATACCATTCAATAATTTAAATGAAATGACAATTTTACTCCTAAATAAATTAAAAGATCATTTTATTTTACAAAAAATTTAAAAAATAAGAAAATTATAATTATAAAAATACCATTAAATTCAATAAAAATCAATTCCGAACAAAGGTGCTCAGCTGATTTTTATTTTATTTAGATTTTGCAAAATTTTAATAATTATTTTTATTAAAAATTATAATTTTGCAAAATTTTAATAAAAATGACTGAATTTATTTATTAAAAAATTTATTTTACAAAATTTTATTAAAATAACTGAATTTATTTATTAAAAAATAAATCCCAAAATTTTAATAATTTAGGGGATTTTTATTAAATCCCATAATTTTGTAATTATTTTTATAATTATAATTTTTATTTACATTTTTATTAAAAATAAAAATTCTAATTTTGGATTTATTTTTTATTAAACTTAGGGGTATTTTTATAATTATAATTTTCTTATTTTTTAAAGTTTTTGTAAAATAAAATAGTCTTTTAATTTATTTAGGGATAAAATTATCATTTGATTTAAATTATTTAACAATGTTAGTTAAAAGATGACTAGTTGATACAAATTTTAAAAAAAAAATAATGCAGAGAACATATTAAATTTTTTTAATGATTTGATAAATATAAGGCAAAAAAAGAAGTTACGTAGTGATAATTTCCCTTAACAAATTAATCAATATTAGTTCATCATTAGAATCTAATCAATCAAATGTTTCACATAGTAATTACGTGTCCTATATATGTATATATGTGTCGGGATTTAACAATAACTTGATTTTTCTCCCTCTCTCTGTTTCTTTTTTTAACATTATTTTGGTTTAACTTTTTATAGCAAGAGTTACCCATTTGGTGTGACGATGGCCTTGGTAACAAGCAAAGGCGGTGCCACGTTGGGACTGGAGGGGCTCAAGCCCCCCTTAATTTTTTAAATTTTATAAATTTAATTTAATATTTATCTCATTTATCATAAAAGTCATTATTGAAATTAAAAAATAATCAAAATATTAAGCATTTATCTTTAACTTCTAACCCACAAAGAAATTATTATTTTGAGATTCGTTGCACGCTAACTCTCATCACACAAAAAAATAGAAATTATTTTATCTTATTGAGTTTATCAAAATAAATTTTCTTCAATGAATTTTATGACACTTAAAATTCAATTTGATGTTTACATTACATAGGTGGGTTCTAATAACAAAATTTCAAAATTGAAAGAGATTGATAGGCTAACAAGAAAAATAGTTGATACTAAAAAAGATAAATTGTATTCATTAATTTGTTTATTGATAATATTAACATTGAATTTACCAGTTGTCATGACTACAGTAGTAAAATGCATTTTCACCTATGAATTTTGTGAAAATCGTCTGTGAAATTAGATTAGAGATTAATAACTGAGTAATAATATTATTACACATGTAGAAAAAGATTTATTTTGTATTCTTGATGATAAATTTATTTTTTAACGTTTTTAACATATGAAAACTCGTTGAAAGCAATTATAATGTATTAAATATATTAATAAATTTTTTATTTTTGATACTTATTATTTATTAACCTTTTTTAAATTACAATATTATTTAAACTTAGCCCCTGCTACGTTTAATTTCTAGCTGGTAACAAGATAACTACTATTGACAAAAAGAAATTATTAGAAGGCCTTATTTCATCTCTGTAAAACAAATCAAATGTATTGGCTAGCAATTATGAAAAATTAAATTTTTACTCCAAGTCACTATACTCTTTTATTTGTTTCAGTCACGTACCTACCAGACCAAGACCAAAGTTGTAACTGATAAAAAGTGAATAACTTGACTAGTTGCAAATATTAATGATATTATTTTATAAAATTATTGCAACCCTTAGTTGCATGTAATGGATGGAATGTTGCACATACCTTGCAGTTAGTTGGAACCAATTTTTGATGAAGAAGTTGGATTTTTCAACCAACGAATTGTTAAACTGCAGTTGATCGGGTCATAACCTGTTAGTCAGGTAACTTCTGTTAAGATACGTGTAGCATGACCAACCATTAGATAATATCCAACGCTTGATTTGCTTAAAAAAAGAAAAAGAAAAAGAAAAGGAATGAGGTACCTGTAGAGATGGTAAGAATACCCACCCGGTCCGGACCCGGACCGTACCCGGACATTGCGGGTCGGGTAATTGAAGTTTGATCGGTCTTAGACATCACTTGATAAATCCGGAACCTGAATTTTATTAAAAAAAATTATAAAATATATATTATTTTAAATATTTTTATTTATTTGACTCATTTATTATACATATATTAAGTTTTAAACACTTAAAGTTTATATTTTCATGTCAAATTTTATTAAAATAAATTTAAAACTTATAAAATTACCAAAAAATAAAAAATATATAAAAAAAAATTATAAAATATATATTATTTTAAATATTTTTATTTGTTTGACTCATTTATTATACATATATTAAGTTTTAAACACTTAAAGTTTATATTTTCATGTCAAATTTTATTAAAATAAATTTAAAACTTATAAAATTACCAAAAAATAAAAAATATATACACATAAAATATTAAAAAATATAAAATTTAGGTATCCGGATTAAAACTCGGTCCAGACCCGAACCCGGACCGATTGCATCCGGACAGGATCCAATCATAACAATACCCGAACCCAGTCCGAAATTTTACCATCTCTAGGTACCTGATCATATAGGCTGAATAGTTGTGGCCCAAAGTATCATATGTTATTTGCTTTTAAAAAAAAAAAGAGAAATGGCAGTCTTTTTTTTAAAAATATTATGCAGACTTTCACTCTTTCCAAAATGAAAAATAAACTGATATGTTTATAAAATTAGAAATCTATAATATTTAAAATTTAAATGTTAGATTAATTCTATTATAACATTTAAAAAAAAAAACAAAACCGTTCAAAATAAATGCTTCGATTTTCAAAACGTAACGCGATATCATGAAGACACTCGCAGCTGCCAAATTCAGTCTAAAAAACCCACTTGTTGCCCTCCTTCAAATCTCGAAAACAACCACACATATCCTCCAAATTCTTGCCCAACTCACTACCAACGACATGATCACCGAGCCCTTTACATTAAGCCAGTTACTTATGTCTCTAACGTCACCGAACACACTCAACATGGATCAAGCAGAGCGCTTATTCAACCAAATTTACCAACCTAATACTTACATGCATAACACTATGATCAGGGGCTATACTCAAAGCTCAAACCCACAAAAGGCTTTGTCTTTTTACGTCAATATGAAAAGGAAAGGGCTTTTGGTTGATAATTACACGTACCCATTTGTGTTGAAGGCTTGTGGCGTGTTAATGGGGTTGGTGGAGGGGACAGAGATACATGGAGAGGTAGTGAAAATGGGGTTTTTGTGTGATGTGTTTGTGGTGAATGGTTTGATTGGAATGTATAGCAAATGTGGTCACATGGGTTGTGCTAGATCAGTGTTTGAAGGGTCTGAGATTAAGGATTTGGTGTCTTGGAATTTAGTGTTGCGTGGGTTTAAGGAATGTGGGGAAATGGGGAAAGCGCGGGAGGTGTTCGACGAAATGCCGCAGAAGGATGCAATTTCTTGGTCTATTATGATTGATGGGTATAGGAAGGTCTGCCATTTGCTAGTAGAAAAATGTATTTTGGTTATTTAGAACACACTTCATATCTACAGGATATAATTCGTAAAATTGTGAGTTTAAAAGGCCTTAGATTTCAATAATTTCATTTTATTGTTGATTATTAGAAGACAATTACCCTGGAAAAAGAAATGCAACAATGACCGGCAGATTCTTTGTTTCAAAAAAGCAGCTGCTATAGTTTGTTAACTTTACTCACAAAATCCTGGCTTGCATTTGATTTATTATCGTAATTGTTGTTTTTTTTGGCCATTTGTTAATTTCTTTATATAGGTTTGCCTTACATTTTTTTTTTTCAGAAAAAGGGAGACATTTCTTCGGCTCGAATTCTTTTTGAACACATGCCCATCAAGGATTTGGTTTCTTGGAACTCCATGATCGATGGGTATGCTAAGATTGGAGATTTGGTAGCTGCTCAACAATTATTTAATGAGATGCCAGAGAGAAATGTGTTTTCATGGAGCATTATGATAGATGGCTACGCTCAACATGGAAATCCTAAGGAAGCCCTGTATCTTTTCAGGGAGATGCTTTGTCAAGGTGTGAGACCTGATGTGATATCTGTCATGGGTGCAATATCAGCGTGTGCACAAGTGGGTGCACTTGATCTAGGCAAATGGATACATGTGTTCATGAAGAGAAGCAGAATCACAATGGACATGATTGTTCAAACTGCTTTAATAGACATGTATATGAAATGTGGGAGTCTTGATGAGGCCCGGAGGATTTTTTATAGCATGACAAAGAAGAATGTCATTTCTTATAATGTGATGATTGCAGGTCTTGGTGTGAATGGTTTCGGAGAGGAAGCTCTGAAATGCTTTGCACAAATGGAGACGGAGGGAATTCCAAAGGATGATTTGATCTTCCTTGGTGTTTTAATAGCATGTAGCCATTCAGGTCTTGCAACTGAAGGATATCGCGTCTTTCAAAGTATGAAGAGACATTGTGGCATAGAGCCTAAGCTTGAACACTACAGTTGTTTAGTAGATCTCCTTAGCCGGGCAGGTGAACTAGAGCAGGCCCTAAATATCGTAGAGTCTATGCCAATGAAACCTAATTTAGCTCTGTGGGGAACCCTTTTATTGGCATGTCGAAATCATCACAATGTGACACTGGCAGAAGTTGTAGTGGAAGGGCTTGTGGAGTTGAAAGCAGATGACTGTGGCGTATATGTACTTCTATCAAATATCTATGCAGATGCGGGAATGTGGGAGCATGCACTCCGTATACGGAAAATGATGAGGAAAAGAAAGATAAAGAAGGAAACTGGAAGGAGTGTAATTGAGATAGATGGCAACATCAAAGAGTTTGTTAGTGGAGAAATCTTTGATGTCCAGAGTGAGGAATTAGAATTGGTTATCCAAAGCTTCGTAAAGACAAACCATTGAAAGATGAATGTCAATCAGCAAACCATTGAAAGATGAATGTCAATCAGCAAGCCAACTCCATGTGTTCATCCATGCTCAATTCTCCTCCATCACATCTATTATAGACAAGCTCAGATATTTCTGGGTCGAAATTGGTTTGAGAAGAAAATATGTTTTGACACCATGGACAACTCTGAATATATCTCTGGCATCTTCGCGATATGCTAGTACAAATGGTCTTACTCTTAACACCCATGGTTTCTAGAATCTGTTGTTTTGTGATTTATTGGACTTCATCTTTGAATGTCACAACAAGTTACTGTCTAAATGACCATATCTCTTGCACTATTGCTGACAACAAATAAGAAGCATGGAAGGAAACCATTATTTATTGCAAGGCAATGCTTACCAATTGCAACAATAAGTCAGTTAAATGTTATCATCTACATTGTATCAGAACTCCAGATGCAGGAAGGCATACAAAGTATGTGAAAGCCTTTATAGGCAAGGAAAAGAGGAACAGGAAGTAGTGTATTCAAAGAAGATGAAAGGACAGCAAGAACAGTGACAAGAACAAGCCATTAATTATGTAACAGAATTTGTAAAGCATGTTTACCAATGCAATTAGAGGAGGTAGAATCCTAGAATTACATATCTTGCAATCTTCTAATATAGCATCTGAGATAAATTTACATACCACCATTCATGGCCCGACTGTTGTTTTCGTTCAGGCAGCATATTGCAATGAATTATAAGTCTCATTATGTCTAATCGAAACATCTGCGCATATACCTTGTTTAGACTTTAGACCATTTTGTGGCTGTAAGAGAATTTGCTTCACTAACGTATCAAATCAACAAGATTAAACAGTGAACAGGATCAGAGATGAAACTGAGACCAAAAAAGAACATTGAATCACATGGTACATATACATTCCCACAAAAATAGGTCAAGATGCCAATATAAATTAACAAAACCGCAACTGACTGAAGCAAAAAACCCAAGAAGTTACAATAGTTCTCTTCAGTCCATAAGGAAACAACAGGCCCTTACTCTTACACTTGAGATGCCTCCAACTTATCCAAAACTAATTTAGTCTGCTCTTGAACCAACTCAAGCCTCTTTATATACAACTCCAGCATCTGCTGCTGCAGCTGCCTCCAGTTGTCCCCAATCTCATTAACTTTCTGACCATCCATCACTCCGATCCCAACATCGAGTGCCGCCAATCCATTTCCCCTTCCCAACTTCAACATCTCTCGTCTCAGTAACTCACTCAATCGTTTCGAATCCATCTTGCTATTTACATTCTCTTCAGCCTTAGCTGTAAAATCCGACTTCGTTTTTCTACTCCTCTTAGTATTACCTTGTTTAGGCAAAGCCAGCTTATTGTCTTGTATAGGCAAACCCAGAACTACAAAGGGAGGAGGGTCGAACGTCTCCTTCTTCGACCGGGACCGGGACCGGGGCCCACACCCACTCGGCTCGCTCAGAGCAAAGCGTTTGGAGATGGGTTTTTTCGCTTCTGGGCTTTCGCTGATGATTGGCTTAATGATGAAATCGGAGATGTTGGGAGACGGAGCAGTGTTTTCTGAGTAATCATCTTCTGCATCTGAAACTGATTTGCGATCTTTCAAAGGTGATTCCGGTTCCTGCTCTTTAACGGCGTCGTTTTCTTCTGATGCCTCTTCCTCGCCGGAAATTGGCGGAGAAGGGTGGCTTGTGGTAGGCTTTTTCCGAGGCATTGAGAGAACGAATCACCGATGCAGTCGGTGGCAATCAGAGAGAAGGCTTATTATATTATACGAGAATGGAGTTGAGAGTTTATCTATTAGGGTATTGACCGGTGACTTAGAGATGACTGATGACATGGCGTTTGACTATTGGTTTGTATGTTGACGTGGCGTGATATTACTGGATTGTATTACATTAAAGTATATTAAGTTTTAACGCTATCATCTTTAGTGCAATATGTAATAATATTTTATGTTATTATTTATATTATTATTAATTTTAAATTAATATATTCAAATTTGTTAATATTTAAAGTATTTATTATTAGCTATATGAAAATGTTAATCAATTTTTATATATTAATTATTATAATATAATTAAATAATGTAATATTATATTATAGTTTTATTTTTATATATTATTTAAGAATTTATTATTAGTTATATTAAATTATTAAATAATAATCCAATTTTGTGTATTAATTATCAAATAATAATTATATAATATATTATTTAGTTATATTTGTAATATAATTAAAATAAAAATATAATATAATATTATTGAACAATAATTATAAATTTATTAATTTATATTGGTAATTATAATGTAAAAATAAAAGAAAATAAAAATATTAATATTTTACTAAATTGAAAGTTTATTTTTGCTTATTATTTTTATTATCATTCTAACTCTCATTCAGGTTTAGTTAACGCAACAATCTACTACAACCAAACACCCCATATAAGGAGGGATGCGAAACACACCCTAACGATTTAAATTTTTTAAGTTGTGGTGACAAATAATGTAACTTAGCAGTTGCTAGGAAGCTAATGAGTAATTAGTCTTTAATTAATCTTGCTTTTTCACTTGCGTGGATTCAGCTTTGTTTGAAATTGAGCGAAGAAAAGTTGCAATGCAACATCATGCCACTAAAATTCATTGGAATACTTCCGATGCTTCCACGCGGCTAATGCTAAAAACTAAAAAGTGTCTACAGCAAACTAAGAACAGATCACATCTCCATTTTTGCCCTGAGCTTGACTACAATCAAGCTGCAAAAGTCATATAGACAGAGAATAAAAACTAGTCTACATAGAAATATAACGTGCAAAAAAATCACACTCCACTAAAATAGAAGCCATTTCCCATTGAAGTTGGTTGTGAGCATACTTACAAGTTACAATTGCCTTGCAATACAGAAAGGGGAAAAAAAAATGGCAACAGTGAAAAACCATATGCCTACCTATTTCCGAATCACAGCCACAGAGACGGGCTAATCACTCTCATCATCTGAACTGGAAAAATCCATCCGCCTATCTTCAATTGCTGGAAACAATTTTTGACGCATATCTGAAGATGGCTGCCGATTTTCATGTGAAGGAGACGATGTTAGAGTCTCCTTTCTTGATGTTCGACTAGGCTTTGTTGAAATTTTAACCTCTTTACAAGACTTATCTAGCATTAGTAAGAAATCGCGAACAATTGTAAACAAACGTAAGCCCTCATCCTTTCCTGAATTGCCATGAAAGTAATCTGCTGTGCTCTTGACCAAAGCCATTATTCTCTTTTCTTCCTCTGATAACCATGCTATATCAGTCTCTGCACGCTCCAGGAACTTAGTCACTACATTATAGAACTCAGTTTTTTCATCCGTATTCTTCATCTCAGTGTCCAGGAATGCTTTTGCTTTGGTCAGTGAAGTACTTAGTTTTGATACTGTGGCTGTCACACTATCGGCATCTATAACTGCTGCCTTCTTGACATCTTCAAGTTCAGTGCTTAAACCTGAAACCACCTGAAGGCCAAGGATACTATATTTTTCTGCTGATTGAGGGCTTGAATCCTCAACGAATTCCTCTGACTTCAGGCTGGCGCTGGACGTACTATGGCTTGCTCTGGCTGTTCGGACAGCTCTAATACCTTCAGAACGGATGATCTCCTGAACAACGAAATGCAAAAGTGTGGTCTTGCCATCAGTTCCCTTAACATCAGCTAGTTTTAAGAGTGTGTCAAGCTTAAACGCTTGTGCACCCCCGCGGTAGGTGCCATCATTCATCCTATTGCCAGTTTTGAGCACTGCTTCTAAGAGTTTCAGGAATAACCTGCTGCTTCTAAGTTTGTCGCAAGCTACCTGCCATTCAAGACAGGGCATTGTGAGATAACCACTATCGTCTTTTTAATATCCGTTAAAAATACAGAGATTGAGTACATTAGACGATAGTTATTTATGCACCTTTCCTTAATCCATATGGAGAATTGAACAGATGTATATGAGAAAATGACGATAGTTTTTTTCTTTTGGCTCTTTCAAGTCCAAAATCTGGTATCTCACCTCAAGAGTTTTGAAGGAGTCTTTAATGCTAGACATATCCTCCTGATGAGAACCCATAAATATCAAAGACTCTATTCGTTTAAATGCAAATGGTATATCGACCAAGGTTTTGAGGAAGCGCTCTGCAGGACCAAGTTGTGAAATATCGCCTGGGAATAATCTAAGCTTTAGTTCCTCATCTGTTGTTGGTGCCATCTTCAACAATGTTTGGAGGAGCTCCAGCGGCAGCTCATTGCCTGCATCGATTAAACAAGAGCCAGTTATTGATTACTTTCATTAGTGTACAACATGGTATAACCACAGCAATTCGACAACTACAATATGAGACATCAGGCTAAGTTGCACATTGGCTGGTATACATGGATTGTCAAAGAGCACAGAACCAAGAAGTGTGTTTTATAAATGCCATTATGTGATATAAATTGTGGAAAATTCTTCAAAAAAAGCGAGAGAGAGACCTTCTTCTAGGGCATCAACAACTTCTTCTGATGTCAAATTCAGTGCTCGTAGAATAATGGACAGATTTTGTGCCTTCCTAGTATCAATAATTTGAATATACTGGGCTGAAGATTCTGAAGACACAGAATTGCTTTTGCCACATTCATTTCGGCTTTTAGTCGCAGGTTTATAACCAAATAAAGACTCTATCATCTCCTCGTTGAACCTGTTAAAGAAGGCCGAATATTTGGCATTTTTAAGGAAAGATATGGCATTATTTTAATGAGAAAAACCAAAGAAATTTTAAGGAAGATTGATGCTCTTACTGGAATGAACCGGAACTAATCTCATGCCAAACCATTGCATGATCAGGACTGGCAAGAACCTTATCCCAAAAGAATGGCTTTAACTTTGTTTTTGCAGCTCCGGACTCCCCTTCAACCTCATTCCCTTCACTTGATATACTCCGCGCTTGACGATGAGGTCCAAGAGGAGAAGGTTTCTGTACACCAGTCATTGGTTTTGGTGGTGGAGCAGGCACTTTTCGAGGTGCTGGAGGGCGAGAACTAGGGGGAGGAGGTGGTGGTGGTGGTCCTGGAGGAGGAGGAGGCGGAGGTGGAGCTGCTGGAGTAGGAGGTTCGTTTGACGATTGAGCTTCAGTCATTGATGAGCCACTATGAGGCTTCATGGATGTACTTTTAAGTAGAGAGTGAGTATTTCCACCGTTATTATTAACTTCTTTCTTACCAGCACTTCCTACACTCATAGACTGCTGTGAGGAACCTGAAGCTTAAATTCCAAGAAGTAAAATTATAAGTCTTGCTTCCGAAAAGGAAGATATATGGTGCCAATAGTAGTACAGAACTTGATAAATGCATACCAGCAGATAAGCTTGAGTTGAGAAGAGGTCTGTCATCATTTTGTCCTTTTACAGGGTCAATCCTTTTGCTGCGGCTCTTCAGACAACATAAGAATAACAGTGCAACCAAAGCAAACGTTGTCACAGCAGTTGCAACAACAGCAATAATAATTTCCTTCTGTCTGACATCATCGTCCTGGTCTTTTTCTGGTTGGTTTTTGACGATGACTGCAGGAGGAGCCTTTTTTTTAGCAGTAGGTTGTGGACTAGGTGAAGGACGTTTGTTTGGCGAAGTTGGTGGTGAATGAAACCGAGGTTTTGGAGAAGGACTGCTTGCAGATGCCCCTTTTCTTTGCCTTGATGGTGCTGGCGTTGCAATTGGAACAGATATCGGTGGAAGTGCAATAGAATCAGATACTGGTGGAAGCGAAGCACGCTTTGTTGCTCTCTCCGCAAATAGCTCAGCAGCCAAATATCTTCTAGGAGCATTTAGCCAACTGACAAGCAACTGAGCATACTCAATGGACCAATGCGTAAAGCTGGCCTCTTCGCTAGAAACATGGAAATGAAGGCTTTTTTTTAAGCAATCCAAAAATGTTTCTTTTGTCTGAGGAGGCAGATCATTGATGGCTTCGGATATTCTTCTTGTTGTTAACAACATTGATTTCAGTTCAGCGGTTCCTTCCCCGCCAACTAATTGGTTCCTGCAATGAACAAATGTCTGTTCTACCTGCGATTAAAATGATCATCAAATTTTGCTAGTTATCGTATATACAGAATTGAACAAACTTTTTAAGAGTTCAATTTAAGCATTTAGAAATTTCCTCAATTCTGCTTTAACTACTGCTGCTTTCTCCTCAATCTTGATTGACATTCTTGGTGTTCTCGAATCCCTTGATAATATGAAGGTGAAGTGAATGAAGGTACAACAGGTTTAAGATATCTAGCTACCTTCACATACACTAACAAGAAACACGAAGCAAAAGGAGATAAGCTTGCACTTACCTTTAAAGATTATACAAAACGAAATCACTACATAATTTTCCATGACAATCCAGTCACCATTTAATTAATCGTCCATTTGTTTTTCTGACTTATATTTGCCTAGCAACATAACTTTTTAAATGAAAGATTCCTTACTACTTTCAACTCGAAATGTTGCAAAGAAAGGACCTTTCCAAATTCATCCCAATATCAAGTTCGGCAAATGGGTTCAGACGTTATGGGTGGCATACCTGGACAAAATATTCAAAAAGGGACAAGTTTCACATACCATTTTATCATCTATTACAAGATCATCTCCTGCACCTCCATCTCCATCGTCGAAAGTTAGAGGTACCCTTTTCCTGCATTCTGTAATATTGGCTGTAGCTAATGCGCAAATCAGAATCACAAGCACTATACCATAACCAGAACTTTTCATTTCCATGGCTTATTTTAAAACCATCCCATTCGCGTGCATTCTTTCTCATTTCATTACCAACCAATCTTCTTCAAATACATTCACCAATAAAAACAAACACAGCACAACAATATTATTCTCCTTCTTCTTCTACTTTCAAGCCTTTGACAAATGTTAAAATCACGTAAAAATGCAAATGTTAAAACCAAGTTAAGACATTAACCATTGCAAGTTCTCTTGATCAGCAGAAATCAACCTAAAAGCCAGAAACTAGTGAATCAACGTGAATAGACATTAATTTCCTCGAACAGATTTCCTGTTGAGAATTGTGTTCATTCAAATGTTTCTTGAATTTCGGGCGAAGACAGGGAGAGACAAAATTACGCGTAAATGGAGACGTGAGGAGAACGAACAACGTGGGACACACCAAAGGCAAGCCCAGTTTGTTTCTCATTTACGTTATATTTTATATATCCATCTATTTTTGTATTATTATGAAGATAATGTACAAGTCAAGCTAAAACTAAAATTAGCCCCATATTTCTTCCTTTACGTGTATATACAAAGGCTTTTTACTAATATAATGTAATAATAAGTTCTACTGAGCCTCATTTTTGTGAAGTGGAAGAAATTAATTCTTTTAAATAGAGTTGAAATTTGACGAGGACTTTGTTATTTTAAGCACGTTTGACGCTTTTATACATAGAATTTGAATTTACCTAAATTTGTTTATGCCTCCATTTTCAGCAGGGGTGAGATCATGCCCCTGCTACAACTTCTATGTGAAGCTTTCTCAAACTGAACATTACGCGTGTACTAATTGAAAACCAACACATATATTCAATAAAACATTAATATTTATTTTGTCAGTCTAATAAAATACTTGTGAATCTTAATTAATATTTAACCATCATCAATCATCTCAACTTTTCAGATGTCATCTTTATAAATATTTTATTTTAAGTTTTATTATTCTTTTTTAACATAAATTTAATTATTTTTATATGAACATAACATAAGACTAGTCAATTATTACCTTTAAATTTATAAAAGATTATAATTTTACTTAAAACCTTAAATTTCTTTGAGCTACCTCTGTTCATATGCCACTATAAAGATTTTTATTTAAATAAAGAAAAAATAATTAAATTATAACTAAACTACTTTATATGTAATTGCGATTGCATTTAGTGCATGCAACAAATCTTTAAACTCTTAGGCATAATGGACGAGTTTAGTCCATAAATATCATCAATTTCTTTATCAATTTTCATTTTTGTTTTCATTACAACCAAATTGAATCCTCTGTCTTCTTCGCAATGACTACATCATCAAAATCTTCACTATAAAGCATTGTGCCATTAAGTACATTCCCTAAAATTCATTTTAGAAGGGCGCTTGACAAACTACCTCAATTCTAGGGGTGTTCAGAATCCAATCTGATCCGCCTAATCTGTCTGATCCGCTCAATTCGATCCATATAAATCCGATCCGTTGATTGAATATGGATTGAAAATTTAAAAATCCGCAGTCGATGGATTGGATATGGATTTACTTCTATAAATCCGCAGAAATCCGTGAATCCGCAAAAAAAAAAAAATATATATATATAATTAAAAAATTATTATAAATTTAATTAAAAAAATTGATAAATGTGACATTACATAGTTACATAAGCACTATAACATATCTTAGCCATTACCTAATAATAAAATAAAATGAAAAATAATTAAATAATCAAAAATACAAATATAACTTGTAAAAATTGTAAAACAAAATAAAAGTAAAGTCACACGCACTAGCAAAAGCAAAGTAACATAATGCCAAGTTACCAACAATTTACAAAGTCACCCAAAAGCAAAGTAACATGACGCCAAGTCACCAACAATTTGCAAACAAAAAACCCTAAGTTTCCCTGCCGTCACACACACTAGCAACACTCGATACTGGTTGGATACACTCTTGACACAGATTTGAAGGACATCGGCCGCGTGATTCCGGCGAGAGCAAGCCATCTTCTTTCTCAAGTCCATCGAGCCACTTGACATTCACTGGTTCCAGCTGAACAATTTCACTATCACAACCTTCAAGATCGCCACCCATACGGCTTCTCCTGGTTCCCATTATGGATGGCTCTGTAATCCCCACTTTTCGACAGGCGCAACAACCCTGATGAAGGATCAGACTGTGTTTGGTTTTCGAAACTTCGCCATTTCAATTAATTGTGGCTTTATTCGAACAATTAATTTCGGTGTTATATTAACATATTATTGTAACTTTATTTGAACAATTAAGGTTGGCGTGTTATATTTTGAAACTTTGAATGTATTATTGTAGCTTTATTTGAATAATTAGTCTCGATGTGTTATATTTTAAAACTTTAAATATATTGTTTTAGCTTTATTTAAATAATTAATTTATTTAAATTTTATTCAATTTTAAATTTAATTGGTAGCAAAATTATTTTTATATTAGATTTTTTTTTATTAGTTGGAGAGAACTAAAAAATTTTAATTTGAAAACTAATGCGCAAAATGGTGGATTGGATATAGATTGAGTCAAATCCACATTCGATCCGCAGATGTATGGATTGGATTTGGATTGAATTTTATCAATCCGTGGATTGGATTAGATTGAAAAATTATAAAATTGGATTGGATTGAAAAATTATAATCCGCAAAATCATGGATCGGATATGAATTGATGTCCAATCCGTAAAATCCGATCCGTGAACACCCCTACTCAATTCTAGTATATTTTTCACACTTTGACCCGAGTTTGTCTCATTTTATTAGCAATAGCTTGCAGTCGTAAAATTTCCAAAAAGTTTTATGAATATTTGGTACTATCAACATAATAAAATAAAAAATAAAAAAATTAAAATGAATATATGCTTTAAAAATGAGTTAATTACATTAAATATATTTTTTGAGACTAATCCCGCTCAAGCCTTTACTCTCACTTCCTCATACTCACTAACTATCAAGTTGCCAATGGTCAAACCGCCAACATTATATTCATTTATCTACATATATAAGTCAATAAAAAAATATACTTTATAAATTTATTTACTTCACTCTTTGCAACTATTTTTTTGTTTGTGCTATTGTGAAAAAGAAATGTAAAAAATAAAAATTCACTTCCTCAGATAAATTATAGGAATTGAAAACCAAGATTTATTTTAAAAAATTGTAAGATCTATTAATCAATAAAAATTAAATAAACATGGACTAAAAATTATATGTGTGTGTGTTTAGTTATTATATATTCATGTTTAATATGATTTTTACTACAAATTGATATTTATAATATTTTACATATTTTTTAGTTGTTTGAGATCCTCTTTTTTTGTTGTCGTTCTTTTATGCCTGACAATTATTTTATAATTTATCTCTATAAATAATTAATATTTATTATAATGAGAAAAGTGAATTACATATCATAGGTGTAATTTGAGTAAGATGTTGCTCAAAGTTTACTAATGCAAGGCTAATATATTTGGATGTAGGATCAACAATTAATATATGTTTTAGAGATTTGCATTCTTCCAAAATCATCTTAGCAGTTTTGAGACTCATTTAGAATTTTATTTAAACTAAACTAATAAATTTTCTTTTTGCCAAAATGTTTCTGTTTGTTTTGATTTGCCATAAATTATATTAGGTAATCATGCATTGATTATTCTGTTTTAAAAATAAAAAATGCAGAAAGTTCATTAATTGTGTATGTCCTTATGTTGGGTTGGATCATAAGATATATTGCTTATGCCAAGTTTTTATGTTATATAATAAACAACAATGCATATTTTAGTTTTATATTTATCCAATATTACTAATTTTTTACTTAATATGTTTGTATTTAAAAATATAATTTTTATTAATTACAAATGAGAAAAGTAATAGTCAAGTGTATATATATACATATACATACACACGCGGACCCGCACATAAGTATACGTAAATATATTCTCTAAAGAGTACATTCTTATTTTATTAAAATAAAAATGCTAGTAAAACATAAAAGAACACAAGTTCGAATATGATTAATTATAATATTTACTTTCCATTAATTATATTCTAAATGATAGAGAATTTCTCTTAATGAAAATCAATATATGCATTCTCAAATCGAAAATTAATACATATAACAATTGACCACTAACATGCATACACAATAGAACCAAAACATATTTTATAGACACGTGGCATTTTTTAACTTCTTGGATCAAGAACAAGCTCTCATCTATTTATTTTGTGGATCACAAAGCATGGCAGAGAAAATGAGAGGAAATTCTGTAATTATTCAACGTGTTTGACGACATCTCTCGAATATGAATTCAGCAAATGTTATAAGAACGATAATTTAGCCTTTAACAACAAACAATACCATTTCCAAAATACCTTCATTCCGCAAATATGTTTCCGCTAGCTCCTTACAATCATAAAAGCTTCATTCTCTTCAATTTCACAACATCACACATTTTGCTTCTCCCCTAACCTTACGGAATCCCTTCTTTAACTTTTAAATAATTTTCTATATTTATTAATTATTTATGGGCAGGGCAGGTCAACATTTTTATTTCAGGTCCATCCAAATTTAATTTTGTAGTCATCAACTCAGCAAAAGAGTTTAATACCTTATTCTTGAAAGTTAAAGGTATCACTAATGTTATACTCATGTTTGCTTCTTTGAAAATTTTTGAATTGCTCACATTTTTTTGGTTAATTAATTTAATAGATGAATCTATACTGCCAATATTTTTACTCTCTTTAATATTCGAGAGACACCTACTACACTCACATTTCGAGATTTTACTTTCTCTAATATTTGAAGAATGTTTACACCGCTCAGATTTTACCATTTCTAATATTTGAGGGAGGCCTACTCCACTCATATTTATAATGGAGATGCATACTCAGTTTTTTTAGATGCATACTCCACTCACTTTTCTAATGGAGAAATTGTCTTCACTCAATTATTTCATAATTAAAGAAAAAATTAAGCGCCCATAATTATTTTATTGAGATTTAAATACTTGCTTTCATATATTCTCTCACTAGACTAAGACTTAACCGTATTGAATTCATTTCTTTAAAATATAAACTTGTCATTTTTACTTGTGATATCTTTAGTAATCTATGAACACGAGGACAAATCTCCATCAAGTTGAGGTAGCTTAGGAAAATTCCTTGCTCACTCTCCTACTCTTTTTGCTTTCTCTTCTCTCCCTTTTTGTCATTTTTCTTTTATTAAATGCTTACATCTAGATTCTTGGATGATATTTTTCTGTTTATATATATATATATATATATTTGTCACTCTTTACTTTTCTCCTCAATATATTTGGCATATTTCAGTACATTTTGCTTTTAGCTTTATTTGATATCTTATATTTTCCAACCTCTTATAGTGTGTTTACTTGAGGGTTTAGAGAATGAAAATGAAACTCATGTTTACTTAGCAAAATGTAATTTGAGAATAGAAATAAAATGTGTGGGTCCCGCACAATTTGATATTAAGGAATGAGAATCTCATTCCCATGAAGGGATTGGGAATAGAGATTCTCATTCCCTGAACTGACTTTTGTATCCCTATAATTTTTTCATATTTTCCGAATTACCCTCATTCAAATCACAATAAATTTTATTATTTTAAATATCATTATTATTATTATTATTAAATTTTATCAATTTAATTATTGTTATTATTATTTTATTAATATTATCATTATTAACATTTATTATTATTATTATTAATTTTATTTTTTAATTAATATCATTTTTATAATAATATTTATACATGTATATAGTTAATAAAAATTACATTATTTAATATTATGGGTATTTTGGTAAATTTTTCTCATTCTCATTCCTCATTCATCATTCTCATTTATTTTGCCAAGTAAATACATCAGTGGTATTCCAGCACATTCTCATTTCCATTTATTTTTGTCAAGTAAGCATTGGAATCTCATTTCCATTCCTCATTCTCATTCCAGTCCATTCTTATTTCCAGCTCATTCTCATTCCACCTCATTCTCATTTTATGAAGTAAACGCACCATTAAACCTATGTTGGATCTAAGTAAAAGATTTAGTATAGGGACTCGGGCTTGAAATAAAAAGGTCTTGGTTTAGAATCTTAACAACTGCAGGGGGAAATTAGATTGGAAAACATTTGACGGAGAGTTGCATAATCTATGATGTTGAGGCATATAGTAATTATTTCTAGCTAAAGTTGATTGTTGGAATAACAATCTGTTTGCACATTACAGCTGACAAGAATAATTTTATTTTATTGATTTTTTTCCCTGCTGCTGGCTGCTTGGTTGAAAGCCTGAATTCGCTGTTGCGTTAATTCACCATATGAAAGCTATCTTTTTTGGATTTCTAAGCCATCGCATTACATAAAATAATGAACTAAAAGCTTGGATGCTTTGTTCGTCCCTTTTTCTTTCCAACTAGCATTAAAACTGTCTTGTTCAACAGTTAGAACTCATTTCACATGATAGTAAGTATAATTGCCCTCGAAAAACTTGTGAGACCTAATTTAGCCATTCTATTGTAGGAAGGACTTGAATGCACAGTAAGAAAGCCATACATCGATGCCATGGTAAATATCTCAATTCATTCATCCCTACAATTGTTTGGATATCTTTATGTTTGTATATGGTCAGAAAGCAAATTGTTCAGTGGACTTGTATATTTGTTGTCAGTTTCATCCTAAAACGTAGGGTTTTATATTTTTCTTATATTATCATGGGTGAAGCTATTTGCACTCTAAAATTTATTTTGAACACTTTAAATTTTAATAAAAATTTTCCTACAAAAATACCTATCACATGATAAATTACTATTAAGGAAATTCTTATAAATCAATATTATATAATTACTTTAAACACTCATATAACATACTCCTTATTCAATATATAATCTTCATGACATAAATCCTTAAATTTTTATCTCCAATATCTTAATCAATACTTAGATGAACAATAATGAAATTAATACTTTGAAAAAAGTTTGAGCATAAAATATGTGTGATGCTTTTTATTTTTTTCAAAAATAAAATAAAAGTACGCCAAAAAAATCTTTTTTTTTAATTTGCGGCTTTTGTTGCTATTCTTCTCCTCCTCCTCCTTTTTTTCGTAATTTATCAAATTTTTTATTATTATATTCTCATTGCAAGTTATTTTGCGTGTGAAATTTCAATATTGAACATAAATAAATTAATAAAATTAATAATTGTGATTGTTTTAAATAATTTATTTATAATTTGACTTGACTATATTGTTGATTGACTATATTGTTGTAAGTATATGTTAAATCTTTTAAAATTAGGTGTAGTAATAGTTTTATCGGTGTTTTAAGTAAATAAAGTTTATTAATTTAAATAGTTTGAGTAAGGATTTTTTAGAAATTGAAAGAGTGTACAAAATAAAAATAATTTTTTAAAAAAATACAAAGTAATAAAGTGTTTAAAATATGTTTTAGAGTGCAAAGCACTCTAAACCTGGTAACTCAGTCAACATCTTCTTCTTCTTCTTCTTCTTCTTCTTCTTCTTTTTTGTGTCAGATTGCTAATTATTATTGGGGTAGTGAAAGTCCATACTTCTTGATCTTAAAGAATTTATAGGTGCAAAAATTGATATGGAATACATTCTTTAATTAACGAAAACTAATAAATAAAATTATTTTTAAAAATGTTTTTAAAATTTGACTAAATTCCATTGTTGCAAGTTATGCTATATTTATTAAAAAATTTCTTTGAGTTTGTTGAATATTTTTATTGGTGTTTTCAGTAAATTAATTTAAATGATTTAAGTAGTGATTTTTTTGGCATTTTAAAGAGTGTATAGAGTAAAAAATTAATTTTTCAAATTTCGTATATAAGTGTATAAAGTAATAAAGTATTTAGAGTAATTTTTAGAGTGTAAATAGCCCCACCCTATTATTTATCTTCAAATATTATTATTATTATCTTGTAGAGTATCTTGCAAGTCATTCTGCAGCCTTTCTTCATCCCGCGGAGGCAGATTTAGATTTGCTCTATATTCCTCATTCTCTATATATTGGAGAACATTGGTCATATTCTGCATTAAATCAGCCACTTGCTGCGTGAGTGGTGGATGTGACCCATAATTACTACGCTACCTTCTTGGTGGACTAGGAACTGGGGGCAACCTGCTATTGCGGTTGCGATAACTATGCTGACTAATGGTTACCGAGGGTTTGATGTGGCTTTAATAACAGTTTTTTATACCATCTCTACACACGGCGCCAAACTGTTGATGCATATTTCTGGTGAACTTAGTGAATTAATTCATATGGGGTGATATAACAAAGAGACACAAAGAATTAACGCATTTCGGCCTTTGGCCTACGTCCATGGGTAGAAAAAGATAAATATTTTATTAAAATCGCACTCACAACTTAACTCCCTCTCTTTTTGTTATTTTTTTTTATGCCTTACACTATGAGAGACCTTTGCTTTTATAGCATTCTATAGATAAAGTCGTTTTCTTACTTGAACTTGATCCAACTCTCCTCTATCCTCTAGGATTTTAATTACAAAATATTTTTATCTTTTCATAGATTGTATCCGTGTCAAACTCTATTTAATTTGCTTCTGGGCCAAACAATGTCCTTCTAACGTCTTTCAACAATAGCTCTTCTATTTAGACTTGGTTTTTCTTGTGCAGTTCATTATCTAAAACCGGGTCAAGGACTGTCTAGATCCATGACTTCTGTCATCCTCTGCTCTTGCTCCCCATTCATGGGGAGCCTAATTCATGCTTCCCATTTAATTCATGCTCTCTATTCTTGGGAAGTTTAATTCTTACTTTCCCATTACTAGGGGAGCATGGTTCTGTTGCTCATATTCTTGGGAGCCTAATTCCTACTCCCCATTCCTGATGAGTATAATTCCTGATAGGGAGCATGGTTCTACTGCTCCCATTCCTAGGAGCCTAATTCCTGCTCCCCATTTTCGGGGGAGCATAATTTTTTGAGTCCATTTCTAGGGATATAATTCCTACTCCCTATTCTTGGGGGGCATATTTTCTGAGGCCCCATGCTTGGGGGTATAACTTTGGAACATTACATTGTACTTTATTGACTATTTTATATTTTCTACAATACTGTCATAGGTCATTTGGTCTAAATAGTGGTTTGATTTGAAAATGTTGTTATTTTTTTCATAGCTGCTCCAAATATAAGATTTATAGCTCTTAAAATTTTGTTATTTATAAACTTGATTTATAGCTCTTAAAATTTGTTATTTATAAACTTGTCATTCATATTCTCTAGAAATTCTCAAACTACACCTTTCCCAACGATTTTTTTTGTTTGTTTTATACGAATGGTTATTTTTGTGCAAGATGAAAGATAACATGGATAAAGAATAAATAGTTGTAAATTACAGAGATTTATCCTTTGTCCATAAAATAATTTAACGAATGATTATTTTTAATACAAATTATTTAATTAAAAGGCGGTACAAAGAGTATTTTTATGGTTTAAATATCCTCACCCTTCAATTGTTTCTTTGTAAGGGTAAAAATGACAATTCCACATTCTATTAGAATTTTCATAATGATCAATAACGGACAATGATATTAGCATAAAAATTAAAATGTGCCAGACTTGAGTGTTAAAATTTAGAAATACTATTTGCTTAATTTAATTTTAAAAAGAAACATGAATTGTAGCTCAATTTGTTCCAAAAGAAAATTACAAAGATTATATTAAGCAAATAAATTTATAGATTGTATTTTTCTAACGACTTTTGTCTTCAGATAAATGATCATAATGTTGGTGGTCTGATCATTGGCGACCTAATAGTTGGAGAGTACGATGAGACTAGCAAATGGTTAGTCTTAGACCTAGGTCATTTACTCATTTTTGTACAAAATAGACCGAGGTCATTTTTTTTAGAATCATGTACTTAAGTTTTTCATCGATTTGTACCTTTAAGGAAATTACATAGAACATTTTCTACATATCTTGGTAATTCTTATGCAGATGCGGACTTATGTCATTTCAAGCAATAAGTTTTTGGGCTTATTGTTTTGGTAGGCTTTTGGGCTTTTTATAATTTCGTATAGCATATACAAATATCAAATTTTAAAAATTTAGCATAGGCATTATATGTCGTGATTCAACCTCAAACAAATACATTTACAATGAATGATTTTTTTTCTTTTATATTTTTAACAAAGCATGATCAATGCAATCTAATTTAAGGAGCACAAATCAAAACAAGAATAATCGTTTGGCAAAAAGAAAATTTATCGGTTAATTAAAATAAAATCCCAAATGATTCTAAAAACTACCAATAATCTTTTGAGAGAATGTAAAGCTCTTAAGAAACATATTATACCTGTTGATCTTGGATCTAAGTATATCGGCCTTGCATTTGCCAACTTCTAGCAAAATCATGTGAAAATGACACTATTGGCGTATAATTTCTTTTCATATTATAGTAAATATTAGTTAGAGATAAAATATAAATTAATTATTCGTGTAACACTATTTTTTTTAATGTCGCAGGCATATAACACAAACTACAAAAGAATAAGATCTCGAGCAACTCAGAGGATATGTAAGTTTATAACGTTGTAACTATAAACATGTAGTAAAAGTTATACACTACAACAGAAAAGGGCTTTAGCAATGAATACTTTTGCGTTGCTAAAAGTACACATTTAGCGACGAACACTATTTTTTCACTGAAAGGTATCATTTTTCTTTCATTTATTTATTATTACTTTTATTTCATTCTCTTATTATCTCATTCCCTTACTTTTATTCTTTAATTTTATAATCTCTAAATGTATAATTCTCATTTTCTAATTTAATCTTTACTTCTTTCCTCTTTTATTTT
Organism: Citrus medica; assembly: GCA_002013955.2. Lineage (NCBI taxonomy): Eukaryota > Viridiplantae > Streptophyta > Magnoliopsida > Sapindales > Rutaceae > Citrus > Citrus medica. The sequence continues at coordinate 602,062 of MKYO02002894.1, forward strand.
GAACATGGTGTAATTTTTCCTTTTTACTAATATTATTTATTCTAACTTATATTATTATTAAATTTGTGTTTATTATGTGAACTAATTATTGTGTTTTTATTTATAGGGAATATTGAAGACCAATTACATCAAGATGAAGAAAACTAAGAAATTTGTATTCAATTGTAACAATTTTCTTTCAAAAAACAGATATTAAAATTTGTCATTGTTTGTGTATTGTTTATCAATAAGAATAATTGTTTTTAAATTAATTAATTATGTTTTTATCATTATGGTGTTAATTGTTATTGTAATTTAGTAATAATAATAATAATAATTTAACAATAGTAATAATAAATAAATGAAAGAAAAATGATACATTTTAGCGACAAAATAGTGTTCATCGCTAAATGTGCACTTTTACCAAAGCAAAAGTATACCATCGCTAAATGTGCACTTTTTGAAATATAAGTGTGCAACCTAAGAGGGGGGTGAATTGGAGTTTTAAAAATTATCCTAGGCAAACCACACAACAATTTAATCTAATGCCTTAATAAATTCGAAAACAATAAATTCAATCAAGCACAATATTAAAAGAGTAAGGGAAGAGAAAACGAACACAAGGATTTTTACGTGGTTCGGCTATCCCCGCCTACGTCCACGCCTCCAAGCTCACCCGGCTTGAGGATTTCACTATCCAAGCCTCCCAAGGCTTCAAATGTTTACAATTGACTTCTAAGGTGTCAATGAACCTTTACAACAAGAGATTATATCCCCAATCTCTT
>MKYO02002894.1:606873-631172 GCA_002013955.2 Citrus medica
TCATCAACATGTGATTTCTCATGCTCATATGAAGTACTTTTTTTGCATTTAGATGATGCAATTCTATTATGCAACATTTTATTATCTAACTCTAGTCCTTTAATCTTTTCATTTAATAAATCATTGCATTTTTGTAAAGCATCCTTTTCATTTGTAAGTTCTAGCATTTTCTTCTTAAGGCATGCATTCTTTTTACCAAGTTTCATCCACTCATCATGCAATTCTTTAAAAGCATCATGTAATTCATCATAAGTAGGAAGATCATTTACCTCATCAATGTCATCATCCGATTCATCTCCAATTGCCATAAGTGCCAAATTCGACACTTCATGAAATTCCTCCTCGTTTGTAGTCTCCTCATACACAACTTCAAGTTTTCTCCAAATTTCATAAGCATTAGAACAATTTGAAACTCTATGAAATTCATTTTTATCTAAGGCACAAAATAAAGGATTCATAGCCTTGGAATTTAAAGACATATTTTTCTTATCCAATTCACTTAAAACATTCTTCCTAGGAATGAATAAACCATCACAAATTATTTCCCATAGTTCATAATCTAAAGCTTGTAAAAACACTCTCATTCTAATTTTCCAATAAGGATAGTCATTACCATCAAAGAATGGAGGTCTAGTGGTGGATTGGCCTTCCATGAAAGTTGAACTAATTTGGGTTGCTATTAATCTTTAACTCTAGACGGTTAAGTCTACACAAGAGCACCTCGCTCTGATACCAAATGAAATATAAGTGTGCAACCCAAGAGGGGGGGTGAATTGGAGTTTTAAAAATTATCCTAGGCAAACCACACAACAATTTAATCTAATGCCTTAATAAATTCGAAAACAATAAATTCAATCAAGCACAATATTAAAAGAGTAAGGGAAGAGAAAACGAACACAAGGATTTTTACGTGGTTCGGCTATCCCCGCCTACGTCCACGCCTCCAAGCTCACCCGGCTTGAGGATTTCACTATCCAAGCCTCCCAAGGCTTCAAATGTTTACAATTGACTTCTAAGGTGTCAATGAACCTTTACAACAAGAGATTATATCCCCAATCTCTTCACCCCAAGTGTTTCCCACACTTGTACACTCACAAATTGATGAGAAATGAAAATCACAACAATGAAACTCTCTTTAAGAGTGGATATACAAATTGAAGAACAAAGATGATTTAATGAATGATGATTCACGAAGTTGAAGCTCAATATATGTTGTGTGCACTTGTTCTTGCTTGCTTGGATTACCAAAAATGAATTGGCTTTGAGTTTATATAGTTTGAACTAAAAAACTAGCCATTACTCACATTCTAGGCGTATCCGGTTTGCCGTTTTATGGAATCTAGTAAGCCGGATTTATGTTACCGTTAAGGCAAAATTCAAAATTTTGCCTAACCGGTTTGCCGGTTACGAAATCCGGTATGCCGTTTTCGTTCTAGATGCTTACTGCCCCGAATCTGGATTTCCGGCTTTTAGAATCCGGTAAGCCGCTTGCTACAGTAACCTGCACAGTGCACTATTTTCTGAAATTACAGTTTGACCTCAAAACTTTACAAAACTGTACTATGGCCCAAAACGTTATGAAACTTTGTACAAAGGTCAAATTTCAGAACTTCTAAGTAATGCTTTGTTAATTCCAAAACTTTCTGAAATAATGATATAGCCAAAAATGCTATGACACTTTTTCAAATAAGTCCTTCTCCAAAACTTCAAGCAATACTTGTTTACATCAAAGTTTTCAAAATTCTTTCAATTAAACCATAAACTTTGAAAAACAACCAATTTCATAAAATCATTTTTCCATTAAATATAAAACATTTATAATGTGAAAATAATGATTTATTTAAAAAGAATAAAAATAATTTCAGCTTAAAAGATTAATCATTCTTAATCTTGTTTGTTATCATCAAAATCAATATTATGGAAACATATATGTTAACACTTTTAGCGAAGCAAAAGTATTCATCGCTAGATGTACACTTTTAGCAACACAAAAGTATTTGTTGTTAAGGCCCTTTTTGTTGTACTGTATGACTTTTACTACATATTCATAGTTCGAATATTATAAACTTACATATCCTCTAAGTTGCTGGAGATCCTGATCATTTGTAATTTGTATTATATGCATGCGACATTGAAAAGAATAGTGTTACGTGAATAATTAATTTATATTTTATTTCTAACTAATATTTACTATAATGTGAAAATAAATTATACGTCAATGGTGTCATTTCCACAAGATTTTGCCCGAAGTTGGCTAATGCAAGGCACTACTCACTGTTCGTGTGAGAGAAATATATCTTACATACATGTAAGATAGAATGATTCTTTATATAAATTGCCCATCCGACTCACTATCGTACCTCGGAAGAAGATCGATGCCTTTATTAATATCCACAAAAAGGGTAACTTCGGCTTACCAATATAGAACAAATCATGTGAAGCCCAATTCATCAAATTTAGGAGCTCCATGTCCGCTAGCAATAAACAAATATTTATAATATAATATCCTCACCCTTCAATTGTTTCTTTGTAAGGGTAAAAATGACAATTCCACATTCTATTAGAATTTTCATAATGATCAATAACGGACAATGATATTAGCATAAAAATTAAAATGTTCCGAACTTTAGTGTTAAAATTTAGAAATATTATTTGCTTAATTTAATTTTAAAAAGAAACATGAATTGTAGCTCAATTTGTTCCAAAAGAAAATTACAAAGAATATATTAAGCAAATAAATTTATAGATTGTATTTTTCTAACGACTTTTGTCTTCAGATAAATGATCATAATGTTGGTGGTCTGATCATTGGCGACCTAATAGTTGGGGAGTACGATGAGACTAGCAAATGGTTAGTCTTAGACCTAGGTCATTCACTCATTTTTATACAGAATAGACCTAGGTCATTTTTTTTTAGAATCATGTACTTAAGTTTTTTGTCGATTTGTACCTTTAAGGAAATTACATAGAACATTTTCTACATATCTTGGTAATTCTTATGCAGATGTGGACTTATGTCATTTCAAGAAATAAGTTTTTGGGCTTATTGTTTTGGTAGGCTTTTGGGCTTTTTATAATTTCGTATAACATATACAAATATCAAATTTTAAAAATTTAGCATAGGCATTATATGTCGTGATTCAACCTCAAACAAATACATTTACAATGAATGATTTTTTTTTTCTTTTATATTTTTAACAAAGCATGATCAACGCAATCTAATTTAAGGAGTACAAATCAAAACAAGAATAATCGTTTGGCAAAAAGAAAATTTATCGGTTAATTAAAATAAAATCCCAAATGATTCTAAAAACTACCAATAATCTTTTGAGAGAATGTAAAGCTCTTAAGAAACATATTATACCTGTTGATCCTGGATCTAAGTATATCGGCCTTGCATTGGCCAACTTCTAGCAAAATCATGTGGAAATGACACTATTGGCGTATAATTTCTTTTCATATTATAGTAAATATTAGTTAGAGATAAAATATAAATTAATTATTCGTGTAACACTATTTTTTTTAATGTCGCAGGCATATAACACAAACTACAAAAGAATAAGATCTCGAGCAACTCAGAAGATATGTAAGTTTATAACGTTGTAACTATAAACATGTAGTAAAAGTCATACACTACAACAGAAAAGGGCTTTAGCAATGAATACTTTTGCGTTGCTAAAAGTACACATTTAGCGACGAACACTATTTTTTCACTAAAAGGTATCATTTTTCTTTCATTTATTTATTATTACTTTTATTTCATTCTCTTATTATCTCATTCCCTTACTTTTATTCTTTAATTTTATAATCTCTAAATGTATAATTCTCATTTTCTAATTTAATCTTTACTTCTTTTCTCTTTTATTTTGAACATGGTGTAATTTTTCCTTTTTTACTAATATTATTTATTCTAACTTATATTATTATTAAATTTGTGTTTATTATGTGAACTAATTATTGTGTATTTATTTATAGGGAATATTGAAGACCAATTACATCAAGATGAAGAAAACTAAGAAATTTGTATTCAATTGTAACAATTTTCTTTAAAAAACAGATATTAAAATTTGTCATTTTTTGTGTATTGTTTATCAATAAGAATAATTGTTTTTAAATTAATTAATTATGTTTTTATCATTATGGTGTTAATTGTTATTATAATTTAGTATAAATAATAATAATATTTTAACAATAGTAATAATAAATAAATGAAAGAAAAATGATACATTTTAGCGACAAAATATTGTTCATCGCTAAATGTGCACTTTTAACGAAGCAAAAGTATACCATCGCTAAATGTGCACTTTTAGTGGTTTTCTCATTTTCCAGGTACTACACAATCCCTTGATTTTAATCCATGGGAAGAATATTTCAAACTTGACATTATTAAGCTAGCAATTGAGTAGGCTCCAGAGTTAAAGTGGGTTCAACATAAAATGAATTTTTTTTAATTTATTAGAACAAATTTAACTAATAGATTAATACTATGTTGTTTTCCTCATAGTTGCAGACCTTTATTGATTCTTGTGAATACATAGAAAGAGCATTCTTAGGGTATCTTATAGGAGATGAGACTTGTATTGGAAACAAGCTAATCCTAATTTTTGGCAGTATTCAAATGATGGGATGCAAAGTTTATATTTCAATTTACCTGCCATTTACTCGTGAATGTCATGTTTTGATTGATTTTAACTTTTTCATTCAATCATAAAAAATGTAGCCTGGTAACACCACTGAATGTCTGATATTTTAAATGCCATAACACTTGAGGTACAAACATTTGTCCTACTTTGTATGTATGGTGTTAGTCCAAATAAAGATACTAAAACAAATAAGGACCAAATGATTTATATGATTTACAAAGAGTTGTTTAATACTCTATTATTACTTTTTACCTACTTTGTATGTGTGTTGTTATTCAAAATAAATATTTCAAAACAAATCAGGACCAAATGATTTATACGGTTTACAAAGTTTTGTTTCGTACTTGATTGTTACTTTATTTTAAAAACCACTGCTTCAAGTGTCGTTTAATTATGGCGGGTTCTAAATGTGTTTGTGTCATCGCACCTTGTATGTTAAACGATAGGAAGTGTGTCGTGGAGGACCTTGTCATTCTCACAACAGGAAAGGTAGGTTCATTTGATCGAATTCCTGGGCACCTTTGAATTAAATTATTATATCAAAGATATCATTATGTTTGTGTCTTTTCATTTTTAGATTTAGACGGAATGTGTAATATGAATTTCATGCTTAGCATGCCACCAATGCTTTGCTCGTGCAAAAAGGTAATATATATTGATGATATGTCGTGTAAATCTTATTGTTGGTCTTGAAGCCAGTATTTGCTAGAGCACATCAAGAGTGGGATTTGTCTAAACAAGGTAGCTTAAAAAAAGTCTTTATTGGTTTGGATAAGGATTCAGTGTTGAGCTGAGTTTTTGATGAGCATTGAATCAATAATTGTTAGTTAAAAAAATAAATAAATAAAAAGTCAAAATAAATCTTAATCATTGATTCAGTGCTCAACAAAAAAAAAAGGCTCTGCATTGAATCCTAATCCTATTGTTTTGGTTTATTTGTCACCAAAAATCAATGTTCGTGGTGGGTTCGGTGACTGGGTGGACATTCGTTGTAGATTTGAACAAGGTTTGTTTGGGTTATTTTCAATGGTTTAATATACCAACAATTAATCCAGCTCTCTACAGCTTTATTTATTACATGATAAAATCAACATCTCGTATAAGTTAGAAATCTGTTGGGAATTAGAAACCTGTTTTTGATAGCTTTTCATGAGGTGCTATTATTTTGAAGGTTAGGTCATTTGGTTTTGTATATTTTCTTCTACAAGTGTTTAGTTCTAACATTTTAAGCATATGGATCTTCCCCTACAAATGAAACCATACATCAATAGAGGTGGTTTTGTTGTCAGGCTGGTGGAACTAGTGAAGTAGAAGTGAAGAAAAAGAAGGGTAGGGTTGAGAAAGCAGTAAGGGCTTCCTCGAAGTTTTACCTGTTCATTATGCCTTTATTATCATAATTTCAAGGACGCCTTTTTTGAATTGATGCATCACATTTTGTTTTACCTCGTAATTATGGATTTATTATTTTCAGGTAATGGTGTCACACTTTTATATGCCTTAAAATAGTTGGATAATTTGCAAACTAGAAACTCATTCAACTTCTCCAAAATGTTCTTATGCTGCGTTTATTAAACTGGAATTGGAATGGGCAAGAATGTGAAAAGGCTGGAATTGAAATAGTGAATAGGAATCAAAATAAGTTGTTTACTTAAATTGTAGAAATTGAATTTGGAATGAGTTGTATTGTCATTAATGTATTTACTTTTTCTTGGAATTGGAATTGAAATAAGTTAAATTGTAACAAATTACTAAAAAAGTTCTAAAAAAGTACTTATGAGTTTGAGTAAACACATGTATGGTTATTAAATGTACTTTTTACAATAAAAGTACTTTTTATTGTAACAAATTACAATAATTCATTAAGTACTTTTTAATAATTTGTTACAATCTAACTTATTCTAATTTTGATTTTAAGACAAAGTAAACACATTTATGGCAATCCAGATCATTCCAGCCCATTCCCATTCATACTCATTTCGATTCCAACTCATTTCGATTTCAGTTTAGTAAACGTAGCATAAGATTATATGTTCTTCTTCTTTCCATGTTTGTTTCTTCAGTGTCAAGCTATCAACTCAAAATGGCCATAACCTTTAATGGATTTCCCAAACTTGTCATTGAATTTTGTTCAAAAGTGAAAAATCATATATGTATTTAACAAATCCTATATGAAGTTGCCACTCAACAAGCATTTGGGGTCAAACAATCACTAGTTGCACAAATGTCACACTTGTTTAAAGTCAAGGGAATACGTGCTGTAGTTTAGAGGAAAACAAGAGTTAATAATAACGTCATACATGCAACTCAATCAGAGTCATACAGCTAATAACGCACATGATAAATTGAAGACCATTGAATCCAATAATTGATTCAAAAGCAATCTTGTGAAGCCAAAATCAGATTGACCGTTTGTTTTCAAAAACCTTGTAGCTAATAGCCTAGTACCAACTTATGATTTTATCATTATTGTTCAATGTCGTGACGAGTAGCACAAGCTTTTAGAACAAAAGCAGCAGCCAACGAATGAAATGGAGAGGACTTAGAAAAGAAAAGGCAAGAGTTGGAGTTTGTTGTGAAGGAAACAAATATGTGGTAGAAAAGAGAGAAGTTTTTAATGTATGCTAGGTTAGAAAAGTGTGTTTCTTGATGAGTTTGACCAAGCTGTCATTTCCCTAAACCATAGGGTAGGATATGCGTGGATTTCCCTTTAACGATAGTGCTTGACGTAAAATTTAAGCTTAAAGGTCTAGGCTTTTTATAACGGTGGGTGAATCAGTAATCTAATAATTTATTTAATAGAACTTGTGGTTATTAGAGTATTCAAATATAGGTCAGAAGCTCATATTTGCACTAACTCCACGTTAAAATGAATTTTTTTTTTGTCTTCCTTTATATTTTGTCAGAGTAATACTTAGATGCAAACCATGCCCCAAATTTTATGAGGCATTGGGCTTACTAATGCTTTTCGTAATGGAAGACGCAATTAGCTGCTGGGAGCAGGCCATACATACAATGTCGTACATAACATACAATGTCATACATACATGTTTATGCCAAGCATTTCTACCATTAATTTGAACACACACACATTTGCAGTTGCATATGCACACGATTGTTTCCGATACTGGAGTTGATAGTTCAATTGTTCTTGACAAGCTACTGATTCAACACAATTCTGAGAATGATTACGATCTGTTTAGATGTTTGTTTTCTCCAATACTGAAAAACTAAAAAGATATAGTATTTTTTTTTCTTTTGAGATAATTTCCAATGTTGTAGATGTGATTTAACTTAGATAAGAGCATTTTCATTATGTTCATACTAGGTTAATGTATTTCATGCTAGGTGAATGTACAGACATAATCAAGTCAGGAAATATTGAGCCAGTCCCTATCACGACAGATGTATTTTTGCCGGTTAGATGGCAATAAGTGACCATTTACAGACCGGGAGATTGAAGTTAAGATTTATAACTTATGATCATATTTTTTCAGCTCATGCTAGTGAGCACATACTAATAATATTGTTGCTTAATCAGGCACACTCGGCCACACACTAATATCACATACGATGAATGATGCTCTAGCAATGAAAGGAACATAGGTGGAATGGTGGCTGAGCTCTTTGTGTGGATGTGTAAAGTTTCTTTGATCTATTCTTTGAATATTTAAGTAGTTTTCTATTTAAATTAAATCGAATAAGTTGTTTCTTTCTAAAATACAAGACGCAATTCCTACAAAATAAAATTAAAGAATGAAGAATACAGAAATTGTAAAAGCTAACCGCATATACAGCGTTTGGGCATGCATTAAAGGGCAAGTTAAACCAAGCATGCCACCAAATTGGAACACATTCACAGATGGTATGAGCTGCAGAAAGGAGACTAATTTGCATAAAAAACAAACTTATTGACTAGTCATTAAGACATGAAGTCTTTGAGAAGATGATATGAAGTTCTAATTATTAAATTTTAATAACTTTAATTAGCATCTTCAACTTCTAAAATTTGTGGAAATGTTATCAATATAATTCCTAAGGACGAAAATTGTCAGTAGTCTCATCAGTAAGAGCAGCTTCTTGACTCATCCTCACTCGGTCTCACTCATAATTTTGAATATTGAAGTATATTTTTAATTAATTAAAATTAATAGATTGTGTTTTGTTTCAGAAATCACCGGAGTTTTAGAAATAATGAGTAAGGGTTGGGGTTGGTGTGTGCACAAAATTATTATAATTATAATTATTAATAGTTGAATAGCGCCAACTTGATTTTTTCATATGTTTCTAGGACTGAAAAGTGAGGTTGAATCATTAATAGGGAAATCATTCAAGAAAACGTAGAATGAGGATGCGAGACAGCAAGAATATTAAAAAGTATGTTAGAGCCGGTTATATTAAGAAAATTTTTGGTTTAGATAAATCATATTTTGATTTTTTTTTATTCAACAAAAAATTGCATTAATCTCATGAGAAAAGAGTATAAAGTAGTTCCGATAGAAAATTTTTCAGCCAAATAATAACAGTAGACGCAGTGACAGATCCAGACACTTGAATTAAGGGACGCTTACTTTAAAAATTTTAATTTAGTTTGGGATACTTATTTTTTTACTGTTCATTTAAACACATTAAAAGGCACAAAAACACAAATTCTATTTTTTTTTATTTTAAAAAAATCACAGTAATAAAACATTTACTTTAAATGTTGGAACTCATTGTGACTACATTTGTAAAAGTATCATTTTTGTAAGTAATCTCTACATAATATCTAAATAAAATAAAATTATATTATTACTAGGATTTGAACCAAATTTCTAAAACTATTAATAACATTATTATCACTAAATTACAAATATTTTATTATATAGAAAAAATATCCAAATTCTTCTTATTTAATTCTTTCAAAAGAGTTTTGTACATATTTAAAAGAAAAATAATGGCCAGAAGAGGTTGAAACCACTCTTGGGTCTTAACTGGGCCAGCTCATGACTAGACGACTAGACGCAAAGGCTTGGGGTTGGTAAGGTTTTGAAGAATTTGAAGCATAAGGAATTAAAATGTTTTCAAGTTGGCTCCGGACATGTTTTCAAGGCAACCCACAATTTTCTAAAAATACTAACTTGCAATATATTTTGGCAACTTCCAACTTAAAATCCTGGTTCTGCGACTGATTAGGAGACTTGGGTCAATTTCAAATTTTTGCTAGCATATGAGCGGATTCAAGAGAAATGATGAACTCAAAGAACATCTATTCATCAATCAGCCCATGAATATCACTAAGGACCCAAAAAAACCTCAGTACGAGAGCTAGAGAGACAATTAATAAGTTCATGAGCCACTACACAATTGGGTTGATTATCACCAGCATGTTCTACCACTTTATTAGATCGGCCTGGATTTGCTCTTCCCGTGCAAACAACAGAATCCCATCTAAAGTTAGATTAATTGCATGTTATCCTAGGTGGCAACGTTAGATTCATAATTGAAAATTAATATTTTTATATTTGAATTATCTTTTATTTTCAACTCTTTTCTTATAATTATTTTTTTAGAGTACGTATTCATAAGATAAAGTTCTTTATGTCCCATTTTATTTAATGTATTTCTTTCTACTTATGAAAATTTATGGTCATAATAAAATATAAATTTTTTTTTAATTTAGCCCGAGGTAATATGAAGTTTTGAGTCCATCCCTGATTAACTTATTGACTAGCAACTAAATCGACGATGTTTGGATTGCCTCTCCGGTTATTGAAATTTTTTTTTTTAGGAAAAAAAAATACTTAAGTAGTTTTCTTTTTAAATTAAATTAAATTAAATAAGCTGTTTCTTACTGAAGTACAAGACGCAGTTCCTAGGAAATAAAATTAAAGAATGAAGAAAATAGAAATTGTAAAAGCTAGCTGCATACACAGCTTTTGGGCATGCATTAAAGGACAAATTAATCAAGCACGCCACCAAATTGGAGCACATTCATGATTCACTGGATGGTGAGTTGCAGAAAGGAGACTTTGCATAAAGAACAAACTCATTAATCATTAAGACATGAAGTTGTAATTATTTAATTTTAATAACTTTAATTACCAACTTCTAAAATTTATGGTAACGTTATCAATAAAATTCCGAAGGATGAAAATTGTCAATCAATCTCATTAATAACAGCAACTTCTTGCTCAATGTCACTCGTTTTCACTCTTAATTTTGAATATTTAAGTAGTTTTCTTATTAATTAAATTGAATAAGTTGTTGTTTGTGTGTAATCGCTCGAGTTTTAGCAATAATGAGTAGGGTTAGTGTTGGTATTTGCACAAAATTATTATAACTACAATTATTAATAGTTGAAGAACACCAAATTTATTTATTGAGTAGCATTACACATCTCAATTTTTTTATCGTAAATGATATGACTTTCATCAAATTGATTGTTGAGATAATACAATTAATTTACTTGAATTTTGTAAGAAATTATGAAATTTAATGAATGAGATATCATTTAGAATAAAATTTGAAATAATAGGAGTATATTACCACTCTTATTTTTTTAGACTTGGTTAGGACTGGAAAATGATGTTGAATGATTAATAGGAAAATCATTCAAGAAACTTAGAACGACGATGCAAGGCAGCAAGAATACTAAAAAATATGTTAGAGTCGGTTAAATTAAGAATATTTTAAATAGCTTTCATAAAGCATATTTTCATATTTTTTTAATTGAACATAAAAATTGCATTAATCTCATGACAAAAGAGTATAAAGTTCTACTAAAACATTTTCCAGCCGAACTACAAAACTAGTCGTCGAGGCGGAACTACATTCACGCCTAGGGTTGCCAAGGTTTCAATTTTTTTTTTTAAAAAAGAATAATGTGAAAACTAAAAAGTTTTCAAAATGATCCCCAATATATTTTTCAAGGCAACTCTCAATCTTCTTCATATTTTGGCAACCCCTAAATTAAAATCTTAATTCTACCAACGACTAGACGACTTTTGCAAATTTTGCTAGCTTGTGAGTTGATACTTTGCAATTTCAAGAGACCGGTTGAACTCAAAAAGCACTCATTCGTTCCATCAGCCGATGAATATCGCTAATCACCTAAACAAACCCCAATACGAAAGCCTTCAATCAGCCACTACACAATTGCGCTACTACTGTCATTGAATTCGCATGGCAACAACATCCATGGTTGTGCACGTTTTAGCTTGCGTCTTTAATGCGCGCTCAAATTTAAGTTGGCAAAAATACATGATTTTTCTCTAAGCTCAGATTTTAATCTTGTGGGAAGGAGATGAATGAAATAATAATATTTTTTTTAAAGGGCGAAAGACCAAAAAAGAAAAAAATAGTACTTGAAAATTATAAGTTCAAAAGTTGTTTAACTAGCGATTCATTCATTTATTTTTTTAGAAGGAATAATTCATGAGTTTTCAAGTCAGCTTTAACGACAGTGAGATGTGAAAATAATTGTTGCATCTTCAGAAAGTAGTCCTCTTATAAGAATGCACACATCCTTTTAAAGTACAGACGTTCGGATTTTATAAGATCATATTACAATATATTTATGTAATATTCAGAAGTTTCATCGAGAGTTTTTAAGTTACATTTCACTCTTACCCCTCCTCATCATCAAATTAAATGTATACCCACCCTTAGAATTGCACTCGTGACTTGTTGCTTCCACTGCAATGGTTAAGCCAACTAGGATATCGGGATTTAAGTTTACGTGATTATAATATATTCTCGAAATGTAACGAGACTAAAATGATAATATGAGCCTATTAAATCAAAACCAAAACAAAACAATTGAGCCATTGGACCTTAATACTAAGGTCTGGGTTGAATTTATGCAAACAAGCCCAGGTTTGCATAAAAATGGGCCAAACCCAATTCATCTTAGAGTTTGACCCCTTCACCTTATTCCATGCACATTAGTTAATTTTTTTTTTTGTAAAACCGAGCAATTTGTATGTTTGTTTTATTATTCATTCCTTTTATTAATTTTTTTTTTCTTGAAGTGTTCTGTCAATGCTGATCCTAGTGTCATACATCATATTGAGATAGCACACATTGTATACTTATGGGTGCAAGTATATGCAACACAATCTAATGTATTTATGCCTTTGTTGGGGTTAACCAATTTAACTATAAAAACTTCTTATACAAGAGGTATGAAATCACAATAAAGAAAATTTTATTTTTCAATCTTGTGTACTTAGAAAAGAAAAAATGGTTGATCGTGATTTCTTTTTCATTAGATTTTAATACTAAAGTATGCATGGTGTAATGTTCAGATAAAATAAATGGGTGCTTACTGTTATTTACTTAATTTGACATCTAATTTTGTGAACCACATTGGACTGGATCTGTTGGATCTGACTGTCCACATAATCTGTTTTGGTCTAAATAGGCCTCATACTTTGATTGAACTCTGGGCTCAAATGTGGAATCAGCTAGGGATGGACATGAGTTGGTTTGGGTTAGATTTTAAAACAATTTGAACTAAATTATAAAAATTTGAGTATGACCCAAACCAACCCAAATAACCTATTTGGGTTTTGTTTGAATTTTATGATCAAAATATTTTTTACTTTGATAAATTTAATTATATCAAAATTATAATATATTATTAATTTTATTAATTATTAAATTACTATTAAAATATGAAAAATATAGTGGATAAAAAATTATAAATAATAGATTTTACAATAACTTTATCATTAAATTAAAGAATACTATAAAATTAAAATAAAATTTAATTACAAAAATTATTATTTCTCAATAAATGAGAACGTAAACTTTAACAATAAACTTTCACAAAGATTATATCAACAAGTAAATTGAATGAAAGAAAAAAAAATAGTAGTATTAACCATATTAAAACACAAATTCAAACAATGTCAATACAAATCAAAACAAGATAAGACATCCCAACCCAGATATCAAAACAATCCATCATAATCATTTATATCTGCAGCACTTGAGTAACTAAAAAATGTGCTTCAAGATTCAACTTTTTTTTTTTTTTTTTGGGGTTTTACGGTCAGGGGTGGGATTTTTTTTTTTTTTTTGGTGTTTTACGGTCAGGGATGGGAAGGTTCAGTCTATATATGGTTCCTGTTTTAATTATAAGCCCAACTTTGGTCGTTTCTGACGAAAAGAAGCTAGCGGCATTTGATGTTTAATTTTTTTATTTTTTTTGGTTGAGGTCGTACTGTGATAACCTTTTGTTTTAATATTTTGTAAGTTTTTTTATATACAAAAATTGGAAAATGTGACTCCACTTCACATCTGAAATAATCAGACCCCTAGTATCGAGTGAAAATTCCAATTTCTTGTCAAACTAGTCTCTGTCTGTTTTTATTTTGTTGCTGATGCTCTTTCTTATGCTGCAGCCAGCAGGTCTTTTATTTCAACAAGAAGGAAACATGGCTGAATTAGCTGGTGCTGACGTTAATATTTCTTAGTAAACATGAACCATTAATTGTACCATTTACTTTCCATTAATTGTATGTTAAATGACAGAATTTTTCTTATGCTTGCCTCAAGTTTATTTGAGGAGAAAATAAGGAAAAACCAAAGAGAAAGAAAGAAAATTTGGTTGATTGCTTCATATCGGTAAGGGTTAATCTAAGCTGGGTTGAAGCTCGCAGTTGTCTCTCATCGTCAGAGCTAATTTGTTTTTTCACACTGGAGATGATGATAATACATAAGATTCAAACATGCTTTAATTAATATATTATAGCAAAATCATATCCAACAGGTTCCAAGATACCTCATTTTAGAGTTCTGAGTATGGCTACACAAACAACCTTTACAGTTATTGGCAAGCCTTATTACTAGAAGAAACAGTACTTTCACTTCCCAGATAAACCACAGAAGCTTATAGTCTATCAACCTTTGCTTTGCTAATAAAAGATTTTTGGCCCAGGTGAGGGACATTACATTCATTCCATTGCCCAGCCACTCTCAAGAATCCAATGCCCTTCCTTGTTCAGGTATTGAATCTTTGGGTTGAGACTGGTGGGTGAGTTTGTTCGTGCATGGTGATACTCACACATTGATGGATTCCTCCTACAGAAACAGATTCACAAGACTCAATAATTGCAGATAAATTGCCTAGTTTGTTTCCCCTTAATTACTTTTCTTTTATTATATTTTGCATGAGTTTAAACAAAAACAAAGAGAAACAATCTCAGGATAGCCAGCAGAATTCCTGCAAGAGTGGATAAACACAAGGAATCAAAATCTAGTACCTTTTTTTTTTAGAATTCGGAGGCACAGGCACTTCATTTCCATCAAAGAAAGAAGCAGCTTCAAGCTATAAATACAAGAGGATGCCGTGGGTTATTGTTTCGAATGAAAAACAACAATCAGTGATCCAAAAGAGATGGCAGACAAGATTTAGTAATTATTGCTATGTCATGTTACCTCAATACTCTCAGGAATTCTGGATGCACTCTCTTTCTGAAGGAGTTTTGCCTACTCAGAAGAAGAACATAAATTGTTATCCATTTTTCAGCGTCAATAGGATTGCATGAAATATGGGCAAGGGAAGAACATGCTCACATTCAGCTTTTCTACACGTCGAATTGCACTGTTAAGGAATTTCTCATGATCAACAGCTTCATGAATTGTGGTGATGTTCTCCACCTTTGGTTGGTAAAAACTGTTTTTTATATAATAAAAAATATAGAAATATATATCAAGTAGGAAGAATGAAAAGACATTTAATAAATAGATTCAAAGTGCAACAGACATGTATGATCCACATACTCAGAATTGAAATTAATCATATAGAGTATCACAGAACAAATTTCTTTAAGAAAACCCACCTCATCTTTTCCTCTGCATCAAATTGTCTTTCACAAAGCTCAATAAGTTTTTTCTCAAGTTCCTAGGAAGCCAGAAACAGATCAAAATCAATTACAACTTATAGGTGAATTTTGTTGTAGAACACTGTGTTCTCAGTGTGAAATTTCAAATTACCTCCTTCCTAAACTTGTCCCATCATCAATAAGTGATTCATTCAAATGAAAAAAGAAAAAAAGGATTTTCATCAGATCAAAACTAGAAAACAAATGAAAAGGCACATGTGAGCGTGTGAGCATGAAATATAAGCAACATAGAGGGAGAGGGAGAGGTAGACAGCCAAACTTTTTTATCAGATCCAGCATTTCTCCTTCACATTTTGAGTGCACGAGGCTTCGGTACAAATGCTGATGATGAGAGCACAAATTATCACATATGAATTTTAAAACATGTCATCTTAAGTGGAAAAGAGAGAGATCAGAGAGATTAAGTACATCTTCATTTTCAAGAGGTCTTCATATTTGTAAGATCGTTGCAAGCATATCAAACGTAAGAGAATATGACCAAAAGAATAAAAAAATTGTTAGTGACCTTCATAAGTCCAGAACAAATAGAAATAACAGAGACAACACAGAAACATACTCTTGTTTCTCATCACATATAAAGCGAAGAAATATATCCTCAATCCTGCAAAATCCAGAGAACTAAATAAAAAAACAAATCACAAGATGGGATCTATGAAAAGACCACAAAAGAAAATCTTAAAATTCCTTTCTTGTGAATTGAACAATATGTATCAACCTTCTACTGCCAGAATATTTTGTCAGTTTACCACTGGGAGAAAACATAAGGAGGCCAACATCAGTATCACACAGTACTGATAATTCCTTGGCCTTCTTAACAATCCCATCTCTGCGCTTCGTATATGTTACTTGGAGAGCAGGATAATTATCAATTTTCTGCATAAGGAGCTTCCTACGACCCATGATTAACAAAAATTGAAAGCAAAAACAGAGATGGTAGAGGATTTCTGCTAGACTACTATGAGAAATGGAGAGTGTTTATAAGAAAAGAAGCTGAGAGTGCATTGAAGTTTCAGGTAATGTGACCAGGGAACATAGTTATTGCAAAAGGCCAACTGTCATAAATCACTCAGCTATGATCACAATATGATTCTTCAGCTAAGTTGACTTTGTAACAAAATTGCACAAAAGTATTTTTAATAATTCAAAAGAAATCCTGTAGATATGCATGTAATTAATAACAACAAGCCTAAAACATCTAGGATGACTGTTTTGAGATCTCAAAGTTGGGGCCACACAAGGGACTGCATTTTATCAATGACTCAACTGACATGATTTTAAGATAAACAAAATCACATTATTTTATCAAACTATTGCATTCATATCACAGGAATATCGGTCTTACATTTAAAAGGAAAAAAAAAGCGCCGGGGACAAACAGTGATCATTGCAAGCCGTTTAATCAGAGTATTTGCTCATATAAAAACTTATGCGGTCAACTTGGTTTCACGCACAGGCTAAAATCTTGCATTTACAATAGTGTAAAGTTTAGACAATCTATCAAGACTATCCAATGAAACAAATTAACAAGTAACCCATTTGCTCAGGAACAATGCATGTACGCTCGTAATCAAAATGCAACTGCTCGGTTAAAAGCACATAAAACAAATTCTAATTAAAAGCACGTTGAAGAAAAGTTAGTACCCGAAAAGAGGTGAGGTGTAGTTTTAGTAAAGATTGGAGCAATGTGTCAAGCAAGTAGACGAGACCCATCTTCAGAAACGTCCAAAAACATATGCAAAAGTAGCGGTTACGGCCATTATCTTCGGATTCTCTCAATGTCTCAAGTTTGAGAAGCCACATACACAGCGTTCCACGCAACATTTTGAATAAAATATTTCAAAATCTTTAGTTCAAATCTTACTTGTAACTGGGAATGTAGCTCAGATGGTAGAGCGCTGGCTTAGCATGCAAGAGGTATGGGGATCGATACCCCGCATCTCCATTCAATCTAGCCTATTTGTATCCATTTTTTAATCTTAAGTATTTAAGCCATTATAAATAATTAAAAAAATTTATTTCTAATATGAATGCTATGTATAGTTTCAACTATTGGATCAAGAAAACACTTTCTCCTTGTAGTCAAGTGACAAAAACTTCAACTAATATCATTTATAATAACTTTGAACCTTGATAATTCTGAAGTGAGTGCATTAATCTTTTGAAATTCAAAATATGTTTTATCATTTTCGAAATCGATTTAAAAGCATTTGGTAACGATTTTTAAAACATTTAGGGGTTTAAGAATTTTTAGAGTATATGAATATGTGATGAATATTTCGACAAAATGCTAATTAATTAATTAATTAATTATTGATGGTTTTGCAATAAAAAAATAACATCAGAATCTTTGAATAGAAATTTTAGTATTATATCATATCATTTCAAATTTTCGTATTTAATAATGTGTTTCTTATTTATTACCCGTGAACGATAATTTTCATTTGTAAAAGTGGATAATGACTTTAAAGTTCAGAGTATATTGATCTTTAACATCTTAAAGTATTCTTTTATCGTTTTCGAAAACGATATAGGTACATTTACTAACACAAAATTTTTTTTTATGGTATGTGAAGAATATCCCAACAAAATACTAACAAACATTAACGGTTTTACAATAAAGTAATGACATCAGAATTTTCGAATGTATTTAATAAAAGTAGTGTTTCGTCTCATTTTTAGCTTTTTTTAATTAAATAATGTGTTTCTTATTTAATGCAAGTGGACAATAATTTTAATTCTCAATAAGGTTGAGAATAAGCCATCTAAATCAAACAAGTAACATGATCCGGTATAGTTATATCTATGATAATCTACGTATGAAAATGAAACCGGCAATTCTGTTTTTCAAAATGACAAAATAGCTAATAATTTTTTTTTTTTTGTCATCAGGAGTTTAATCATTTAGTATAAATGAAACACAAAGCGGACACTCGAGTTATTTGATCAATCAATATTTCACAAAAATTAAAGAGAAAAATAAATGATTAATTTTACCATAATTGAAATAAAATGGAGAGGAGTCTAATCATTTGGGCTCAATTGATTATTTCAATAAAAAATAGCGAGGCCCATTTTCTACACAAAACACGAGCAACTGCAAGCCCATATTATTGTTTAGCAAAAGCTGCATATACAACTCTTAGGGCCTGTTTGGAATTGCTTTTATGAGGTTTAAAAGTAATTTTATAAATTTAAAAGTTAGTTTTAGTGTTTGGTAAAAAAAAATCAAAATCACTTCTGTCAAAATCAGCCCCTCCTACAGCTGATTTTGAAAATCAGTGAAGGAGTAGCTTTTAGATTCTGATTTTGAGAATCAATTTTATCATTTAATACAATTCCATAAATATCCTTAAAATTATTACCTAAACCCAAAATTATCCTTATTCAAATTGGAAACAAAATAAATATTTTAATAAATTTGTATTATAATTCATCAATATAAATTTATTACTATTAATTTGTTGGTCGAATTATTATTAAATTTGTTTACTATATTATTAATTTAATTATCAATTGATTTAAGATAAAAAAATAAAAAAGTAAAATCAATAGATTATAAATTTTATTTTTAATAAAAATTATTATAATATACAATTAAAAATATTATATGTACATGTTTTTATATGTATAAATAAATTTTATCTTATATTATGTATATTTTAGTCATTTATTTTCTCTTAACAGTTTAACAGTAAAATTTACCAAACGTCCATAATTGCTTTCAAAACTCACAGTACTTCTTAAAATAAAATTTAATAAAAAAATAAAAAAGTAAAATCAATAGATTATAAATTTTATTTTTAATAAAAATTATTATAATATACAATTAAAAATATTATATGTACATGTTTTTATATGTATAAATAAATTTTATCTTATATTATGTATATTTTAGTCATTTATTTTCTCTTAACAGTTTAACAGTAAAATTTACCAAACGTCCATAATTGCTTTCAAAACTCACAGTACTTCTTAAAACAAAATTTACCAAACACTTAACTAATTCTCTTCACAGCTGATTATTTCTACAGCACAGCTAACATCAATTATTTTAAAAGCTACTGCATTCCCAATCTGACCCTTAATCACATTACTAATTTAACAACCAAACTGGCTATAGATTTTACAAGATTTGCCCTCAAAACGGAGAAGTAACTCTCCTGGG
The DNA here is from genome assembly GCA_002013955.2 of Citrus medica. Lineage (NCBI taxonomy): Eukaryota > Viridiplantae > Streptophyta > Magnoliopsida > Sapindales > Rutaceae > Citrus > Citrus medica. Next base: position 626,571 of record MKYO02002894.1, read on the forward strand.
ACTTAATCCAGTCCTGAGAAAACTTGCACTGATGAAATGGAAAAGCCAATCCATATTTCCAAAAGATTGATATCTAAAAGTTGTCCTAACACAGCCATGTGAGGGCAATTTATGAGCGCTGCAAATCTAGTTGCTTATTTGATTGATTACTCTAATTTTGCTATAACATGCTCCTCACTTGAACATAGAGAATATTTTGCCAAACAAAGCCGCAAGTATACCACGAGTACCACCAACATTCATGTCAGTTTCTTCATCCCATGGGAACGGCGGCAGTTTCTTGGTTGCTTCCATAAGTTCCTCATTTGAAAACTTTGGCTTTGAACGTTCAAGTGGATCAATTTCATGATTGTACTTTTGCGGGTCTGGACAGTAATCCTGAAACAGAATGAACAAATATTGAGATAAAAATGAACACAAGCTTTGCAGTATCCAATATCATGCGCAGGACAATCGCTTACTTGATCTGCATGCATTTTCTTCACAAAAATCTTAAATATCTTGAAGTTATTTTCTGCTAACAGGTCATCTGATAAACGAAGATATGTCACCCCATACATCCTAAGTTTTGGTGGCCCTTCTTTGTTGACACCATTTGGCATAGCATTTAATAGAATTTGATTGTACGCTGTAGCATCATATCTTGAAAGTGCATTTTCCCCTGCAACTTCAATATTCTCTCTCCACCCTCCACTTAAAACCTGCATTTCATGTACAATTAGTAAACTTATAGTTTTGTAGATGCATGATATATGGTAAGCCACCTTTATGCAAATTTCTGGAAACTATAAAATTTATAATCTTTGAAAGCATAATGTAGTGGTACTCTGCATACTAGTGAGAATCCGGCAATTAGTCCTGGATTTAAGGGGGAATATGGTAGATTTTTCACCTGCGGAACAAGTTCCTGAGGTCCGCATTTGGCGGCAGCATCTTGTTCTGAGTCCCTCATCTCAAGACAGGTGAAATTTAAAATGCCATAATGCCGTGAGAGAATCCTTGCGATAGGACGGTACCCATCTCTATCATTCAAGTTGTAATATCCTGCAGTAAGCTCTGCAGCATGATTATCAGCTAAGTACCACCAATGGATTCCGGACACCTGTTTCAGCAATAAGAAATAATAATTAGATTGATTTGAACTAATGCTAGTAACTCAATATAGTTGTGGGGACGTGATATATACTTTAGCTGCTAACTTGACTTTACATCCCAATAAAGCTCTGTTGGCTTCATCAAGGATCTCATCACCATGGAACCGTAACTTGTTGGAGTACCAAGTCAAGAAGAACTTTCCTTGTTCGCTAAGGTATGTTCCATTTGTCTTAAAGAACTCAGTAGATTCCGGTTTGTCATTGTATGTTCCTGCATTATCAGGTAATTCCCATTCAGGGTGCCCTGAAGCTGTTGCTGCCTCCTTGAATTCCGCTTTGAGATATTTGTCATAGCACTGAAATCAATATTCAGCAAATTATCTTGAAGAAAAGAACCTAAAACTGTAATGTTTTTACTTTTGTAACACAAATAAACCTTATTATCAGAAGTCTACTGATATATATAATCATTAATCTCTCAATAGTAGGAGAGAAATAGGAGTCCTTGCGGCAGCAAAAACTCAAAACCCACTCTCTCTCAACTTTTGCCGAAAGGGTGGGTTACCATCAGGCTATATGCCATGAGCGGTGAAAAGAACCGAAAACTTGCAATAAGTGTTTATGGTTCATACAATTAATAAAATTGATAAAGCCAAGCTCACCTGGAATTCACCTATCCCTGGAAAAACCCACCCTTGACTTTCCGGATATGAGGGGTACCTTAGCTCCCCTGCAGGACCAAGTCCTACTTCAATGTCTATTATCACTCCTGCTTCTAGAAAATCAGACATATTCTCCCTGAAGCTTCTCATGTAGTCACTATAAATCTACAAAAGTCAAAAACAATTTCAGAAAACACAATATTGGCCATAGTTTAAACATTTCAACCAGATCCAGCAAATCTACATGCAACTTTACCTCGATAGCAGTTCTTCCATGAAAGAGAGGCTTGTGATCAACGCCAATTGTGAGGTACACCTTGTTCCTGTTACCTGAACGATTTGTGTAAAAGATATCGGGGTTTGTTTCTCCGATTTCAAGCACCCATTTGGGAATTGGGATGGTAACGACATCTCCAACATTTCCACCACATTGGTGGAATGACATCATAGCTTGTAACTTCAGTTCATATTGTTGAATGAGTTCAAACAAGCTCCTGTAAGCACATCATGTTGGGAAAATATGCTCTTTAAAAATATCTGTATTTATTTAATTATAATAAATTATTTTTCTGATTAATAAAATAAATGAGGTATTTTATTCAAATATCTTCATTGCATTAATGTTTGTATTAAAGTCCATTTAATCATATTATATGTATTTATGTGATCACCATGTGGATTCACAGAAGACATAAATACAAGTTATCTTATGATTAAATAAATTTAGTTCGCAGTTGATAAATAAAGTTGGGCACTTTATTTAGGTATAGACTGTAATAAATTCATTGAATGATTTGTCTTAATCATGTATGAATTTATTGATGTAGTACGACTACATTGAACAGGATCACATATGAGATTTAATTAACTTTGTAATAACTGTCAGACTTATTAAATCTCATAGGCGTTGATTTTACTGTAATCTTAATCTTGAGTTAATCATGATTTCATGATTATAATTATTATTCCATTTGAGTTATCAATGGGCACGACACATTCTTGTGGTCAAGATTACCCGGTATCTTGGTGGGAGCAATTATGAGTATTGGAGTTATGGATTAACAATATAGAATTTGTACAACACATCTCTTGATGGGTTTTCGGCACTTGATCATAGAATTCTCTGGCCAGAGTGTGTCAACATATTTAGTATGTTGAAAATGATCATTAGAGAAAACCAGTAAGGATCAAGGAAAAAGATGTTATTAAATTGATTGGACAGTTGAGATATCAATTTAATTAACGATGTGGTACAAAGGATTGTGCAGTAAAGAAATCAATGTGGCTTGGGACGAATTATTATTCGAGCATACAATTATGGAAGTCAGTTCCAATCTTTTAGTGGAGTAGATTTGGAATTAAATAATTAGGCTAGTTTAATTACAGGCCTAATTATTATAGCCACTATTGTATGTTCCCAAATGATCCCCGGGTTAGCTCATTTAATTGACTGCACCACTACTGGACTAATAAGCAAGATAACTAGCTATTTGGGTCAAAAGCCTAAATATATCATTTAGTGGGAGGCTCCATTTAATAAGCTTATGTGTAAGGGGCCTTATGTTATTTTACAAGGTGGGTCCCCTATTGAAAAAGCAAATAACGTGGGTTTTGTTTTTGGATTATTTGGAGCTTAGGGTTTTCACTAAAGGGTGATATAAAAGGCTTATTTTTCTCAAGGGAAAAAAGGAGAAGCCACTTTATACAGATCAGAGAATAAGATTTTTCTCTCTATTGTTGAGAGAAAAATTTTCTCGTGCTAGTTGCTTTGGTAGTGATAAAGGCGCCCACACGTCAAGTGCAGATCGAACCTGAGTCATAACCTGGAAGATCATTGGTGACAGTTCGTGATCTAACAAGCGTGGTGGTGACGGATCGTGATCTAACAGGAGTGGTGGTGGCGGATCGTGATCTAGGAGCCTAAATCACTTCAGCGGAAAAAACCAACTCGGATTTTCAAGGTACGATTTCTAGAATACAAATTCTTATATATTATATGAGAGCAATCTTCAAAAGGTTTTATAAATATTTAAAAACCTAATTTTTCCCCAAGAATTGGTATCAGAGCCATCTCATATTAATATATAAGAATTTCGTATGAAATCATTCTTGAAATATATGTATTAGAGTGGCACAATTTATTCAGATATATATTAATTGTTTAATATATGAATAAAGCATGTTTTGGTTTGTCTTAATTCATGGTTAGATTTTCTATTGTATTTTTCGTTTGGATTTGTAACAAGAGGGGTGGCTTTTTATCACCATAATTCCCTCTTGATTTATTTTACTGTAATTGAAATTTTGTAAGCCAAAATTTGCGTTGAAAATTTGTAAATCACCGAAGCATCATCACTGGAAAACGAGCGCAAACAATCGAGGCCGGAAATTTCAACAACGAGGGGCCAGCAGCACACACTGCTGTGCGAGCAGCGCGCGCTGCAACGCAAACGTGCACGCAGCAGCAGCGCGCGCGGGAAGCGTGGCTTGTGCGCGTAGCACGCGATGGCATAGGCTGCTCGCGCAGCAAACAGCGCGCGCGGCCAACGTGGCCAGCGGCGCGCGCGAGTTTGATGCATTTCCGGCGACGCGGTGGTAGGTGGTTCGATGTCGGAGATGCGTCGGAGGTCGATTGGCGTCTGAACAATGGTGGAGATTTTTGGAGATGGCGGTTGGGGAAAAGAGAAAGAAAAAGATGGATTTAGGGTTTCATGGTTTTTATCATGGAGGTCCGTATGGTTCCATAATTTTTATTTGGGCAGAAAAAGTTTAATTTTTTGCGTTTAAATCCAAAAACAGTTTTGGGTTTAATAAATCCTAGTTTTAGGCCCAATTTCAATTGGGCT